>CM074497.1:19126985-19534385 GCA_037389245.1 Oryzias sinensis | reverse complement strand
GCTGGAGTTTTGCCTCCAGCTTTCCCTTGTAGGTATTCTTACATTCCCTCATCTTGTCTCTCAGCTGGTGCTGCACCCTTTTCAGCCACTACTTGTCATCCGACCTGAAGGCCCTCTTCTTCTCATTCAAAAGGGCCTTCAGGTCACTTGTAATCCACGGTTTGTTGTTGGGGTAGTAGGAGACAGTCCTTGGGGGCATGATGGTGTTCTCATTTAATGTATTCCGGGATACAGTCAGTTGTGCTATTGATGTCCCCACCGTGGGGCAGACAGAGAGCATCCCAGTCTGTGCACTCGAAGCAGTCCTGCAGGGTCTCCTCAGCCTCTGGAGTCCACTTCTTCACCCTCCTTTTGGACAGGGGCATTCTCCAGACCAAAGGAATGTACTTAGGGGAAAGCAGTACAAGATTGTGGTCAGACCTCCCAAGGGGGGGGGGGGGGGGGTAGTGCTGTATGCTCCCAGGGTATTAGCATACAGAAGATCTAGGGTTTTGTTGTCACGGGTGGGGCAGTCCACATACTGCGTAAATTCAGAAGAGTCCCATCCAAGTTAACATGATTAAAGTCCCCAGTGATAACTATAAATGCGTTTGGTTGTTGTTCCTGTAGCCAGGAGATGGTGTTGCTGATGACGTCAGTCGCGGCGTCAGCATCAGCTGATGGTGGAATGTAAACAGTAACCACGATGGCAGATGTAAACTCCTGGGGCAAATAGTAAGGCCGCAATCCGACTGCCAATAGTTCAACGTTAGGGTTACAGAGCCGCTCCTTGACACAAACGTGTGTTGGATTGCACCATCGCTCGTTCACATCGTAAAGTATTAATCCCCCTACTTTTTTCTTACCGGATGCAGTGGCGTCTCTGTCCGCTCGCACAGTCACAAAGCCAGGTAAAGCGACACTGTGGTCCGAGAGATGTGGATGGAGCCACGTCTCAGTGAAACACAATAAACTGCTCTCCCGGTATTCCCTCTGCGTGTTGATCGTTGCTGCCAGCTCATCCGTCTTGTTAGCCAGAGAGCGTACATTCCCCGTAATGATCGCCAGAACAGCGGGCTTATGTTTCCACGTCTTTGCCTTGACCCGGGCTCCAGCCCAGCATCCCCGCCGTCTTTTCAAAATTTCTCCTGGGATGTCGCTTCTAAAGCCCAGCGGCAGAAAGGGCTTGCTCAGAGCAAACAGCTGATAGTGGGTGTAAACCAAAGACTTGCCGCAGTGTGGGTTATACTCAGTTACGAGGAATAACAAGAGTAGTAGAAAAAAGTAGCCACAGAAGTTTGGAGCGAATAAAATCCATGCTGTTGACTATGGTGATGTCTGAAGCATGTAAGAGACAAATGACAAAAGACAAAAAAGAACAAGACTAAAATAAATACTACAATAAATACTAAAGACAAAAGACACCGAAAGTCCTAACAAACCGGCGCCGCTGCAACAGGCAGCCGCCTCTCTGCAGCGCCAGAGCAACAACGAAACGAAACATACAACCAAAAGAACACTGTCCCTACTGTGAGACATTGAGGAGGCTCAGTTCTGTTCTGGGGCTGCTTTGCTGCATCTGGCACAGGGTGTCTTGAAGTTGTGCAAGGTAAAATGAAATCTCCAGATTATCAAGGCATTCTGGATAGAAATGTGCTGCCTAGTGTCAGAAAGCTTGGTCTCAGTCGCAGGTCATGGGTCTTCCAACAGGACAACGATCCAAATCACAGCCAAAAACCCCCCAAGAATGGCTCAGAGAAAAGCGTTGGACTATTCTGAAGTGGCCTTCTATGAGCCCAGATCTGAATCCCATTGAACATCTGTGGAAGGAGCTGAAACATGCCATTTGGAGAAGACACCAGTCAAACCTGAGACAACTAGAGCAGTTTGCTCATGAGGAGTGGGCCAAAATACCTGTGGACAGGTGCAGAAGGCTCATTGACAAATACAGAAACCGTTTAATTGCAGTGATTGCCTCAAAAGGTTTGCAACAAAATATTAAGTTATGGGTACCATAAATTTTGTCCAGCCCTATTTCATTCGTTTTTTGTTTTAATAATTCTGTTAAACAACTCAAAAGTAATGGCTGATTTTGATTGTTTAATTTTCAATAAAATTTTAATTTATTGTTACTTTTCTAACGTTTCAAGACATTTCAGTGAGCATTGTGGACTTTCTTCCTTTTTACTGAAGGGTACCAACAATTTTGTCCACCACTGTATATACAGTCAGGACCATAAACATTAGGACAGAGACACATTCTTTCTAGTTTTGTTTTTGTACATTACCACAGTGAATTTTAAATAAAACAACTCGGATGCCTTTGAAGTGAAGACTTTCATTTTTTTTTTCATGGGTTGAACAAAAAGATTGCATAAATATGCGAAAAACGAAAGCATTTTTTTATCACAATCCCTTCATTTCATGGGCTCCTAAGTAATTGGACAAATGAAATAACTGAAAACAAAATGGTCATCACTAATATTTGGTTGAAAATCCTTTGTTGGCAATGACAGCCTGAAGTCTTGAACTCATGGACATCACCAGATGCTGGGTTTTCTCCTTCTGAATGCTCTGCCAGGCCTTTACTGCAGTGGCTTTCAGTTGCTGTTTGTTTGTGGACCTTTCTGTCTGAAGTTTAGTCTTCAACAAGTGAAATGCATGCTCAATTGGGTTAAGATCAGGTGACTGACTTGGCCATTCAAGAATATTCCACTTCTTTGCTTGAATAAACTCCCGAGTTGCTTTGGCTGGATGTTTTGGGTCGTTGTCCATCTGTATTATCAAACGCCGCCCAATCAGTTTGGCTGCATTTACCTGGATCTGCGCAGACAGTCTGTCTCTGAACACCTCAGAATTCATTGGGCTGAATTCATTGGGCTGCTTCTGTCATCGATAAACACTAGCGTCCCAGGGCCACTAGCAGCCATGCACGCCCAGACCATCACACTGCCTCCACAGTGTTTTACTGATGATGTAGTGTGCTTTGGATCAGGAGCTTCTCCACGCCTTCTTCATACTTTTCTCTTACCATCATTCTGATAGAGGTTGATTTTTGTTTCATCTGTCCAAAGAATGTTTTTCCAGAACTGTGCTGGCTTTTTTAGATGCTTTTTAGCAAAGTTCAATCTAGCCTTCCTATTCTTGAGGCTTATGAGTGGCTCGCATCTTGCAGTCTACCCTCTGGATCTACTTTCATGCAGTCTTCTTCTTATTGTGGACTTGGATATTGATACGCCTACCTCCTGGAGAGTGTTGTTGACTTGTTTGGCTGTTGTGAACGGGTTCCTCTTCACCATGGAAATGATTCACCATCATCCACCACTGTTGTCTTCCGTGGACGTTCAGGGGCCTCTTTTATATAACTTTGCGTAGGATTTGCATCAGAAGTGGCGTATGGATGAAACATAGGACGTGCGTACGCACAGAAATATTCAGATTTATAAAACCGTGTGCACGCACATCCTACGCATCTTTCCCTTAATAAATCACAACCAAATCTAAATGCAGCGCAGCTTTTGTGGCTTCATGACACGCCCATAGTTGCCCATAAATAGTCCGTGAAACGCCCACAAATGAATATTCATTGATTGCGAAACCATGGCAAACACCGAGAGGAAATCAAAAAAACGTAACTTGACTCAATGTGAAGTAGAAGTTATCGTTGGCGAGGTGGAAAAGAGGAGAAAAGTGTTGTTTGGAGGGCACAGTGTGGACATTACTAATGCCAAAAAGGCACGTGAGTGGCAAACAGCAGACACCGTAAATGCTGTAGCCTCACAACCTCAAACCGTGGCCGAAATAAAAAAGAAATGGTTGGACATCAAAGTCGAGGCAAAAAATGTCTGGCGCTGCATCACCAGAGTGTCTGCCATGGGGGGACACCGGAGCTGACCCCTCTTGATGAGAGACTGGCGGCAATAATTGGGGAATCCCTTTTAAGTTGAGTGGTGACTGAGGCACAGGGGGAGCACCGACGCCCCAGATGCACCGGGTGACACCCCCCAAAAGCCCGCAGAGGTCCAAAAGGACAGCTCGAGGAAGTCGGAACCGGCTCATAAGCCACTCGTCCTCGTTTGCCAGCAAGTCTTCTTGCTGTCTAAAGATGCGTTCACTCCGAATTCTTCCATTTGCCACATCTTCTAAGAGCGCAAGATCAGCCATTGTGCGTCATTACGCATTGTGATGGGGCATTTTAATTCCCTCCATTTAATTACATCTGACAAGCTACATACGTCGGTAATAATCAACATGGAAATGGGAAATTGTTCAGCGCAAATGTAATTTCTTGATGCTTTCTGAATGGTTGAGACATACGCCATACATTGTTTTATCAAAAATAAAACAAACTAAAGGCATATGCATGAATACCATAATTCCGTAGCTTATGAAGAAATGTTTTATTATGAAAACAACTTTTCCCAGTGGACAATTAATACGTCCGTCTGTCTGTCTGTCTGTCTGTCTGTCTAATTGCACCACTATCTGCTCCGCCAGACGGACACATTAACGAGAATGTCAGTTTTGTACATTATTTCGTTCTGTTAACTATATTATTTATGAAGATGAATTGCACAACATGCCAATATTGCAGAACATATTTCCCTTTTCTTTTTTCAAATATGTGTTCAATTGAATTTCTGTTGTAATTTTCATTTGATTTTTTTTTGTTTGTTTTACTGCTGATCGATCAAACGGGTGTTCGTGTTGGCTGTTAAATGTAAGACTTGCTTTGTGAAGTCTTCATGTTATTTATGAGAGGCAGGATTGTCACTTTCACTTTCACATGTTTCTTCCATCTGCCGACGGTGTCGCCGTTTCTCATTTCACCCGTTTTTGTGAGTACGCCTGGGTCAGAGCTTGCATGAAGGACCGCACATTTTCCTGTCAAGTTTGCTTTTTATAAATCTCAATTATTGCATAGAGAGTGGCATACGCCTTCTTTTGTGCGTACGCAACGTTAATAATAAGTGAGGCCCCAGGTCTTTTTGCCTTGCTGAGGTTACCAGTGCTTTCTTTCTTTCTCAGGATGTACCACACTGTTGATTTTGCCACTCCTAATACTGTAGCAATTTCTTGCAGTTTTTTCTGTTTTCTCCGCTTAATGATGGCTCCTTTCACCTGCATGGAGAGCTCCTTTGACCGCATGTTGTCTGTTCACAGCAAAATCTTCAAAATGCAAGCACGAGTCCTCTAATCAACTCCAGGCCTTTTATCTGCTTCACTCATGACATAACAAGGGAATTGCCCACATCTGACACATGGAAGTCAATTGTCCAATTACTTAGGAGCCCATGAAATGAAATGACCCAAAATAAAAACCAAAATTAACTATTTTAGTTGATGCCTTTGATTCCAAATCTAATGTGATTTCTTAAAAAAATGTGTGCATCACTTTATTAAAGCCTGTCTGTACTCTGTTGTATTTAGTTGTTGTCACTATGTCCTATGACCTTTTATTACATGTTAATTTTTGTTTGTATGATAAAATAATACACTTCAATACAGACAATTTTAGGAATTTATTGTTTATCCGTTTAAATGTACAGCAACCACCATCTGATCATTTTTACTTTCCAAACAGAGCCCCTGTAGAATTAGTCTTCTTTCGAATTGCTTTCTTGGGCTTTTGAGTAACATTTTCTCCGTCTTCTGCAGTTCTTCCCTTCAGTCTCCGTTTCCTTGTAATCTTTTCCCCATTTTTCTGTGTTGGTGTTTCAGGTTCTTTTGTTTCTTTGTGCCCTCCACTGGAAAATGTCTTCTGTTTCTTTGCGTTGCCTTTTTTCTTTATCATGAAGCGTGGAGTTGTGCAAATGGTGTTTCTCTTAGGAGGTTTCTTCTCAAGTCTCCGCTTTACTTTGCTACAACAAAAACATGAGAACTCAACTATAAAATAAATCCTTATAAAGTGAGGATTAGAAGGAAAAGATGAATAAATCAAAGACCGTTTTAGTACGACAAGATCCTTATCCTTGTTTACCTGTGCAACTTTTTGAAGCCGATCATGTAGTCTGGTACAGGACAGCCAGCTTGTTTGATGACATTTGCAATGCTGTTAAGAGTAAGTAAAGAAAAGCGTCAAAAATCTGACTATTCATGCACACTTTTCTAGTTACAGAAAAACAACTAACATTTAGTTTTACGGTTTTAATAGTTTTAAAGCTCTAAAATAAAGTACCCACAAATATTATTTACAGCAATAAACTAATGTTTGGCCTGTACCTTCTTATGCCCTATAGGAGGCGCTACCTTACAATTTACAGAAATTCTACTATTCTGTCATATAATCACAGTATAAGTCTCACTTACACTGTCTCTCTTTGGTTCAATAAAACAATAAACCTAAACATTTATTTTTTTCTTGTACTGTGAATTGAAATAAAACAAAAAAAATATATAGATATTCAATTTAGTCATTATATGAACAGTTTTGCCGTTAGTACCTGCGCAGCATCGGTTTGTCACTCTCTGTGAAAAAGGTGACGGCTTTTCCCTGATGCCCAGCTCTGCCTGTGCGACCTGAGAAAAAGATGGACAAAGAAAGCAAAAGGTGAGAACGCCATGACATAAAGATCAATGCTTTTTATTTCCTGTGTGAAAATGGAATGTGCCTGACGAAGTGCGGTGATGGTCCCATAGTTTTCCAATTCTCACAATGTCATCATACTATTGATTTGATGTTTAAAAGTGTAGCAGAATTATGAGCTTAAGGCATGAAACCTTCTAGTTAGAGTAAACAATTTTCTTGTCACCTTAAGAAAAAGATATTTCTTTGGTCTTTCAGAGTATAAATGAGAAGTTATTTGTTCCTTTTTTTAATCTGCAATTAATCTTGCCCATCTGTAAAAATGTAAAAAAAAAAATTGACTTATTTCTACATCTGTATTTATTCCTTAATTCACAAACCAACCGATTCTGTGAATATATTCCACAGCGCTGGTGGGGAAGTCGTAGTTCACTACGAGGTTCACTCCTTTGAAATCGATTCCTCTGGCAAGCAGAGCTGTGCAGATCAACACCCAAATCTTCCCGGATCGAAAACTGTTCACCACATTGTCTCTCTGAAACCCAGCAAGTGGAAAAGTCATAAATAATCGTTTAAAATAAATAAATAAATAAAAAGGAAACACTAGTTTGTTTGTGGATCTAGGAGTACCTGCTGCTGTGTGCGCTCCGCATGGATCACGTCTACGTTGATGCCCTCATAAACCAACTCGTGAAACAGTTCCCGCGCTCTTTCTATTGACTGCACAAACACCAGCATGGGGGGTAGGAACCCCTGAAAGGTAGAAGTAAAATATCACCTCATCAATAGGAAAACTCTGTGATGATTCAATACAATGTTGTGTGTTTTGTTTGTACTTTTTTGACGATGTCTCTCATGGCTACAAGCTTGCCGTTCTCTGAGCCAACAAACAGCAGCTCCTGTTCCACCGTGTCCACCGCAGTGTTCCTGAGCAAATACACGTCCCACTTAAATGACACTCAAAATCCTCCGCTAGTCAAAGTAGTGCCATTTAAAAAGAACATTACCTATGTCCAATGTTTACAGAGACCAGGTTGTCGAGGTTCAGGCGGCACCACTGTTCGACTTCTGTAGTGCATGTGGCGCTGAAGAAAGCCCTGCGCACCTTTGCACCACAACAGCTGAGAAAAATGGTGGCGAGCTGCTCCCTGAAGCCCCTCTTCCCGTCTTCAAAAAGCTTATCAGACTCGTCCACAATGAGCCACTCCACACTGAGACACAGCAGGAAAGAAAAGGTCAATCTGACAGCAGATTGATAAGGTTGTACATAAGAACAAAGAATAGAGAACTGTTACCAGCTGAGGTCTATAGCAGGAGGATCCTGTTTAAGAAGGAAAACCAGCCTGTTGGGGGTGCTGACGAGAATATCTACAAACACAACATTTGCACTGTGAGGACACAGTTAAGCATACTTCGTCTTTTAATCCCATTCTACACATGGACACATTTGTGGCTCTTACCATATTTCTTGTTCGAATGGGGTCCATACTTCTTAGCAGCCAAGGAAGCTTTGTCGATAATGTGAACTCGAAAGCCGACTCCCTCCGAGAGGCGGAGCAACTCTCTGTAAGTCTGAACACAAAAACCTATTGAAAATGAAGTGTGATTACCTTTGACGGGACATGGCTGTGAGGAAGCGGGGAGTTGACTGTTCTGAGTGAATACAATGGCTTCTCATGAGGTGAGAGTTAACTGTACATTTGATTGAAAACTGTTGCTTCAACTCTGAGTTTAGTCTAAAACACCCCATTTTGTTCTAAAGAAGGCCAGAAAAGCGTGTTTGTGTACCTGACTGGCCAGTTCTCTGGTTGGAGAAATGATCACGGCTCTGAAACCCAGGTTGGCTGGATGCTGCAGGTGGGTGAGCAGCGGGAGACAAAAGGCCAGAGTCTTTCCAGATCCTGTGGGAGCACAAGCCAAAAGTTCCCGAGCCTTGAGCCGGAAACCACAGCATTAGAGATCGAAGAGAGCCATCTTTGAAGAGTAACAATTTCACAAACTGTGTAAACGCATACATACATGCATCATGAGTGGAATTGCCTGCATCTGTATGGGAGTTGGAGAGTTGAGCCCTGCATCTTTGAGGTTCTGGAGAACACGGGGGTTCAGGCCATACTCAGACTGTAGCTCCTCAAAAGTACACACAGGATCGGGGACGTCAGAACCGTGAACATTTATTCGGTGCTGAGAGCGAACGCGGTTGATCTAGAAAGCAAAAAATAAATAAATAGATCACAAAATACTGTATTACTGTGGGACATCAGAGACCTTCACTTCCCCGTGAAAAATAACTATTTGAGTTGATTTATTTTCACTTTTTCCTGATGACGTCGTTTCAGCTTCTTCAGCGAGGATTTCTCTTCATCACACTGCAGGCTTTGAATCTTTCTGCCAGAAGACGACGTCAACTTGATGCCGTTTCCCTCAGACTCGTTCCACGTTTTTCCAACATCTGGAGTCAAAACAACACAGGCAGAAAAGTGCAAAAATTTACTTAGTCTTAATAAATTCTTTATTACATTCCATTCATCTATCTTCTTATCCAGGACTGGGTCAAGGGGCAGCAGTCTAAGCAAAGATGCTCAAACCTCCCGGCCACTTCCTCCAGCTCCTTTGGAGGGACCCCTGCGGCGTTCCCAGACCAGCCGAGAGACACAGACTCTGTAGCGTGTCCTGGGTCTTCCCTGGGGTCTCATACCTGGAAAACCTCACCGAAGAGGCTTATAGGAGGCATCAGAACCCGATGCTTGGGCTACCTCAACTGTCAGTGTTTTACCTCCTCTTAATATGAAGGAATAGCGGCTCTACTTCAATCTCTCCAGATGACCAAGCTTCTCACTCCATCTCTAAGGGAGCGCCCAGCCACCCTGCAGAGGAACCTTGTTCTGTCGGTTACGACCCAGAGCTCATGACCATAGGTAAGTATTGGAACAAAGATCGGCTGATAAAGTGATAGTTTTGTTTCTGACTTAGCTATCGCTTCACCGCAAGCGATCGCCACAATAACTACATAACAGCAGATGCTTCCTTCACTCGTGAACAAGCCTTAAACTCCTCCACTTGGAGCAACAGACCTTCGCCCACCCAGAGAGGACAAACTACATCAGTTGTGTCAGGTCAGTCTGAACATTTTGGCTGCTCCCTTAGAATTTACAATCCCACTCCAATAAAAAATGTGTTTTTGACATGTTCTTGCTGCATTTTCTTACGATGGAGGAAATATATAACGTATTTCTTTATTCAAACTGTTGTGACTCAGGAGCAGATGAAAAAAGGCAGTTGCAAAAAGCTTGTAGCAGTAAAATAGGTGCTACAATCAGCAGGCTACAAGCTTCAAGCTCTGCTCCATTCTGATGCATCCACTTGTAGACAAACAGATCCATGTACGTCTTTGTTTTCCTCGTCTGAACTGGACTCTGACTAAAAGCTGTACGGCTGGATAGCTCCATTATTGCTCGTCATGTTCGGTTGTGGGTGTGAGGGGCTGTAAGCTAGCGGGAGAGTGTAAACAGCCGGATGGTGGGAAGTAGATGTGGACCAATGGTCCAGCCCACAACTTAGAGGTGAATTTTTCATGAACTACTGTTGCTCTCCAGAAACTGTCCAAGAAAACGATAGTTTATTGTTTAGCAATTCTGCCATTCAGAGGGAATTCAGAGGAAAGCCACAGGTCCTCAACACTGAGAAAAAACACATTTGTGGCGGTTTAGACATCTGGCAAAAATGCCAGCAGGAAACCTATAGGACATGTTTCTATATTAGCGACTCCACAACCCAAACCCCAGGTGAGAAAGATACCTTTTGGAAAAAAGAAAAAGCTTGTAACTGTGAAACAAAACAAAAAACTTGTACTTAGCAATATTACCTTTAGCTGACACTTGCTTGTTTTTTGCTTTCTTCTTTTTGGACTTTGTATAATCATCCTCAATGCGCTGTCTTTTGCCTCCAGCTTCAGACTCTCCGCTTTCTCCGTCCTCACCCTGCCCTGTCTGGAAGCTGATCTGTGCGCCACTGGTCGGGTCTGTCCTGAAATAATCGATTGTAGATAGAGCGTCCGATAATGTTTCCCCTTCCCGAGACCTGGCAACCTAAAAGATATGATAAAATACAAAAACATGCTCATATCTGTTATACTTTTGTTATGTGAATCGCGAAACTACGGTACTGTACGACAGCACATGTGTTCAGCAGTGCTTGGTGCATTTACCGTAATTAAAAATGTACAAACATCCAGTATTTGGGGGGATTAACAATACCTTAAATCTGGCAGCGTCTTGACCAAATCTTTTAAGGTCGAATTTAGCGCCTGCTCCAAGTTTCCGAAATAAGTCATAAGCGTCCATTCTCCAGCCGACCGCGTGGTCCTTCAGTTTCCGGGTTACGCTGATCAACATCCGGTTCATCCATATCCGGTCTTTGTCTGCCCCCTGCTGGCTGTGAGATCACACCAACTTTCAGTGACGTATGTTTATAATCTATCTTAGAAGAGGGGTTTGCAGACTTTGGATAAGAGATGTCTCTTACAAACTTCAGTATATAATTTGTTCTTCTTATCAATAGATGTTCAGATAAAATAAAACAATTCATCTCAAAGAACAGCCAGAAAGAATGAGTCTTCTATTGTGGAGCTGCAAAAGAATACATTTCATAAATTGCAATGTTGACTCAAAAATTTGGATAAAATTTGAACATTTCATATTTGGTTTTCATGAAAAGAACACAAACGTAAACATAAAACTGGTAATCAGTCTACTTATTATACATGGTAAATGTCGTGTAAACAAATCAACATTTTCACTATCTTTCTCCCATGTAATAATAAAATAATTTCAATCTTACTTATTTACAATTTCTAACACTTTAAACAAAAAAGTCGTTTATTGTAATGTATGTTTTGTATGTTTTCCAAACCAAAGAGCCACAGTTGAGGGATAAAAGTGCCACATGTGGCTCCTGAGCCTCAGTTTGGAGACCCCTGGGTTAGAAGAGGCTCACTTGTGTCCATTTGGATTTCATTGCGCTTTATTGTGGTTAGAATGCTCTGAACAAAAAGAACTTTGTGATATTCGTTAAACAAATTCCACATTCAACTATAGGTGATAAATGTTAAGCTGAAGAAAGCCGTTTAATTCTCTTTTAAACTTGTTAATGAATGTGCATTTTAGAATGAGCTGTGTAAACCTGATCAATGCTGGGTAATGAATGGAATGCCATTCCACAGCAGTGTGGTGATCACAATGAAAACAAATTGTCACGCTGTTGTGGGTGTTTTGGTTCTTCCGCACATTAATGGATCCCCGTCTTTTATTAAGAAATTGATGCCTAAATTAATCAAAATGTCACTTTGTTTTTTGACCACAAAAAAATTGTGAAAGACCCAAAATGTCAGGTTTTTGTACATAAAGCTGTTATCTCATCTTAAAATGAAAGTGTGAGTAAGAAAAAAGGTAAGGAGACACATTAAGGCATTTTTGTTTATGGTTTTAATTCCCAAATAAATATTATATACAACCTTATTGTATCCATTCATTGGAAAGAATTGGAATGTATCAAATCATCACAAAGTTAGTTGAATCTTTTATGTATTAAGTTATGGACCATGTATCAAGATGCGCATTGAATCATATTAGAGGGAAAAGATACATACTCATAGTTCTTATAGATATCAAACATACTGCCAAAAAACTACTGTTGCATTTAAAGGCACTTTTCTTCTGTTTCTTTCTCATTATTTTAAGTTTTCAAATATCTTACTGCAGTTTTTAGCACACTTTAAAGTTGATGTCACATACCAATTTGGAATGGGAAAAAAGGTTTTTTATGTAGTTTTGAAAATTTAATTAAAATAAACAGAAACAGACCAATTTTTAGGTGTTTTGCTACACTAAGTAAATACAAACCTAGGGGTTCAGGGTTTTTTTCAGGGGGTACAATCTGGTGTTTTCTTGATCAGGTAACAAATCTTGGTAAATGCATAAGGTTGTGTTCAAAGATCAGATGGAAAGAGAGCTTTAATGGAAGTTAAAGTACAAAGCATTTACAATATTTAACACCTTTTACAGGTACTTTGGAAAAGAAATAATCGTAGATATTCCTGAAATCCAATGAGATTGATCCATCAGAGGCAAGTTAGTAATCAAGTAGATCTATACCATAACAAAAGTGTTTCAAAATAAAAAGATTTTATTATATAGATATTGGAAAATACTATTTGGATTAAGGCACGGTAGGTTTATTTGGCTTTAACGGAAAAAAGTGCATCACAGCAGACAATACACGTGATGCAGTAAGAAAGTGATCAGTCCATCATTACAGTCTAATGTGTGGAAACACTTTGAATTTGGCAAAGACATGACCATACAGTGTGCTAGAATGTTCTGTTTTGATTCTTTTGATGTAGAAAAACAACAAACTGAACTTTATGAAACTAAACTGTGAACGAATTTGCATTTAAATCTTGATCGTTTGTTTGTACACATATTTAATTTGGCTAAAGATGTCCTGGATTAACTATAGGTCAGTGAATCAGATCAATTAAAATGAACCAATATAGATTATAAATCAGAAACTCCAATTTATGACATGAATCGTTAAATTTAACCGTTACACCCCTACAAAATCAGCAATATCAAAAACTTGAATTCGTTTTTGTTTGGTTTTGTTGAAGACTGCAGATGTGATTCTTTAAGACACTTCACACGTCTTTAATAATTCCTCCAGGAAATTAGCAACAGTCTCTTTTCCTTCAAGTTCTTCAAGCCCAACTCCATTAGAGTTCAACTCCTTCAGCTTTTTTAAAGTCTCCTGCAAACTTTTAATTCTCTGCTGCGGCGGGAAACTCTCCCCCTTAGAGTCTCTCTCTTGATCGGTTTCTTCTTCCGTCTGTTCCAGGCTAAAGAATTTGGCTAGATGCTTTTTCACGCCACTCCCCTCATCACTCGCTAAGGATTTCCCAAGTGAAGGCATGTCCTGCCACTGGCTGAGGCTGAGCAGGTGCAGGAGAGCTTGTGAAAGTTTGTGCCGCAAGCTGGCGCTGTAGCGGTACTCCAGAAAGTCGTTGGTGTCTTCACTGTGCTCCAGCGCTGTGACTAACGAGTGCCACACACACATGAATTGCTTTGTGTCCCTGTAGCAGTCGCGGTGGGTGGGGACTGCCAGCGCCGCTGCAGATTCAATCCGGACTTTAAAGTTTTTGCAAGAAGTAACCGCATGGCAGAGGGCGGAGAAGGCGTCGTGAGTCCACGCCGCTGACTCTTCAAGAGGAGAAAAAGCAGGTTTGAGAAGTTTGACACTAAAACTGTCCCTCTTTTAAAAAGTTGACAGAAGCAAGAACTCACTGAGTGGCAGAGCTGGGTTTCTGAACGCATTTCCTAATGCGTAACAAGCGTTCCACCTGACTTTCATCGTAGCTTCTGATTGGACGGTTTTCACCAGAGCAACAAGTGCCTCCTCCAGGGGGCGCTGGAATGCAGATCGAATCATCTGGCTTTCACGCAGAAAACGAAGCAAATTCCCCAGCGCCCGCACCGCACTAGACTTCACCTGGTGGAGTGGAAAAGAAATGTAAACATTTGTTGTCATCAATAATTACACATCTCTGATCACGGAGTCACTTCATTAAGGCTTGCAGGTGCGATCAAAACCAGTCAAATAAAGAATCCGAACCGGAAGGGAAGGTGATTCACTTAACTTTGAGGTAAATATGAGGCTATTTAATTTAATGTTATTACTGAATGTTAAATATTACTTTTTACTAATACCCCACTCCGATTTTGATCTATTTCCAAAAAGTCTTAATTGGCCTCAACTATAATTATGCTGTTTTTAGCAAAAATGTAAAAACCTGTCGCTTTCTAGGACATCGTTTCTGCAGAGCAGAAGGGGGGCATTAGAAATTTGCATCAGAGTTGCGGGCAGGACTGTTGGTGCAGAGCAACCCTCCCCCCATTTTCCATCATCCATCAATTTACATGCTCTGCCAAAAGCTTACAGCCCCATACAACCCCAACCTAACATCAAAAGTGCAACAAAAAGGGTCGGCAACATTATAGCTTTCCCTTTCATACAGTTTAGAGCCAGATCAGCTCAGAGGAGGAAACCAGAGACACACATTGATCTATTTGTCTGCAATGCATCTGAAAGAAGCAGAACAGGACGCTTGTAACCTGCCGATTGCAGCACCTACGTCACAGCTACAAGCTTTTTCCAACAGCATTTTTCCGTCTCCTCCTGATTCACAATAATTCAAATAAATATTCTTAATCTTAATTTCCTCTATAGATGTCCTCCATCCTGAGAAAAAGGCAGCAAGAACATCTTAAAAACACATTTGTCATTAGAGTGTTTCCTGTTAGAAAATGGGTAGAGAAGCTAGAACAGTGTTTTGAGCAAACAGGCTTACCCGATCTTTGTCAGCTGAAGCTCTGGTGGCTGCCTGCAACATTTTCAGCAGAAGCATATCTGAAAACTCCTCTTGGAAATCTGCACCAACACTTTGCCTGATTGAAGAAACGACAAACACCAAACAGCTGAAAAACGCTTATCCTTCATCATTTTCATCAGCAAACTGGTCAGTTGTCTCACATGTTTGCAACAAGCGTGTCTGTGAGGTTCCCGAGAGACCAGGCAGCCCTAGCACGGACGTTTATGGAGCGGTCGTCAAGGGCGGCGAGGACGATATTCGCCGTATCCGCTACAAACATTACATCCTGAGGGAACCATATGGATCAGTAATGTTTTAATCATTTAGAAGGGTGCAATCTCTGATAAAGTATTCACTTCTCTGTAGTGTCCACACCTCTCTCAAACATGGAAACCGTATGTAAAGTCCCAAAGCTCTCACTGCTGCCATCTTTACCAGACTACTCTCCAGGTAAGTCAGGCCCAGCAGCATGGTGATGCACATCAGCTGGGTCTTGTCCTTTAGAACAGCACAGAACAGATGTGTAAAGCACAGGACAGGGGGGGAAGGAGGAGAGAACTGGTCAGAGGGCAGGGCTCGACATAGCCATTTGTCCGCTGGCCCGGTCCTGTTTTTCGAGCAGTGCGGACCACAAGACTTTACTTTTCACTTGTCCGCTCGGGCCACTAAAATATCTAACGGTTTATATATTCTTCACCTTTTTCAATAAAGTAAATTTATCGAAAACGTGCAGATTTACCTCGTCTTCATAATTTAGTTTTTCTGCTAGTCCTGTGTTCAGACTTCAAGGGTTTCTATGGGAAACCTTTGATCACTTCTCCTTCTCTCCCGCCTGCGCGCGCGCGGCTTTCACTGCCGAGCACCACGCGGCACGCGCTCACTACTTTTTTTTCCAAACTTTATTGAATGTAACAATTCAATACAAAACAATGTTAAACAGCAACAACGAAGGCACAAGCCAGTGGGTCATTATTACATTTCATTATAAATCCGACACCGTCACAGAAGAGAGACTGAAGCATGTCAGAGATGTGGAAGACATGGCAGGAATAGATAGGAATATGTTAGATGGAGTAATGGGTATAATTAGTAGTATGGACAGCAAGATATTTAATGAATGCATTGAAGATGAAACTGTATGCACTAAGCTTTAAGCTGAATGTCAAAGAATCAAAGGCAACTCCAAATACCTGAATCTCAGACTCAAATGCAGTAGAATGTTAAACTACTTAATTTTGTTTTTCTTTACAACACTGTAAGCAGTATTTCTAGTTAGCTGAATGATCTCAGTTAGACCTGCACAATATGAGGAAAACTCGCAATATGCGATATCAGAGATTAAAATTGCGATTACGATATAATTTGCGGTATATAAACAAACAGCAAAATAACCAAATAACCATTCCCAGTTTAAAAATTATACTCCAAATGACCCTCGTTGACATAGGTTACAAACATCTAACATAACAGGGCTCCATCTGATTGGTCAACAATGTGAAGGCGTCCATCCGATTGGTCAAATGCATTAAGGGATTTATTTGATTCGTTAAATGGTTCAAGCTGCCATTAGATTGTTTTAACACATTTAAGGTTTATGATTTATTGCGATATTTGCCGTTAGAAGCACCATGAAAACTTCTGAACTAGTGTTACCTACTACACTGCAGTGCTCTCTTCAAAACATCTGAAACAGACTAGAGCAGATTTAAGTTTGATATGGTCTATTTTCAGTTATTGAAAAGTGTAGAAATAAGTGATGTCACCAGAATGCACCATATTAAAAGTTTGCCCCCGGACCCCCCCAAAGTTGCAAGCACCTGCGGAGCGGCGGGTCCCGCTATGCGCGGTGTCGGGCCAGTAACTTTCAGGCAGGGCCAGTAAGTTTCAAAAACTACTGGCCCTGTGGGCCAGTGCAAATTTCTGGGCTATGTCAACCCCTGGAGGGTCACTCACAGGCAGCTGTGCGAAGGCCTGAGGCAGGATGGATGCCAGAGTATCGCAGGCGCTGGCCTGGAGGGTGGAGTGTTGTTCATTCTGCAGCGCTGCGGTCAGAGGGCCGCTCAGCACACTGGACCAAAACTCAACCACCTGCAAGTTGAAACGAGCGGATTCAGAGTAAAAACAGGTTACTGAGGTCTTGTGCCAAAGATTATTTTTGTGCATGCATGTATAAAATCTGAGATTCCATCAAAAGCTGATACTCAGCTGATCAAAAATCAACTTTAAGTGTCATGTTTGTAATCTTTTGCTTTCACATTATGACACATTACAGGGCTAAATATCACTAAATCAACTTCAAACCACTTTCCAATTCTGTTTAATAAAAAAAAGAAACAAACAGATGATGTACTTGGATGTAAAATCAATTTCTCTTTTACATTTCTATTTTAACCCAGTTATTAAATAACTCTTTACCAAAAGCTAATGCTTTAAACTACACAAAGGCAGAGGTTTTAAGAATAAAATGATCAAGTCTTGCATTAAAAACAAACTAGAAGCAGTTTTTATATTGCCATAAAAAATACAAGAAATTACGTTGCAGGATTTAATGGTAATGGTCTTTGGTACAATTTAAAGAAATACGCTTAATTTTGTCGAAACAAAGCGGAATAAAGTAAAAATCCAATTTGACAATAAAGACTTCACACTTACAAACAGGACAGAAAAAGAGGCATTTTCTGAATGTTGACTGGTTATATAATAACATTATTACTAACATGACTATACAAGGGGCCAGTTATAATATGACTAATGTTGCTAAAGGAGGAAACTATAGATGTATAAAGTATATTCAGTTTATTTTCTCTAAAAATCTGTTTTTTATTTTGGGATATTTAACTTAAGGTGGTGCTGTTGTTGTTGTGGTGTTTCTGTATTATTTGTGAACTTCTTGGCTTCCTTAAATGTAAAAAAAAAAATTCAATCTTCCTGCAGATCCTTCAATATAAAACTGAAGTAAACAGAACAAAGGTTGTGCTTCTGTATGGTTTCTAAAACAAATGTTTTAGTGTGTTATGATGATGATTTGCACATTAAATACATACCTTTTTTTTTTACTTTGTTCTTTTAAACTTATTCAACCAATGTACTCAAAAAGTTCTTTTCGATGCAACAAAGACACTTACTTGAGTTAGGGAGACTCTGGAGCTCTCAGGAAGATTGTTTTCTGCTCGATACTGCAGAATGATCCCTGTGCCGCACTCCTCGAGTAACTACAGAAAAAAAAAAATACACTATTGTAAGATTTCTGTATTTTATTATTGCCCATAAACTCTCAAACAGGGTTGTACCTTCGAGCCATGCAGCTGTAAGGGCGGGTCGGTCTCACCAAGGCAGTGAGTGCTGGCCTGTCCGATCTCACTTAAGCTTGCTTGAGTTAGACTGAAATAACCTCGCACGAGGTGAGACAGGACCTGGACGGAAACAAAGTTAACTTCACAAAAGCTTAGTCACCGAATTTCAGGTTTGCTTCTTTTCTCACCTGCAGAGCTGCCAAACGAACAGGAAGGGGCTCTAACGCATCCCCTCCCTCGCCGTCAAAGTGATCCTCTCTGGGTTGAGTAACAAGCGAAAGGCACAGTTTGAGGAGCCATGGAGGAGACTCGCCCTTTTCCACTGACGTGCGAGGAGACTGAGGCGATTGTGTGCAGGAGCTCTGCTTAGAGGATGCAGCTGAAGTCTGAACCTCCCCATTTCTTTGCCTCCAGCTCAGGGCAGAGTCCTGCGGGCTGCTGCCGTCATCTGGCTGCTGGAGAAGAAGCTGCACCTCTGGAAGGGGAGCCTGAGTCGTCACCACAGCTCCATAAAGGGTCAGGGCAGAGACGCGCACCGTCACGTCTGAGCAGGGAAAATCAAGAGGAAAATGTAAGAAAAACCCCCAATAATAATAGAAACTTTTTTTTGGCACAACGACATATGTGCATCACAACATACAGACCTCTGTGACGCACATATGGTCGAATCTGTTTCCATAGTGATGTGAGCAGCCCATGTCTGAGACGGTGGTATGGAGCGTTGGCCACCAAGAAGGAAAGGCACTATGAGACAAAAGAGACTCTTTAACTCCTTGAGGAGAAGCACCGACTCATCATCAACTCTGGATCCCATCATCCCTCCCCCTCATGAATGTCTCCTTCTCCAACTTCAACTTGGATGACAACAAACCTTCAACTGCCAGCCTCTGACTTACCCGACACCAAACGTCTCCTTCGGGACCTCTTCTACTTGGCTTTCCATCAACACCATGATAAAACAGCTGCCTGGCTTTCTTTTTCCCTCTCTGGCTACAAACACGCCTTCCTCCTCCTCCTCTTCTCTGACTGACAGAATTTCAATTTCCACCGCTATCCAGCAGGTAAACAGCAATGGTGATGGTCCTTATTAATCTGACCAGGGCTGATCTGTTATGAACGTTTGTGATTTGTATGACTGATTTTGCCCTTCCTGACACAACTCTCCGCATTTCCATGGACTTGAGCTGCATTGTGCCCCCTAGTGGCTGCACCAACACAAGAACTCTGCAGGTAAATACGTCAAATGTTGCTGGTAAGTACAAGATTACAAAGCATCGTAAAAGTGGACTAAAATGCTGAGGATTACTCAGGAAGAGCAACTTAACACTTCATCAGATATGGATGTAAAACCTGACAGTTATGGGTGAAGAACAACAACGCAGAGATGTCAGCTGTACCTTTATGACCTGAGTGAGTGTTTGAGAGGACGTCTCAGCCAGGAGGGCCAGACTGAGGGCTCGGTGCAGCTCCCTCACAGAAGTAGCCAGTAAAAAAGAGAAAGGGGTGTAAGACGTTCGGGGTGGTGCGGTATCTTCGGCCACGGCCAGAAACTGGCGGGAGCCGTCCAGCATGGCTGTTAACACCTGGAGGGCGCACAGCCTCACCTACAGGGGGGTCAGGACAGGACAGGACAAGAGTAACACCCTTTGAGGTGAAGGAAACATACTGACGGGAACTCTGATGGTACCTTTGGCGATGGATCCTTCAGGATGATTGTGAGGAGGGTGAGGGGTGGCGGCCCCCCGGTGGGTGAGTCCGGGATGAAGGAGGACCAGTATCCATACAGAGTCCTCTTCTCTACAGCTTTCACAACTGCTAAGATACAATGCAGGGCTCCCTGCCGCACACGGACGTGGCTTAACCTGAAACAGCAGAACACTGAAGTTTAAACGCATCCTAGCGACTTCAATGAGAAGAATTTAAAGAAATATTCTTCGTACCTTAATTTACTCTGAACGTTTCCCTCAGTGTCAGAAAACTCTGAGTCGGAACTGGTCAGCTTCCAGGACGGGTAAAATAATGGAGGGAAGGGTTTTGGCGCCGTCCCCCCGCTCCCCCGGCCCTCCTCACCTCTCTGGAGTGCAGGCACAGATTCTTTGTCTTCCTCGTCTTTTTCCTCTCCTCTGCTCTCCTCAGGTTGTGTCTTTTTATCTTTTCCTTTGGATTTCCTTTTTTTGTTCTTGAGCAAGACAAAAAAAAAAGAAAAAAAAACTTTCCATGCAAGAACTACATGAAAAAAAAACAGATGATATGAATAGATTTTAACAGATTTTACTCCTGAGGTCTTTCCTGGAGCTGTAGCATTTTTGGGTGGCGCTGATGGCGCTTGGGGTTCCACAGGTTTTGGTGACGGGACGCCCTCATATTGAGGAAGAGGGGCTGGATAAAGCACAGTCGGCCATTCCACACTCAAACCGGGAGTTCCTTGGAACATGAGTCTCTGCAGGAATTGCATTAGGAATAAAAAAAACAATCAGTCTCGAAGGTAGAGATGTCAAATTGTCACGTTATATTTTCAATCGTGTTAATCTAATTTTGAATCTATAGCTACTATCCATTATGGAAGGGAAAATGTCAATGATTATGCAAAAGCCTGATCACATCAGAATGTTACTTCTGCAAAGTCTATTAATTTCCGATAATGCACACCTAGAAGAACATTAACCCGCCTATAGCCTTACCATGGTCACTTTAAATCAATTATTGGTACTTTCGTCTCATTTATCATTTTAGGTCTGAATCGTTTTTCTCAAAAAGAGTACTTAAAACATGGAGCGACACATTGTCATGGTAACGCTACCGGCTTGGCTCTGCAGCAGGAAAATTATCCTCATGACAAAGTAACATTTCTAAAAAAAGGTTGACCTCAAAGAAATAAAGCCCTTTTTTCTAAATGGTTCTAGATTGAAAAAGAAAATCCCATTTGGTGGTGTAAAAATAAAGGGTTGGAAGTCAGCTATGATAAAAAGCTGTATTTTAATCTTTTGCTGTGTCATGAATATCAATGAAAATACTTTTAAAAAATAGGCTTTTTCTAACGGCAAATATTAGGTTCAATTCAAAATAGATTAAATAATTACAGGTCATAATTATAAATCGCACGAAAAAGTGTTGGAAAAAAAAAGGACAACCTTAAGAGCAGCCAGCAAAGATCCAAGTTCATCCCCTCCTCCAAACTTCCACTTTCCGCCAGAGAGACAATACTGAACGCCCTTCAGGGCTGCTTGGATCACCTGCTCATGACATAAAAAGGATCATTCGGGTAATAATTTATGAACCTAAATAAATGTATATCCTCCAGACTACCAAAAAGAAAAAAGTTGTGAAATCCAAATTATTTTAAATGCATTAAAACTACAATTCTCAGAGCCCCACCCCTTCACATTTGCTATCATTGAAAGAGCCCAAATCTCCTCTGTAGATCCAAAAAGAAAAAGAGTTAATTCAGTAGTGTGCAGTGGTTGGAAGATACTCAGGTTCCGAAATGTCCATTACAGACGATTAATTTGCTTTGATGGAAGTCAGGAGGCTATAATTTCATAAAAATAGATCAAGTTTCTGATACCACGCAGTAAAAATGCTCATCTGTGTCGGGGGGTTTTAGAGACAGGAGCGTCTTCAGGAAGACTTGAAAACAAGTGTTTCTGTACTGCTCGTCCAAAGGTGGCTGACCGGGATTCCTTTTGGAAACAGACAAAAAACAATTACAAAACCTTAATACCTAGAAGGAAAGAGCATTTAGTAACAAAAAATGTAATAAATGTCAATTTTTTTGACATAAGAAGCTTAAAATAAGTAGGGATCATTCCAATTTTGTAAAACATTTGATAAAATTGGATGTGGGATACTTAACCTGTAGATTGTTAAAAAAACACAAGAACTGGTCTCAAATATTAGTTTCAATTATTCATTATTCCAACACCTCTGACAGCTTTAAATATGAAAAAACAAATGCTTTTTTTTTTTTAGCTTAATGGTTGAATGAAAAATATAAAAACAAACTCTTGCTCAAAGGCCAGGCTCATAAAACCTCACCTTAGACAGATGTTGGCCATGCAGTTGAGGGCAACATGGCGCAGCTCCATGCTCTGCTGCGACAGCGAGCTGTACTGCAGCAGGAGTCCTCCTTCACCCAGCAAGCAGCTGACCTGCTGCAAATGAGGGAGATCTCACTGTCAGAGTTCAACAAGACGCGCGTGCAAAAAAGGAGGCTGATGTCTACCTGCTGACAGTGAGGCCCATTGCCGTACACTACTGTAGAGAGTGCCAGCAGGACATCCGAGTGAGTCCACGCACTGCAGTCTTTGAGAGCAGTGACTGTGTAGTTCAGGAGAACATTGAGAGTTTGTTCGTCCATGATGACCTTAAGAAAAGAAAGTTAGTGGATGACTGAGGAACCCCAAAGTGAAGACGGACATTGCCCGTTACCTTTAGTTGATTGAGAAGATGATGGACCAGTTGGCAGAATTTGACGACTAAATGTTCTTGACTCAGTGGAACGAGACAGCTGGTGTGCTTCAGCAGAGAACACACGTCCTGAAATGGAAGCCACCAAAAATGACCGCAAGTAAGGTTGAAACTGAGGATGAAAAGCGCAGAGAAAATGTTTACCTCTGGTCGTATGTTGACGCTGGCATCGAGGGTTTTGTTGTAGTTCTCGGACAGCAGCTGGTCGAACAGCAGGTTCAGCTGCTCTCTCAGCTGGACGCTGTCTGCCCGTAAGGCTCGGAGCTTTGCGGAGCATCGAGAAAAATGCTTCTCAGCCTCCGACAGACAGTTAAGCTGCGATTCGGGAACGAACGGCGCTGCCTCCGCGGATAGAGACATCGAGGGAAAAGCACGACGGGAGGAAGCCGGGTCGGACTCTCCTGCAGGCGCCGCCATGTCTTGTAACCCGGATGTGGTTTCCTCACTCTGACTCATTACCGCCCCTAGCGCTGAAATCGTTTTTTTTTATTTAATTTTTTAAATCAGAACTTCAAAAGATCCCAAACATTTCCATATGAGAGGAACAGAAGGAAATAAAGATGGATAGGCATGAAACAAAACAAAATTGAGTAGTCTAATACACATGTCATAATATAATACTAGAGGATGTCATACAGCATGTTATCTTCAGTGAAAGTGGACAGTATTCTTGCATTTTGGGTTTTCATAAACTTTAGTGATTTAAAAAATGAACCTTTTTAATGGAATGCACTAAATATATTTTTGATTTTCGAGAATCTGCTCCTGTGAATGAAACCTTTCCCAGATATTAAAAAATATAAAATTCCAAATCAAATAATTTATCACAAGAAACCACTCTAAATATAACTGTGTTTTTGTTATTGAATAAGAATAGGGAACTTTGAGCAAAAAAAAAACAAAACTATTAACATACACAAATTCCAAAAACAAATGTTCAATTGTTTCTATATGGGTCTCACAAAAAATTGTTTTCTTGAAAACCAAAACATATAGGATAACATTTCCTTGTATGGATAAACAGGATTAATGATTTTAAAATGGTTTATCAGACTGAGTGACCACTCCCCCCTCGCTTCCAAATAGGAAGTGACAAAATGTCCTAAAAAGGTGAACTCCCAGACTTCTATTGAGAAATAAACAGCTATAATGCAGCTGTTTTATTTGTCAGAATAACTAGTCTTGCTCAGCTCCCTTTTTTACATGTTCTTGCTAAACCTTTTTTTTTTTACACGGTCTCAAGTGCAAGTTATTCCAGTTATGAACTGGCCAATCAAATGCCCCAGTAAGAGTCTGTGGTCTCACCTTGAACATTTCATCAACAGTTTCTCACAAGCCCGCGTTTAGTGGAAGAGGTGTGGCATTCTAACATGCCAACTCCTGATTGGAGAGTTATTGCTATAGAAACATAGTATCAGACCAACTTGAAGCAATCCTAACTGATGACGTCTGGTTCCAACATGAAAAATGGCGACTGAATTGACTTCATTTTGTTGGAACTGGAACAAAGTAATTTTCTATGGGTGACATCACACTCGCCCTGGGACTCTGTTTGCAGATGACATTCTAATCTAAAATGGTGAGAACAGGAAGCAGGTGGGGAAAATCTAGAGATTCTAGAGAGGGGGAGGTTTGGTCTGGAAAGGAGATCAGCAACAGCAAGTATTTGAGTAAATGAGAAAGACATAAGGGGAACGGTGAGGCAGACCCATAGCCTATTGTTGCCATGGTGAATCCTGAAGCAGGTAGGTTAACCCGTGTGCTATCCTAGGCACTTTACATTGGGAGTTGGGTCATCTAGACCCACTAGACAGTGCTCTGAACCTTTTTTCCTTAATGATTTGTGATATTCACTTTTGTCCGTGATTACATGAAATCTTTCCACCTTTATCATGGTAGGGAGAACACGCCAATGTAAGGGTGGGGTCATCCAAGATAGCACAAGGGTTAAAGTAAGTACTGTTGGAAGTCTGAATCAAAATGGACTTATGAGCTCATAAAATTCAAGTCTTTCCACACCTGAAACAAACCTTTAGGAGCACTTTAAAGACATTTAATTTGTTACATTTTGTGCTACAATTGCTATTTTAGTGCTCTTTCAATGCACCACTTTACAATCGGATGTAAAATTCCTGCTCTGCAGAATAATCCCAGAGGGAAATAAAGTCAGGAACGCCGTTTTAGCAATTTCATCAATTTTAATGTCTCCAAGTTGTGCTTCAGATTTGAGCTGTAGATTGAAAATATTCCAAAACAAGACAGCACAGCTACATTCCATAATAAGCAGCAGTAACACTGAACATATTTACCAATAATCATTGTACACAGGAATGTTCACGCATTCTCCCATCAATGTTTTCTGTAGCATAACCTTTATTAAGGGACCACACAACAGTTTTTGGCATCTAGGTTGGTTGCTACTGGGAAATTAAAGGCATTTTAACATAAACTCTGTTGCTCATCCTAATGCAATTAAAATAACTCATCACTAGATGTAAATGAACTAGATGGCTCGGTGCATCAGCACACGACAAACATTCAGACATACGAGTCATAAATAAATCCAGTGGGAGTTTAGCCATCAGAGAGCTCCACATCTTCCAAATGATAGATCACCAGTCCAGACTATTTTACCCCTAAGTGCAACACTACCATCATGAAATAACAGAGTTGGCAGGGAAACACTACATAGTATGTCTGAAGAAAGGCGGAGGCTGGCGTACAGTGTGCTGCTGGTTCACATCTCAGCCGGACTTAAACAGCAGAATAGCCACTTGACCCAAGTAGAAGTAGATGAAATGCTTCGTCTCGTGGGTCACATAGCTACCAAAGTTCCTCCCAACAATGCAGTGCCATGTCGGGTTGTATTTTTTGTCAAATTCCTGCAAAGAAAAGACAAGAAAAGGTATTTAATAACAAGATTTCTATAGAATATTTGATCCGGATGTTTGTTTTTCCAACGACCCAACTTACCTTCTTGACATATGCAGCAATATCTTTCTCGATATTGTACTTCTCCATGGCTTGCATGGCACAGTCCACTGCATCCTGCTGCATTTCATCAGACATGTCTGCATTTTTGATCACCGCCTTCTTGTCTGACATGATGAGCTTTTGACTGCAAAGAGAAAAAAGTAAAATGCATAGGGGCTTGAAATGGAAACTACGGCCAGGTCAGCATGTACTAATGTACAAATGAAACTCTTATCTAGGAGAAAAGGTCACCGAACTGACGGTGTAGCGACGTGAGCACTAGAAAAAAAGTCTGAGTTTTACTGCAGGCGTTCATGTTGCTGTGTTCCCGTTTGTGCCAGCAGAACAAAGTATATTGTTGCGGCGATGCAGCGTTAGGTTTCATGGAGCATTTTTTAGCAAAATCGCCGCGAGGAACTCAAACGCACGCGCGCAAAAGCCATTCCGGCGACAAATAACAACAACAAAAACAAACCGCTTCATAGCTCTTACCTAAATCTCTACGAGCCTGCAGTAATTTCAGATGAACGTTTCGGGACGCCGCACTGATTTTCTTTCATTTATGGAAGGACGCATGGTGTGTTGGCCCCTCCCTCTATCTTGGTCCTGCTCTGTGATTGGCTGCGCTGAAGCTTCCACGCAGGTGGTCATGTTTTTTCACTCGTGGACAGAAGCCTGCAATTTATTTCCACCCAGAATGCACTGGTTTCCAGTATGGCCGTTAAAATAGCAATTTATGCTCAACGATGTAAGATTTGGAGGATTTAATTATTTCTGGAGTCTATTAAAATCATATTTTTAAACCAGTATAAAGGGCTCGGCTAAATTTTAATTGACTTAAATGTAAGAAATGGGATAGTAAACCTAAAACTAAATGAGTCATCATGAATAGTATAATGTTTATTATAAACAAACGGATGGTTATTTAATTAAATAACTTTTTAGATTGTCATTGTCAGAACCTACTTTCACAAAAAAAAAAAATCGAATTTAAACATAGCTTACATAGTGCGGGCCAATAAAAAGTAAATAAAATAAACAAACAAACCGGGTCTAACTAGTCCTTTGCTGTTCCTAAGCAAGAAGTGGTACACTTCTAGTTAATTTTACTTAGTTTACTTGAGTAGAAGTATAGCAAGTATGTTGGTATATATAGATGTAGTGCAAGAAGTATACTGAGAATTAGAGCCATGGAGAAAGAAAAAAGGAATATAGAAAAAATAATTCAGATTAAAGTCAGAATTCTGAGATTAAAGTCAGAATTTTCTATGCCCCTTTTTCCCTCCATGGGCCTAATCGTCTTCTATAAAGAGCAGATATTTCAATAGTACCAAAAAGAACTGACCTTGCAGGCTCCCATTCTCCTGAAGGTTCTGTAAGGACAGACCTCTTATAATAATAATAATGGATTGGATTTATCTGCGCTTTTCAAGACACTCAAAGCGCTTACAGTGTGTCCATTATTCATTCACTCCTCATTCATACTTGGTGATGGTAACTACTAATGTAGCCACAGCTGCCCTGGGGCAGACTGACAGAGGCGTGGCTGCCATTTCACGCCTACGGCCCCTCTGACCATCACCGGTATCATTCATACACATGCACACACTAGTGGAGCCACACTGGAGGCAAGGAGGGTGAAGTGTCTTGCCCAAGGACACAACGACATTTTTGGCTGGTGGGAGCGGGAATCGAACCGCCGACCCTTCGATCATTGGTCGCCCACTTGTAGATGTATCTAACTCAGTTGGAGCTCTTTTTGTATTTAGATCCTTCAGGTTTTCATTTTTCAATTAAATTCACTTTTCACTCCATTATTTCTGTGTTTATCATTTTCTATTCAATTTTTGAATCCCCACATCTTTTGGTCTTCATTTACAGCACTTTGGGTAATCAAAGGTTAGTTTAAAATGTGCAATTTAAAAAAAAAACAACTATTGTAATAAGTGAAGACTTTGAGAAGCTGTACATCTACATCCAACCTTCAGTTTACTAGAATGTAAACTGCAAAATTGTTTGCAATTATGACCAAAACTGTCTCATGTTTTTCATGCCTCGACACATCAATACTCCCACTAAATTTCTTTTATATTCCGTTACATAGTTCCTGTCCCATAATTTTTAACTCAATGTCTACACAAATTTATTACTTCATGTATGGCTGTGTCTCATATGTGAAGTTAGAAAAAGTGAACAGACACCCGTAGTGTTACTCAATGTTTTATTAAAAGAGAATAAAGCTTTGAAATACTGGAGACAAGAGTCAAGGGGAAAAAAATGTTTCACCTATTTAAAAAACAACAAAACAACCTGAATGGGGGAAAAAAACAAAATAAACAAAACACATTAAATGTCACATTCCTTAGACATTTTTCATGCCCCCCGCCCCTCCCTCTACTGCTGTCAAAGGTTTCCCACTATTTACCGCTCTCCTTACGCGTGGAGATCCATCCTGTCACTTCCAGACCTCCTCCTGGATCTGATCCAAGCTTTGCTCCTTTTTTATCAAATTACCAATCTTCCGAATATAATTCCTCCTCCTTATCCCGTCAGTAATTGGACCTTTGTGGTTTCAAAGATATAGATGGAATCATTTGTCTTAAATAGGAGGCCAAATTTCATTTGATTGGGCTACAAAAAAACGATTCCGGTATGCCAGGGTTATGTGGACAGGGCCAGGGTCGTGCTCCATGTATCCATCCTGAAGCCTAATCCTAATCTGATCCTGAATCCTGATCCAGCTCCGGAATGGGGAGACAATGAGCCCAGTCCAAACCTTCAGAATACCAGCAGCAAAGAGAAGGAGGTGAGTTAGAATCACACCTTCAAAATAAAATTCACTTTTATTAATAAATGCAGCTACCAGGGAGTTTACTTTAGGGGGATAAAACAAAGGGCATCGACTAAATTTAAGCCCAAAGATACTTTGAAAACAGAAAGATGGAAAAAAAAAAAAGTAAAACAAAAAAACTAACAACCTTAGAGTCTTCCGAACACAACATGGTTTACTGTAACATTCAACAGCAATCTACTGGAAAGTGGGTGTTTGCTTTTAAAAAAAAAAAAGTCACAATAGCCTCATAATGCAGATTTCACAGTTTACAAGGCACAGCCATCATACCATTGGTGCCATATTTGACTCCTCCTCCTCCTGTTTATCTTAATATGAACTGTTTCCTCTCTTCCCATCCTATCCTGTTCCTCTGAACTCTACAGAGAAACACACAAGAAGGTCAAAAGACAATTGTGTTTGCTAAGGAGAGGCAAAAAAGCAAAAGAAAATATAATTTCAGGTGGACAGCCAGGAGAAGTGTACTGCAGAATGAAAGACAGATGGACAACAGAAATCATGTGTTTGTGAGAGGACTCTAGGGAAAATGGGTCACGCAAACAGACCACAAAGTCGCCAAATTAAAAGAAAATAAAGGAAACTGACAAAAAAGTGTGAGGAAAAAGAAAACAGACAACACGATGGAACACGGGTGTCATGAGATGAACCTCCAGGAGATCACAAAATTTGTTGGGTGAGCGCTTTCATCTCCGCCTCACGCTGCTGCTTCCAAACGTTTAGGTACGGGAGCGAGAACGTGAGCGGGAGCGAGAACGGGAACGCGAGCGGGAGTTGGAGCGCCGAGGCGAGTAACGGGGAGAGGCTCGGTTGCGCCGTGGGGAGTAGCTGCGAGATCGGCTCTTGCTCCGGCTTCGACTGCGGCTACGAGAGCGAGAGCGACCGTAGCTGGGGCTGCGAGGGCCGTCCGTCTTCACACGAATGTAGGCCGTCTCTCCCTATACACAAACATGCAAACACAACAATGTTCACCTTGTATAGACGACAACAAGACTCACCAGAAAGCGTTTGTGCCTGTTAGGGTCAAAGGTCCTCACGCTTCTGCCCTTTCCTTCAGACTCAACACATCATACACACAAAAACATGTTTGTACAGCTATGACAATAAAGAGATTGTGTTGACTTATTATTATTATTACACGGACTTCACAAGACATCCATGGACTTAAATACCAGTGCAAATGCAAATCAACAGTAGCATTCCTTTTTAGATTCTTTGGAAATAAATAAAAACAAAGTAGAAAGGTAAAGGTTATGTTCACAATTTAACACAGATGTGCCTCAAAAGCTTTTCCAGTAGAGGATCAAACGAATTCTGATGGAATTTTAACTGGCATAACCTGGGTGTGTATACAGTGCAGCTTCCATCTTTTAAGTCCAAATGATGTATGTGCACAATGAAAAGTGTAAATGTCCTTATTTGTAAATGTTGCATATTTGTGAAAACAGTGGAGATTTACAGTTGCTTAGAGAATTTTCTACTTTTCAGTAAGAATGTTCTACCAGAATTTACATTTTTTGCTTAGATACAAAAACTGCATAAAATGACTTCCACGTGTCACCAAAAGCGACAAGATCTGTAAAGGTCAGATACTTCCAAGGAAAGACGGTCTGATTACTTTATGATTTATTCAACAACTGTAGAAATTTGTGACAGTATAGTTGCGTTTTCCAAAGATTACGATTACACTCATGAACTGATATGAACCCTCACATTTTTCTTACATTATGCGACCCCCTAAAAGGCTCAAGAAAACAAAAATGCATAAAAAGAGGTTGGTAGGTGAACATCAAAAACGCCAAAATCACCAGTGAGAGGTATTGTATTTGCCTCACCTTGCTGTCCCATATTCATGGCATAAATATACATTTAGAAAATTCTGTGCAGTTTGTAAGAATCTGGTCATACAAATCTTTGTAGAAGGGGTTGTAGTTTTTTGTCAGCAGCTTACACACCCACATACAAAAATAAACACACAAGCTAAAGGTAGCTTAATTTCCACCCCTCCTTTTCTTTTCCTTTGCTCAATTTCATAACACGACCCTAAAGCCATTTTGAAGTTAGTGCTAGACTTTCCTTTGTTACGTACCTCGTGGGAGCGGAACTTTGTGTTATCCAATTTACGCACAGCGTACGTCATATCTTCCTTGCGCACAAACTCCACCACTCCAGTGCCATCACGGAACACATCAGCATAACATACATCACCTGCCTCCCGCATGTGATCCTTCAGGTCCTGCCAGCTTCCACTGGGGGGAAGACCTGGTGGGAAAGAAGGTGATGAGATTTTTGGCAAAACAATTTTAGACGTGTTGGTCAGAAAAAAACCCACCTGACACAATCACCCTGTTCTCGGAGCGCCGGGACGGGGGACCATACCTCCCCCTTGGCGGACCCATTCCTCCACCTCCCCCACCACCGCCGCCACCACCTCCTCTACCACTTCTCGGAAACTCCACGCGTAGACGGTAACCATCGTAATCATAACCGTCTCTGCCGTACACAGCATCCTCAGCGTCCCTGTTTAACAAAATCATGATAAAATCCATTGAACAATAAATATATATAAATATGTATTGTTGACTATTTATTTTGTAAATTTATTTTATGCTCAAATGTAAATGTAGATTTTAAAAGTCTAAATATTTAGTCAAATAGACGAAAAAAGTTTAGAAAAACAAATGGAATAAAGGCATTCTCATAAATGAATTTCTATAGGTCTTCTCAATCAGACGATTCCCTTAAGAAATTCTTAAGAACACCAAAACATTTCTTTCGGAGTGTAAACATACACTACAACACATTAAATCCTTTAAACATGAAGTTTGTCTAAAATTGTTGAAGAATTCTACTTAAGTTGTTTTAGGCGGTCTTTGTGTTCATTTGTGGGTCTTTTTCTTCTTTGAGCAAATCATGTACAAAGCCAACAACTCATACATTTATCTTTTGGCCGGCCAGCACAAAAACAGTGATGGAAATTCATGTTAGCCACTCAGAACACACGTGCAGCAAAGATGCACATTGCTGCATTGCCCCCACGTATTTATTGGCGTAAAGTTCGATTCATTTCTCGGTGTGTACGCCACATCTGATCCATCCCTTGGTGAGCAGCAGCCGCACTCATGGAGCTTTTGGTGGTTTTACTCTAGTCTAACCATAACCCTAACATTCACCCTTCCTCTGAGTCCGTGCAGCCTGAGCCAAGACGAAAATCATAAATGCAGCACGTACTTCGAAACTTACGTGCGAAAGGTCAGAGGAAACCTTATTGCTTTTGAAATATTGAACTGAATCACATCTTTGTTACAATTATACCTATTATCAGCATTTAAATTAAAACAAAGCAATCAGTTTCTTTAAGCGGCACTTTCAAAAAATATTCTGGAAGATCAGGTGGTGATCATCGAGCAACCAGCATCACATGTCGACTTCCAATACAAATTCAGCAAAAATTAACTTTTAAGGCCCACTTGCGGTGTTTTTAGATGATAGGTATTGCGAAAACTTTAAGCTGCTCTTACTATTTGCATTTGGTGAAGTTGAGACACCACTACTAGCAAGTACGAGTTTCCGAATGCAGGCCTCGACAAAAAATTGTCAAGAAACTCACCCCTCTTTTTAAAATTGTTTTACAAAGAGCCACGCGGGAGCAACAATAATACAAGTTTACACAAAACCCAACCCATAAACCTTTAAAAAGAGGACAAAGTTTTTGACTGAAACTGGTATTTGAAAAACTAGCTTTAGGTGTAGCTAGCTAGCTAGCTAACTGAGGCGCTAAAACGTGGCGGGGCAGCCGCTCACCTCGGATCCTCGAACTGCACAAAGGCAAACGGCGGTCCTCCCCGTCGGTTTTTCAGATCAATGTCACGAATAGATCCATATTTGTAAAACAAATCTTCCACATCTTTGGAGCGAATGTCGGGGGGAAGGTTCCCCACGTATATGCGACAATCGTTACTTCCCGCGGGTCCCCGAACGAGTCCTCCGGACATGATAACGCAAACAAAGCTAGCGCTATGCTAACCGAGATAAAGGTTTGACGCTATCGGAGATTCTTCAGTAGATATTTACGCTAAATTATTTTCTCTGATATTTTCTGAACCCTAGGTCTACACGAATAATATGTAAATCGCAACAAACTGGATCAGCAGCCCTCAAGTAGATGCAGGAAATGCGAAGGAGGTTTTAAACGTTACGAGATTTGGCTAATCGAAACCTCTGCAAACATCCGCGCTTCTGTTTCTTCTTTGTCTATGGAACAAGAGAAGCGTCTTAAAGGGGAGCTTAGCGCCATCTATTGGACGGAGATGGTTGTTACCTGCTGCCCCCTACTGGAAAAAGGACTAATGTGACTCTTTTATCAATAAACTCTTATCTCATGAACTGTGAGAACTGTGCTTTTTCGGATCTGTTTCTCTCATCATGTCAGGTTAATTTTAATGCGCAATCTGTGAAAATTTGTAGCACCAAAGAACATGACCCCAGCATACTTTTCTGGGTATTTATCAATGACAAAGGTTTAAAACTGTCATTTTTTGGATAGGTTGCTATAGATAGAATACAAATTCCACCAGATATAGCTAAATCTTTTTCAGCACAAGTTTCAAGAAAGCCTCAGCTCCTCATCATTATCATTAGAATAAAAACATCTTTACCAAATCGGCTCAAATTTATTTTCTTAACCCCACTGTATCCCTTTTGGGGTCACAGGGCTGCTGAAGGATGACTTGGCCACTGTTGGGTACACCCTGGAGAGACTGAGCCACACACCGAATTCACACTTATAGGGGCAATATAGATTAATCAAATAACCTATGAAGCATGTTTTTAGACAGGAGTTGCTGGAAAAGACCCATGCATCCACAGAAAGAATACGCAATCTCAATACAGAAGGGTGCCAAATGGGTTGAACCAGGTCCTTCTTATTTTGAGGCAAGAGGGTTAACCACTGTACCACAGTGCAGCCCCTACTCAAACATCTATACATAAACAATGTTTGCCATGAAATCATCCTTAAAATCATCATCAACATGAAAGCTGATGATAGATGAGATTTTTTAATTGTCAGAACATTTTCTTTCTAACCCTATCTTTAAACTAATTTGCTTGTTTTATATCATTTATCGTGGTGTACATAACTATTTTTGTCATCAAGTATGAAGCCATGAATAAAGATTGACGATTGACTCCCTATACGGTGCTCAAACCTGGGCTTTTAAAAAAAAAGATGCTTTCTAATATGCGAGTTTTCGGTCAAATAAAGCACTAAATTAAATTCAACATTAACAGTAATAACATGCAACACGGGTTTGAAATGGAGGCAGGAGGTTAGCTTTTTTGATGCCTGTCCATTAAATAAACTAAAATTACACTAACAAGAGGTCAATTATAGTTAAATAATATAATCACATAATATCATATAATTGAACAATCCTAAACGGGTTGATCATCCATAATAATAATGGTAGCAACAACATTATATGTTTATGTGTGACTAGGTGGGTTTACTAGTACAATCTTTGGTTGATATTGTTAATGTTCACATAAATATCTTCATACATGCTGGTATTTATCATAGATTATTTTACTGTTCCCAAAGCCTACATGGCTGTAAGTGTTTTTTATATGTTTACATTGATTTTAGTTTAAACCAAGGACTATTACATATTTCTTGCCGTACACACTGAGATAAAAAATCCCCCATGGTTTGTTTGTACCGTTGGTAATTCAAAATGTCCCGTTCCTCTTAGGTTATTGTTAGGAGTGATTAGAAACAGAATAGTTAGAAACTCCCTTTTACATTTAATTACACTAACCTTTACTTTATATTACACTGATGGTTTAAACTTGATTCACTATATATTATCAACTGAAAATTATATTACAGAGCACAACCAAGACTATTGTCTCGTAACATTCCTTCAGCATCCTCCCCGTTCATCTTTGTGTGTCCTGGTGCATGCGGTCTGGCAAATGTCTGTGATAACCTCAGAGAGATCTGACACTTTAAGCTCTCTGACCTTCAAACATCTAGCCTGCAACAACTTGGGGGTGGATTTTTCACACCTTGATCCATCAGATGAGGTTCTGAATATGCAAATGGAAGGTATATATACCAAGCCTTTTTCTGAGCTCCGTTGTTCGGACTTTGATGCAACAACCCTGTTCATCTGTCTGTAACCCTGCATACAAATTTGTGCTCTTTGTGCGGAGTAAACCTGCAAAAGATAAGTAACTGTCTCTGAGTCATTATTCATTTATTTCTGTGTGCAAGAAACTGACGGGGTACGAACCTAATATATTTAATACAGTCCTTTCTAGATAATCCAGTTTCTTCACAGTTATGGTATTTTTTTTCCTACAATAAATTTTTTTGAGTTATATGCGTTATCTCAGAACTGTTTGGTAATTTACAAGATCATGTAATAATTTTGACCATTGATTAGTTAGTAGTTTAGATGTAATCTGGATTTCTACTTATTCCCCCATGTCATCACAGTAGGTAAGGATAATGTAGTCAAGGAAGTGTTCAACTTTATTATGGAAAGACTTTTTACGATTTGTTTCTTTATGCGTCTGTTTTCCATGATAGTGTCCAGTCAATTATCCCTAAAGACGTGTTTTTCTTGTACATTTTCAACTGACCTAGTGCAAAAAGAGTATTTTTATTTCAACTGGTTGAATGAATGCGACAAATAGGGCCAGAGAAATTAGGCAAACCTTAGTTTTTACTTGTAACAAACTTAGAACAGCTCAAATATAAAACTTCATGAATCAAGCATTTAATTCCATCATCAAATACAGCAGCTCTTCTTTAAAACCTCTTAGCAGACCTTTATTAAAAAAAAAAAAGAAGAAGTTAACCTCAAACATCACTTTGGTGGAAAAAAAAAATCCTCCATGCTTGCATTTGTACTATCGTGTAAAAACTACAAACAAAAATGTTTGTTTACCAGTGCTTTTTTTTTGTTCATTCAAATTTCTGCAGCTCAAGTGTCTCTCAGTCCTTCTTGGCTTGTTTTTCTCTGTACCGTTGTCTGGCTTCAGATGCCATCTTAAGCAGTGACAACAAAATGGGCACACACATAGGCAGGAAAAGAGGAATATAGATGGCAAATTTCTGGTCATCGGGAAAGTAGAGGAGGTGGAGGAGGGAAGGATCAAAAAAGGCTTTCTCAGACGCCAAGATGGCCTCTTTGCTGTACTGCAGGGCAAAGCCAAGGTTCCCGGCCTCCAGCTCAGCCACAGCCAGCTGCACAGATGTGACGGCACTGGACACCTAAGAGACAAACACAAAACTCCCACTGTAAGCGCAATCCTGCAATAAGCATTCCTTAAAAACCCACTCAGAGGAAAATGGCGTTTTTGGTGTTTTCAACATGTTTTTGTAGCATTTTTTTGATGATGGTGGAATAAATCAAGAATAAATCAAGCTTTAAATAGCATTTCTAAGTATTTCCGTATTCAGATTGGTGTGAATCAAAGGCAGACAAAAAATGCAGTTTGAAAAAGATAATGTTTGGGACCACAAGCTCCCTGCTCTGCTCCATTCTGATGTGTTCACTTGCAGGCAAACAGATCTGTGTACGTCTTCGCTGGATACCGCTGGATAGCTCTGATATTTTTGTTGGCTGGGGGTGTGAGGGGCTGTAAGCTACTGGTAGAGCATGTAAACAGAGAGCTCTCAGCATTTGGGGAGGGGAAGAGAGGGTGGAGTTGATCTGCCCTAACGGTACAGATTCAGGGGTGAGTTTTAATGAAGCACTGATGCTCTGCAGAAACTGTCCTAGAATCCAACAGTTTAAAAACAAACGTGGCTAAAAATTGCAAATATCATAATTAAAAGACCACTAGGAACATTTTATTTGTTAAAGATGTTATTTGCTCTAACATCCTAATTTTCAGCTTACATAGAAGCTGCAGTAAAACTTTCTATGCTCTGGTTTTCACGACAGTTTCTCTCACAGTTGAAATAATAAAAGCTAAAGTAATTTAGGGCTTAAAAAAAAGTTCACCCCCCTTCCTGCAAAAGCACATATGAATAAACAACACAGACAAAGAAATGTTTTTACAGCTGAGGATGTCGTCTACCTGCTGGGCAATGTTGTCGTTTATGACAATGTTTCCTATCTGGTCCAAGAGCTGCGCTAGAGAAGTGATGGTTGTGGTTGCCGTAGCAATATTTTCCACACTCCGACTCCACATGAGACGGTCCAGCTCCCAGTCAGCCAGTCCTACGCTGCCGCACGGTGCCACCAAGAAGCCTGGGGGAGGAGGGGAGGACTCCATGCCCACCAACAGCCTAAAACGACACGTTAATGGGACGTTTCTAGTGAAGTAGACAAAGACGATTTGCTCCAGAGGAAAAAACTTTTTTACCGAAGTTGTGTCAGGAAAACCCCCATGACTTCAGCCATGTTTATGTTGATGTTGACAGGAAACTCAGCCTCTGGTCCATAGAGATTTTTAACATTATACACCTAAAGAAACAGTAGTAGGTGGAAGTAAGTAAGGCTCCAAAAATATGCCATTTATTGCAAGATATGTCAAGTCCCAGAGGAATAAGATTTAACGCATTTAGCAAAAAAGAGCACAGATACAAAAGTCTGATTCCATGTTATGGGATTTGTTTCCATGTGATGTGTTGAGATGTATATTATCCATGTAAATAACTCTAATTAGAAGTTAAGAACCAGATTATGATAACAATGTGAAACAATACATAGTTAACTAAAGCTTAGAAGTGTTTTTTAAGCAATTAAATTAAGTCTTTGACAAATGTTCACATTTAATGGATTACATGTGTTGTATTCTGTATGTCTAAGTGCAAATATGTTTACTTATGTGTAATAGTAATTATAATGGCATAGTTTATACACACATATACGTAAAATATATATATATATAACGGTATATTTTTCCAAATTTATTCCACAAGAGAACATTTTGGCTGCATAAGTTATATAACAAAGTAAAGTAAGTAAAAATGTACCATCCTGTTAAAGATCCACTTTAGAGAAATTTAAGCTTAGAATTGCATGTCTTCATTCAAATCGTTGTAAATTAGTAGCAGGCAAAAAAATAAAAAATAAAGAGCCTTTTTTGACGTAAAAAATATGATGAGACAAGCTCCTTGTGTCTTCGAAAACGATCGTTTTATTTTATTTTATTTGGAGTTAAAAGCACTCACTTATATTTAAAAGACCACTGGGAAAGCTTTTAAAATATCTCAAAAGATGATCAGAGTGAGTCTTTAACATCATCCAAAGTCCCGTTTAGATCAGTATTCTTACCATAATCCCCCCCCAACGCGGAGAGTGAAATGCATTCGAAGGAACATCCATTTTCTTGTGGTCCTGAATGTAAAGTGGCGAATGCTGGGCGTCTGGCACATACAGAAGAAAATTCAGCACCGGGTTGGAGGAGGCCGCATTGGAACCTGGAGTTGAATGAGACTAACGTAAGAAAAAACGGCTCCCCTTTTTTCGATTGCATTTTATTGCCAGTATTTGCAAGTAACAACAGTTTTACCAAGTCTGGCCTCCACTGGGTTGATGACATGAGCAAGGCTGTCGGCGTGAAGTATGAAGGCGCCGCGGTCGTTGTTATAGCGCGGGTTGACACCCAGCATGGCGTAGTGTAGCATCTGTTAAAAGCAAATGAAGAACAAAGCTGCAGGGTGACTTTTCATGATGACTCTGCACTTTGAAACGTGTGCAGTGCTGCCTCTCGCACCTGAGAGTCTATGCTGAAGTTGGCCAAAGGAGAAAGTTTGGTAAGAAAAGGCTGGATGTAAGTCTGAACAGCACCCTCTATGTCCCAATGGAGCCTGTGTGACCTTGGGTCAGGGTTCAACAGACTGAAAGTTATCTCATAACCTAAAAAAGGTAAGGACAGGCACAGAATATAAGGGGATAAAGGACTGCAAAGAAATGTTACCAAACCACAGATAAAAACCAACCTGGACTGGATGTAAAGGCTCTCATACTATGAGTCATACTTTCTTTGCTGCCAGGGTTGAAACGGACTCGATCACTGAGGGCAGCTGTGATGTCCGTGTGACTAAAAGACATCACCTGAAGCACCTCCTTGATTTGAGGCTTCAGGACAGCCAGTAGCTGCTCCACCGTCTTTCCTGCTCTCATCTCAGCATTGATGCGTAGGATGGCCGTCCGGCGTTGACCAATATACACTTTGACATTCTAAAGAGGATTTTAAAAAGTTTTCTTTACAATCAACAGACTAAAATGACTGAAAGCTATGAGTTTTAAAAAAAAAAAAATCACTATTACAATAGAAGTATGAAGAGTTTTTACCTCTGGTAGCAGCGAGGAGACCTCAGGAATCACATACACCACTGAAGAACCACATGGACTTTCACTGAGCATGTGTAGAGATAGATCCGCCTCTGGAAAAGGACACAGATACAGACAGAAGTAACTATACATGAGGTTTCACCAACACAACTCACTATTTGATAGGTAGTTCACCTGCAGCGGTGGGCTTGCCCAGAGCCTCCTCTTCCATAATTGTAGCTGTTCGGTACTTTATTTCATGAGTATACCTCAAAACTGTGTTCTCTAGAAATGGGAGAAACCGTTATTCATGCTGGTATGGACTGCATGACTTCAAAATCCAGGATTGTAAAGTGCGTCACCATCCACTGCATGCTCCTCATCCTGCGTCTGGGTCAGGGGGAGCTTCTTCTGCTGCTCAGGTGTCAGGGTGCCCCGTGCAAACACAACTTCAACATCAGCACTTAAATGCAGCTGCAAGGAGAGATAAAGACTATTCCAACACACAAACGCAAAAGGTTAACCGGGGAGTTTGGTGATTTCCTGGAACAGAGACAGACCTGCAGTGTAGAGAGGTCTTTTATCTGGCTGAAAGGTAACCAGGCGCGGTAGGTTTCAGTCGTTCGCCACCACAAGGGGACCCCAACGACGATGACCACGGCGGCGATAGACAGGGCAGCAAGCTGACCTCGTCTGCGCTCTGAGAGAAATGCCAGAAAGTACATTGTTGTTGCTAATTGTTCTGATGTTCACTTCATTTTTTCATCACACAAAAACAAAGAAACACAGATTTCTATACATAAGACAATGTCTTTGGTTACAAAAAACAACTTATATTTCATTTATATTTCATTAAACAGCTTGCTTTAAAAACTGCTATTGTTCTTCATTTTGCATCTAAATAGAAGGACAGTTAAGTTCAAATAAAATAAAAATGAATTAAACTTATTTCCAAATTCTAAATCAATCAAATATGTAACTGTTTTTTACTGGTTAAACGGCCAAATAATCCTTTTGACCTATATCCAGGGAGATATTAACGTCATTGTTGACATTTCAGAGGATTTAAAATGTCAGAAAACAAATAAAGATATAAGAATAAACCGTGAATGTGTTTAGTTGCAGTCTGCAGAGCAGGGATGTAGCTAATTAGCTGTTAGCATCAGAGCGTCATAACAAGACAAAAATGACTAAACCTCTAACAACTACATCATCTATTATTGTCTCAACATGTACATTTACAACAGATAACATTTAATTTCACAAACGTTAACATTAAAAACTCAGAAAGAAACCGAGCACTGAATTCACTCACCCACTTCCGTGGTGGCCATTTCTGTCAATGAAAGTAGTACGCTCGTTGAAACGACTGACGTAGCGACGTGTGTCACGTGACAGCTGAAATAAAATGCGTATAAAGCAAAAGTCTAGATATTACTGATATGTAGCTACAGTTTCTTTAAGAATAACACAATGTTCTAATACGCCATTGTTATAATGGTCTTATGGTCTTAAGAAAACCCTGGTAAAATTCAATTTCAGATTAACTGACTGTCACCGCCGGGTCGCCAGGTGTTATTTTTTAACGTACTTAAACAGTTTCTCAACAGCGCCTCCTGTGGTGATAGGCTGACCTATCCAATTGATCCCAGAGATTTTTTTCTCTTTTAAACAAATGTCTTCTTGCGGGATTCTGTTTCTAGTAGAAGTATATTAAGTGTAATTTATGCTGCTATGAATGACACAGCAAGAACAAGTCATTTTAAATCTTACATAAATTTATTTAAATTTCACTTCAACACTTTCTGACTGAATCTGATTTTTCTAAATGACAAAATATTGTACCAACAGAATAACCTAGAAAGGGGTTTATAAATGTACAAGAGCATATTAATTTAAATACTGAAGGTAATAAAAGTAAAAAAAACAGGAACTTTAAAAACATTTACTTGCTCCAAAAAAATAAAAATAAGGCAAAAGATGCCACACTCAAACCAGAGGGGATCGAACACAAAAACGGAGTCTTCATCAGGTTTAATGTGTATTTTAGTTTATTATCTCCACTACATGACACAGAGTGTTTCAAGAACAATATTAACATCACATACAGTATTTCAACAAAGCAGTGAATGTTTCTGTGCTGCTGGTCCCGCATGTTGGTCCTTTTATTTATTTTTTAACATACATTTCAATAGACTTCCTCTGATCTTCCTAAGGGGCCAGCAGGGAAAAGCAGGACAGGGGGCAGAGGTGACACGTCCATCACACAATATTGACAGCTTCACATAACAAAACACATCAATTACTGCGTGACTCTGAGAGCTAATGTTATACAGAAAAGACATAAATGATGGTTTTAGTTCATGTATTAAGGTCCAGAAGGAACCCAAGAAAAGAGTGGGGTGAAAGCCGGTTTTTACAGTACCGTGGGATCTCTGCTAGGACCATCTATCAGAAAGATAACCCAGTTCAGATCTTTCACCGTTCTCGTCGCCATACTGCGCTTTAACTGATGCCTACGTATTAGTTGGTCCCACTGTCAATGTGGATGTTGGTATGAGCCTATACGGTTTCAAACGGAAGCGCAACACTAACACTCATGCAGATTTTAGCCTGCTCGGGGGCTCGCAGGGAGAAGGCACCTGACATGGAGGCAGGCGCATTTTCAAAGCGGCAAGAAACCAATACTGACTGATGATCTTCAGATTCTGGAGCCTCTGGCTTCCGCATTTCAGCCTCATCAGAGACACAAGCGTAACATTTCAAATTTGCCTCAAAACTGTCACAAACTGTTCAAAGAAGGGAAAAAAACTATAAGCCTGTTCCATTTGAAATTTTAACATCACATTCTTTTAAAATACATTTATCTAACAACGTATATAACTCTGATATTAATAGAGAGCGCAGGCCTGTGGTCGATGTAGGAGGGAGAAGGGACAGAAGAGCAGATTTAAGACTAAGACTAGACCACGGCTGTATGTGGTCGTTCCATGTTTAGTAGGCGTGGTTCGCCACATAGAGAGACTGGGAGGCGGCGCTGCCGGATGCAGATGACGCGTACTTGCCAAGAGCAGCCAGTCCATTCGCCTGGAAAAGAAAAAAGAAAAACGAATTGAGGGATGGAAAGACTTTTACTGTGCTTATATGTGCATGCTTGATTTTTCAAAGAACGACCCGTGTTGTTTTCGAGGACATAGTTTCTGCAGAGTTTGCTTCTAAATTGAGGGCGGGTCAATTGACCAGAGCAACTCAGAATCAGAAAGCCTTTATTGTCATTGTAAAACAAGAAACTTGTGACAACGAAATTTCCGCTGCTCTCCAGCTGCTTAAACAATAAAATAGATAATCTTCTAAAGAACAATAAAATTCTCTCTGACACTTTATATATGCCACACGCCACAAGAACATGTTAGACACATGGGAAAGACGATTCGATTTTCATTGGAGTGGGTCTTTGAGGTATTGGATGTTTTGTCCTGCCTATAGCCTAATATCTGAAAAACAGACGGACCGAGAGAGGAAGTACCAAGGATTCAAAAAACTGGCTCCCAAAAGGCCCTATAGACAAATCAAGGTCATTCGTTGCACCTAGATGGCTTTTGATAAGCTGGTCGAACTACTTTAAAACACCTTAAAGTTTAAACAAAGAGCCGTCATGACTGTCAACAACACCAATAGGCTGCAGAGTGAGTAAAAGGTACAATAGCAAAAGATCAGACCAGTTAGAGAATAATCTCCAGGGATTACGCAGAGAAAACAGATTTGTGGCTTCCAGTACTGACCTCAGCTCGCTTGATGAATTCCTCCGTGGCAGCTTTCTCATTGCTGAGCTCTCCCTTCCAGGCGCTGAGGGCGGAGGCCTGCAGGGCGCGGCCGTAGGAGAAGGTCAGAGCCCAGGGCTTGACCAGCCGGCAGGTGTTGATGGCGTTCAGGTTCACACTGGCCTCCTCTTCAGACTGGCCACCAGACAAGAATGTAACTCCTGGAGGGAAAAGGAAAAAAACAGGGATTTTTAAAAAACTATTCTAAAAAAATAAAAAAAGAAGGAAAAAGTTCAGGTAAGCTTTAATCGGTCCTAAAGGAAAAGGATGAGTTGTTTGGAGGAAAATGAGCCTCCATATTGGCCTTTGGTGTAAATGTTTGCATCACAGAAAGAAATCTTGAGACTGAGGAAAAACTGCGGTTAGATTAACATCTTAAATTCAAAATGTGGTCTTTTGAACTTTTGATTAGAAAACCAAATTTGCTTTGCGACAATACAAAGGGTTCTAAATAACTAGGGGTTTTATGTCTGAAGACTCGTTCATCCAGGATTGTTTTCATTGCAGAAGAAGTTTGAAAAAAGGCTGACGTGGAGTCAGTTATTTTATTCTAAGGTGTTTTGTCTCTTATCCAACAGGTTTTCTCAGAGGCAAACTTAAAAACAACTAAGTCCAGACGACCCTCAATAAAACATTTTATGTAATCAGGGATTTTATTTCAGCAAAATAAAACTTGCATTTCCTTGCCAAAATGAAAATACGAACAGCAAAAAGATGTTCAGCAGCAGATATACAAAACTGTACAAAAATGGCTCTATGACTTAATTGATATAGTTTGAATCAATAGTTGTGAATTTTGGGGTCTGTGCAATTTGACACAACCAGAAAAGCACCACGGAGGTGCAGTCCCTAAAAAACTTTGAAGTCTTAACACTTGTGTGTATGTGAAAAGGTTTTCCACACAGATGTGAACAGATTCCACAGATTTTGGTGTGTGACCTGTGACAGCTGGAGGCACGGTGCGGCGCAGGGCAGTGACGGTGGCCATGGCGATCTCCTGGTTGCTGTACTTGGTGGGACAGGAGTGTCCAGGAGTGACCATGTTAGGCTTCAGCAATGTCCCCTCCAGGTACACATGATGGTCTGAAAGAGCCTTGTAGACTGCAGCTAGGACCTAAGAGCAGGAGACGGCAAATGATAAAACTCTAACTTCATTCATGAAAAAGGATCAAGCTTCTGGAACACTGACGGGTGGAATTGATGTCCCTTTACCTTCTCTGTGACGTACTGACAACGCTTCAGGTCATGGTCTCCATCAGGAAGGATCTCAGGCTCCACAATGGGAACAATTCCATTCTAGGAAATGTAAAAAGATATTTATGTTCTAGAGACACGTTTGCTTTGAAGCCCCCCCTTTTTCTTCTTTAACAAATCACTGAAACACAAACCTGCTGGCAGATGCTAGCGTATCGGGCCAGAACATTAGCATTCTCAAAGATGGCCAGCTCAGAAGGCGTCGTATCGCTGATCTTCAGCACAGAACGCCACTTGGCGAAGTCTGCACCGTCTTTCTTGTACTGCGCACAACGCTCAGAGAGTCCGTCCAGACCTGCACACATTTAGACCCATCAATCAGAGATTGAGATGTTTCTGTGAGGGTTAGGATTTCTGGGGGGAGGTTGCTGCTGTTTACCCTGAGTTGTGGTCTCTCCGTTTGTTCCGGCGAGGGGGACGACACCCTTATCGACCTAGAAAAAGAAGTTTGAAGATCTCTGATGAGGTTCAGACTCTTGGATGGAGTTTTTCCTCCAAACCTTCACTTTCATAAGTGAAAGCGTCCGCTATGATGGCTCGTTTACCTTGATGCCAACAACGATGCCACGGTCCTTGATAAGCTTGGCGAAGGGAATGCCATCGTCGGTCTTCTGGTAGAGGGTTTCGTGGAAGAAGATGACCCCTCCGATGCAGCTGTCGATGCGCTCGTCGGCAGTGAAGAGCAGCTGGCGGTAACGGCGCCGGTTCTCCTCCGTGTTCTCAACCCCAATGGGGTTCAAACGCTTTGCCATGCTGCCTAAAAACACATTTATCAACATCATTCGTTAAATGGACTCTGCAGCTGGTCATAGTTGACATTAACATGTTCTGGAAAATGCAATATCGATTTAATAAATTCCATTACACATGTACATTATGTTCATATGGCTTTGTATGTGCAATTACAGCTTAATGATTATTTACAAGTAAAGTTCTACATATTTCTGCAACACTGGATGTACAGACTGTTACATGTTCTTTTAAACACCTCATGCAATAACATCATTGTTATTGCATGCACAGTAAAATTCTGATTTTAAAAAGATTTATACGCTTTGAAAAGTTTTTTTTTCTTCCAAAAATATGTAAATAAACACTTTTTAAAAAGTATCTACTTTTTCTAGATTAAACAAAATACTACAAGAAGTAAAGAAAAAAAGTGTGTCCTTAAACCCCTACGACCATCATTCAGTTTTGAATAAGTCGTTTGTTTAAAAATGCATACGAGGATTCAAATTTAAATTCCAAAAGTTAGATTTTCCAGTGAAGTTGTGAAAAAATACATTATTTGTCTGCAAATTACAGAACTTATTTTAACTTTATTTTTGGTGGGGTTCAAGCAGTGACGTACCAGTGGACTCATCTGCAGCCAGGATGCCCTTTCCTGGAGCTACTATCCTCTGAGCAATCTCCTGCAGCTCTTTCTTCTGCTCGGTTGTCAGTGCGGGGAACTGGTGAGTCATGGTGGCTGAAAGAAAGAGACCAGCGTTACTTTTGGTGCTGGACCTGGCGACCGCCCAGCACTGGCTTACAGTTTATGAGCCTCTATTCTCTGCACTGAGGAGAGGGGGCAAATAAAATGGCAGTAAAAGTACATTCAAAAATGGTGCCAAGTGTAGAAAATAACAGCAAAACTATTGAGATACTTTCAATGGTCTGGAAAGAAGAAAATCACAGGATGAGGGGGGAGAAGCAGACCCATCAAAGGCAGCAAAGAGAGCTGACTAGTTCAACACAGTTTCAATAGGTTTAGCTCTTTGAATGCCTCAGCACTGTGCTCTCTCCATTCCTGTTCACCTTGTACACTTCAGATTTTCAGCACAACTCAGAGTCATGCCACTTCCAGAAATTCTCTGATGACTCTGTGATTGTGGTAAGTGGTGGACGGGAGGAAGAGTCCAGGAGGCTGGTGGACGGATTTGTGGAGTGGGCTGGAGAGAATCACCTGCTGCTCAACGTGGACAAGACCAGGGAGATGGTGATTGACTTCTGAAGGAAAGGGACAGTCTTTCAGCCTCTCTGCATCCTGGGCAGGGATGTTGAGGTGGTGGAGGAGTACAGATACCTAGGAGTGACTATCGACAGTAAACTGAGCTGGAGGAGCCACAGTACTGCTGTGTACAAAAAGGCCGGCAGCAGACTCTACTTCCTAAGGATGCTGAGGTCCTTTAATGTCTCCTTCTCTAGGAGGCTCAGACAGCTCCGCTCCAAAACTGCCAGATACCAGAAAATCCTTCCTACCCAAAACAATTCAACTCTACAATAACTCACAGTGTAGCAGATGACTTTTGCACTTTTTTGCACATTGTTACCCGTTTAACTGTAAATACGCTTTAAATTATACTGCCTTATTTGTTTACATTTCTGCTACATTTTTGTTTTTCCTATTATTCCATATTCTCTTATGTTTACTGCTATGGCAACGCACACATTTCCCATGTGTGGGATCATTAAAGTACTTCTGATTCTGATGTAAAAGGGTAAGCAAGCAAAAACACAATGACATTCATACCATTTGGAATTTATAATTTAGGGGGAAAAAAGGATTTAATGATTTTTGCGCCCTCAGATACACAAACACACTGTGATGTGTTCAGGTCAACACAATCCTTCAGTTCCCTTACACCTTCCTCCCTCTGCTGCATATAAGCCGTTAAGCAACTCCTCTCCCTCCTTCTGCATGTGAATCACAGCAGACAGAAGGGGTGGGGGCGGGGGGTGGGTTATGAAACCAGGAGTGCTTGAACAGTTAGTCTCCACCATATCTGCAGGACTACGTACATCACAGCTCACTGCCCTCTCCTCAGCAACATTCCAGCCTCCACTATTGTAAATTCTTCATGTAAATCAAAGATTTACAAAAATATTGCATTGGTTTCCACCGATTATTTAACATTGAAACTCAATGCAGCTTAATTTGTGTCTGCAGTTGGTGTAAAACGTCACAAACAGACCCCACAGGGTTGGTAAAATTCCACTAGAATGTGTCCTCCCACTCACAGAGAACACCAGGGTACAGGCTCAGGCTCGTCTTTCTGGTTGACTGCACCGATTGCTGAGCCTTCGCTGATCACAGTTTTATTCACAGCATCACAATTCCAATGGGATGAGCTGCTAAAAAAAAAAAAAAGGGATCAGCTCATCTGCTGAGGGGGGCAGGAAGTTAAGACTTTAGCCCCAGTCTGCTGCGTCACTATTTTTTAGGAAAAAGATTTTATATTTTTGGTTTTATCTCCCTGTGTGTGGATGATTTCTTGTAAAAAAAAAAAAAAACATGGAAAAACTAGGCCAGCAAGTCAATTAAAACCAAGCAGGAGTGCTACATAAAAATATGACAGATTTATGACTTTATAAACATTATACTCTTCAACAAGGTCACTTGAGTGTGAGGGGCCATAGCCAGATATGTTCTGTACCCAATGGTAATCCACAGATTAAAGCTATGATGCAGATCTTTAGAGCACAGAGCAAAGACACTGCATGTGCAGCATAAGCAACAGTTTGCTGCTATTGATTACATAGCAGACTCAAAGAGCCTACAGCTCGTCTCCCAGGGGGCAGAGTTAGGTCAAAATATAACCTGCAGGAAGACAGCTCTAGTGGATTTAAGGAGGTATTTACACTTGATAAAGACAAAGCCATGTTTGAAGGAATATGGAATTTAGCTCCATTGTGGGTGCAGCTCCACCCTCCCCCTGTGAACCAAAGGGCAGTCATGCTCCGCAAATAACCACATCACTTCGATGCTTCAACAATACAGATGAATTTGGCCATTTTTGTGTCACAGCACAAGTGTTTGGAGGGTTATACTAACTCCAACAGAATGGGCCTCTGGATAATGTAGGATTTATTTCATAGATGATTCTCCTCACTGATAAAAATGGACCTTGAGAGCTCAATGACACGGTTTAAGGTTACAAGCTAAACTCAACAGAGGGCACAAAGGGAAACCTAGGAGGGTACAAGAGATGGTATTTATGGATGCCAATCCCACTGTTCTGTAACCTGAAGCACCTGGTCTATCAATCATAAACTGATGACCAGGTTGAAGTAGGTGGAGCCAAGGTGCAACACCAACTTCCTGTTTGAGGCTAGAACAGAACAAATGTGGTCAGATCAGGTCACCAAACAACCGGGGGGGGGGGGCATAGCAGGCCAGTTCCTATTCATTGCCATGTAAAATGTTCCAACTTTAAACCAAACAATTAATATCTTTGATGTTTCTTGCAAAAAAATAAAATAAAACAAAACGTAAATTCTGTGGCTAGAGTTATTGATATGCCAAATATTTTCTATCGTTTATAAATGTGGGTCTTTTAAGTGGCCAGTGACAGATCTGCTCTATAATGAATTTTACCAAAGGCCAAACCACTCCCTGCCTCTTTTCAGAAAAGCTCAAGTTAATGACGTATAGTCAACATGGCCAAAGTCAGTCAAATCCCACAGATGTTTATAGAGTCAAAGTGGTAGTAAATCAAATCCATTTCAGGTGCTCAAACTGTAACTTTAATAAACCCTTAAGAATAAAACAAAAAAACTGCAACTTTTGTTGTTGTGACAACCACGTGTGTCAAGTGGAGACAGTAATAAAATTCCCAAACAACCGCCATGTAAGAATAAAACTATTCTACTTTGTAGTCATCATTGGAAATTTAAGATCCTTAAAATTTTTATGCAAAATTAAAATAATTTATCATAAAAGTTGTAAATTCCAAATTTAACATACAAAACATTAGAACCTAACACTTATGAAAAGTGTTTAAATATATTTATATATAAACAAAACAAACTGCTTATTATACATTTGTGTGTTATATTAATAGATAAAATGTAAAATGTTAAAAATGAATGCTATGTATAATTTATAATTTGTCTTTGCATTTGTCCTTTAAACTGAATCACTAATTAATAATACAGTTTAATTTCTGTTGCTGGCAATGATTAATATCTTCATGACTGACCCCTGCAGCACCAAACAAATGCAGACTGACCTACAGCGTACATTTAGTTCAAAAATGAACCTTTCAAACATTGATCTCTGAAAAACAAAAATAACAGACAAAAACTAACTCAGGTACTTTAGCTAGGCCTATGCTGATGTGGATCTTAAAAAAACAAATCATTATCAAAAATATTTACAGAAACAATAACTCTTAACCAAATATTGGCATTAAAATGAAAGACAAAATGTATTTATGAGAGTTTTACTTTCAGGCATTGGAATGTCTCAGACTATTGCTTCTGCCTGTTGCGCAGCAGCTTGCCTCTATAAAGCAAACATCATCCTGCATTGCGACATCAGTGGCAGAACCTCAGCTGCGTCACAAAAAAAAAAAGGTAATCACCTGTTGATATGCAAGTAAGTCAATAACACACACAAAATACAGCTCACACCCCTCTGGAAAATAAATTAATCACCCCCCCTCCCCCTCCAAAAAAAGCACATGTTAAGTACTACATTAGCCCAAAGCATTGTGGAAGGTTATGATTTTAAAGAAATCCAGGGGGAGGGGGCACAAGAAGGCACATCTGATGCCAGCCTGTTCATCACTTTTCCATCTTTGACCTTCAAAAGAAGCAGTTCAGTATGCATAGAAAGATCACAAAGGTGGAACAGTTACAATAACAATGAGATTTATTTGGAAGCATTGCTGCAAGCATTAAGCTACAGCACATTTAAAGCTTGCCAAACTATGACACCTATAGCATGAATCAGCTGCAGGCAAAGACTATGTGGGGGTGAACTCAATCAATCTACTTAAAAGAAAAAAATATCACAATTTTGACATTTTTTAAAGAAAGTATGCGTTTCCTTTTTTTGAAGCATCACGATCCGCCCCATGGACATTAATCTGGCTTGCTTTTCGCTCTACAATGCAAGTTGCAAGAGCTTCAAGATGGTGAAATGGCTCCTGCAGGGGCCTCACTAGTCAAAGGTAGAAAGCCTGCTTGCTGAATTAGGTTCGTTACCAGACAGGCTGGTGGCCTTGGCGCTGACAGACGTCCCTGTATTTGGGCTGGATCTATCCTCAGACCTTGATCCGGAATCACTAGCAGGAGCACTGTTACCCATGCGGCTCACTGACACAAGAGCCTCTACCGGACAGACGTGTCGCAGTTCAAAGAGAAGTTGACACTTGTGAAAATGTGCAGGTCATACTGCAACGACATTTCTATCCAAGGTACAGGTCATTTTATTATGTCAAAAAATTAAAGAAATAAAGTCCTCTGTAGATAAAATATATTAAAAAAAAAAACTAGAAAAATAGTCCCCAAACAATACGTAAATAATACATGGGTTAAATCAGACTAGCAAATATCTTTATGTCCCATAACCTCTGATGTGACGTTTACATGTTAGAAGGCATTCTGTACACAGACCAAAAATAATTTTCATTTTATAGTCATTTAAAATAATTAGGCCAAACAAGCCCTAAATTATAATCTCCATGATTTTTTTCTGTTTTTGTATAAATATAAAGTAGTGTATTTGACAATAATTAAAGACATTTAATTGAAAATTTTAAAAGACAACTGATGCTTTTTCCACGTACAAGTGCGTGATCTCATTATAGCGTGTTTCCTCGCCCCGCCCCCTCTCCGTCACATCAGTAGCTACGTGCGCTTCAACAGATACACCCCGACAGGAAACAACCTCGTCACAGCCTTCCCCCATAAGCTACCATGATTACAGTCTGTAACGTGGGCTAAACTCGTTCTTAAATAACATAAATTAAAAGTACTAGGGCCTGTTTGCCTTAATGTAAACGTAAGTCATTCCAACAGGCCGCTCTCCTTCACGTCCATCCTTGAAGGTCACCAAATTACGCCCTTCCTCCTCCTGTTGCGTAGTTCGACGCTAAGACAATTTCATGTCTTTTTTTGAAGTGAAAAAGTTTGTATTTATTGTATACATTTAAAATGAACGACAATATAAAAAGCCAATCAAAATTTGTAATTCATTTTCCAGCTAGCTAAAAAGTTAGCTTAATGTGTCCAGCATCACTTTCCCATCAGCATCAATGTCGCCGTCATCTTTCATGTGATCCGTAACAAAGAAGAGTGTGTGAAGGTGTAAAGTTGATCAGATTGAAGATGGTTCTCACCTGTTAAGAGATGTCGGAGTGGACACAGAGCAATGTAAGCTGTAGTCGGAGGATGCGAAGTCTCCTGTTTCAGTGCTGCAACGCAACGTGACGCTTTACAAAAAGGCTTCGATCGAATCGGGCGGAGCCAGCGCGATTGCGTCATGTGTTGTCTTTATCACGCATGCGCTCTGAGGAGCATCCCTGTGAGTGAAACCGTGAAACGCAGGATGATTTGGCAGATTTTTGTCCTCAAACTTGTAAAAATAAAATAAAAAACGAGACAGTCACGCTTCGCATTAAAGACTTGTATTCATATTCTGACAAGTTTCCCCCTAGAAAATAAAATAAATAATGTTATTTATTGCTTAAAGAATATAACATCCCTACACATTTATCAAAAACAATCTAGCAGAGACAAACAAGAGAAAGCTGCAAAAATATGAAATATTCTCGTTAATAAATATTGTGACAGCAACACTGCTCAAATAGGGGCTCTCCTCTATCGCCTCTCCTTTTTCAAAATATATTCTTTGATGAAAAATAAATCATATGACCAGAGAGTAAAAGAGTTTAAAACAAAGCAAGTATTAAATACATATACAGCCTTTAAACTACAAATTTATGTTGTCCAACAAATCTATTTTTTAAAGAACAAAAAATTAAAAAAGAAAATTTCCATGTTCCCTATTTGTTGCATCACTTTTTCTTTAAACACACCTTTATTTATAGCTGAATCATGAAGACAGCCCTCTTGGTTCATCTCAGGTGAATGAATAATCCTTAAGGGACAAAAGAAGAAAGTCGCAGTCTGGTTCACAGAACTTAAAGCCTTTGGCAAGTTCCAACCCATGTTGTTGTTTGAATAAAATCTGCTGAATGTTAATAGCATAGTTTGGTTTATAGTTCTGGACGTCGTTTTCAAAATGGTGGCTATGATGAAAGACATGACTGATTAGAGGTGATAGGAGAGAGAAAAGTGGCTTTGATAGTTGGCTTCAGGTCATCTGCTTTGTTGGGTCTGGTGTCTCTCATCTCCCTCTGGACCACAGCTCATAGATGTTCTATTGCATTCAGGTCAGGGGAGTTTGCTGGCCAATCTAGCACTGTTACACCATTCACTGAACCAGCTACGGTATCACCATCTTCAATCACCTTCTTCATAGAGCTCGTCAACAGAGAGGAGCACATTCTAGACGGTTGCATTGACTGCAAATTTTAGAGAACCCAGTGTGTGGGTTAAAGAATTTGTTAAAAAGAAACATTCAAAAAGACTATTTCCTATTTTTTCTGCAAAGTTGTGCTCAAACTATTAATTTGTGCACAACTTTGCAGAAAAAAATGAATGCACAATTTAGTTTTATGTTTGACATGTCTGTTGTAAACACTATTTGTTTTTTGTTTTGAATATGACTTTTCTTTACCAAATTACTTAACCAACTGTCAAAATCACGTCACGGGGTCACAGGCATACTGTATACAATCCAGTCCCGAAACATGGATGGTTAAAATTTGTACATGCGTAATAAAGTTTGTTTATGAAACTAAAATAAAATAAATCTACTCATGTAAAAAAAGCTGCATGTCTGTCAAAATTGGCTGATATTAAGAGGATACCAAAACAAAAACAGCTACGCTAACTCAGAGCTAAAGAAGGCTAACTGGCAGCTGACCCTTAATTAGATAATTAGATAACGTCACTAGGATCAGAATACCCAACTTTCTTTCTTCTTTTGAAATTTCTTTCTATCTTTTTATGTTGTTCTAATTTTTTAGACTAAAGTTTGGGGGTGTATAACCTATAAGCCACAATCATCAGAATTACAATCAATATTCAATAAATCTTTGGGATACACAAGTTTTACTCTTGAAAGTGAATAGGCCAAAAAAGGAAATAAACATTAATAGTTTTATAGATGTACCTGTAAACACTGTTTGATTACTTTAAAACTTAGTAGAAAATATGCAAGGGAAAATGCCCTAGCCAAAAAATGAATGTAATAAATACTTATTAGGTCCAGAATTATTCTTTCCTGTATTTTTAAACATTGTCCAGTATAGGAGAAAGGGCAAAAGATGGGAGAAATTTTGTTTAAAGCAGGTTTTAACTATAGGGTACATTTCTTAGATTAATCATTGTTTAAAGAGCAGAAAATATATAAGGTGACAAAAAAGCAAGGACGTAAATTTCTTTAAACAAAACGTATAACCTTCAGTATCTCCAAGAGAGACAGAGCAGCTCTAACAGGTGGATTAAAACATTTTAATTGACTTCAGTGAGCCAGAAAAACAAGTAACAGATGCAAAGAGCAAAACACCAAGTTTTCTAAAATATGTACTTTTCCGACAAAAGATTGACACATTAGAACATCTGGGGAAGTGTTTAGTGACCTGATAATTTGCTGAACTGCTCTGCTTTTCCTGGTTGAAACACAAACCCCTCTTACTGCACACAAACATGCATTGTGGTGGTAGACTTGTTCATACAACTTCAAAGAATAAATAGGTCATCTTTAGTGTTTTCCTTCCCACACTTGCTGTATATTTGGTATATACATATAAGTACTGGCTTTAGGGAGTCTATTGGTGTCTTTCTGTTCACTGTAAATAAGGTAATGGACAAACTTTGCCACAGAAAAAACAATAAAAATACTGGGTAGAAATTAGTGTTTAATTTCAGACACAAACAGGTTGTTATATGTAGAATAAAGTGACTTATTTGAAGGACAAGCAAAAGTAAAAAAAAAAAGCATACAGTCAGAAAAAGAAAAAAAGAAACTTATGTTTTAAAATGTATTGACAAAACACTGAGATCATGTGATAGCTAAATGAGGAAATTATGTTGGTGATGACAGAAAAGTTAAGCAACAATTGTGCTCTGTTCCTTCTGTGATAGAAAGAATGTGCTGTCTTTGAATCAAGCTGCACAGACAAGTCAGAAAAAAAAGTTTATTTTAAATATGTAACACATGGAAATGACAAAAACATATATGGACACCATATATCTAATCAAATTAGAAAAGATACAAAACAAGCCAACTCGGATTATCAGACTGGATAAACTTCAGTATATAATAATTTAATCTGAGGATTAGGGAAAGTTCAAAGAAATGAAACTATTATCTAAACGACTGCAGCTTTACCCAGTAAAAAAAAACTTCCATATATATAAAAATTTTAGGTGGTGGTAAACATCACTGTTTAGTACAAAGTGAACAAATTTTATTGCTAAGTTTTTTTGTCATTGGGAGGACAGACAGAACGCAAACTCAAACAGGAAAAGTGAAGAATGCCTCCCTGAGTTTGTGTTTCAAATGACAACACTTGCACCATGTGAGATGTTTGTTTAAACCACATAAGAACAAAATTCTGATGCTACAAAAACTGCTGTCAGATGAATCAAAGGAGTGGATCACAACATGAGCAGAGTTGCAGATCAGATTGTACGGGAAAGCTAACCACTTCTGCAAATAAAAAAAAAAAGTTACACTTTGACGCAACATGACAAATACAGGAAGGAGTTTGGAAATCTGCTCTCCTCATTGAATGGTTGGGGATCTACTTGGCTGAAAAAAAAAAGATAAAGAGAACAAATGCAGAGCATGGAAAACGAAGTAGGATGGTATTTCTGGGAGAGGTCAAATCTGATGGAATTCATACAAAAAGTGTTTGTTAACATGGCAGGCATGACCAGACTGAAAACCAACTTGTGTGGTTAAGTGTAATCTATCTTGCACAAGGATGGAGTAAGGAAGCATTGAGAGGTACTTGGTGTAAAAAGGCAAACAAATGAAAAAAAAAAGGTAAAATGTGCTAAAATATGTTATAGTATGTGCTTTTTTTCATATAAAAACACTTGATTTGCATCTAAACTATTAATGCATTTAGAATTTAATAAGAATCTGCCATAGTGTACATTGGACATAAAAAAGGCCCATGTATGTTTAAATGTCCTAACACAGTTACACAAACACTTCCCTGCGTGCACGTTTTTCCTGAGGTAGCTGCCGTGGCGGGCCGGGCAGTGGGGGTGCAAGTGTGCCAGAGGGAGTGCTCATGTCCAGCTGCGGGTCCGGTGTGGGAGGAGGGCTAAGGAGGGAGTCATAGTCGAAGCCCTTCAGAGGCTGCAGGGACAAAGTGAGGCCTCTGCGAGCCTTAGCAGCTCGGTCCGGTCTTTCTCTGAGCTCCAAAATCACCTGATCAGAAAGGACAAAATGAATACTTTACAGCTCACTTTCTAATCAGAAAGCTGGCTCCACTCAGGAACCCCCACCCCACAGATTACCTCCACAGGCCGACGCTGCATAAGCTCAAGGTCAAATGTTGACTGGTGAAAGAAGGTTTGTCGCTTGAAGCGGTCGAGGCTCCTCAGTCGGCGGGACGGAGTCTTGCATAAAAGCTGGGAGGAGAACCAGGTATTACGGGAATAAAATGAGCTAAAGTCTGACAGATTCATGATTGGATTTGGTCAAATTACCTCACTCAATAACAACGACAGTTGGGAGCTGAAGCTTAGCGGCATTTCATATGGAAAACTCCTCACTTTCCTCAACATACTGCAGTGATCTGGTTCTGGAGGCACAGGGAACTAAGAAAAGTACAATCACAGAATAAACCATCAGGAAGCTTAACTTTTGATAAAAATAAAATTGAATAGCTTGTTTCAGCTACATTTGTATAAGATCAGTGGACACTGAAGGTTTAACGATTACAGATCATCTTATATTTCCATACAGGCCAACCAGAGAGAAGGAGTTCACCTTCCCAGTGGTCAGAGAGAAGAGCAGAATCCCCAGAGACCACCAATCAGCTGCGTGGTTGTAGGGTCCGCCGCTCAGCACCTCCGGGGCTGCAGATCCAACAAGAAGACAGCCTCAGTCACATTTAACACAACACAATAGCCTCAAACTGTAAAGGTTGCATTGAAAACTCCTCCTCACCCATATACTGGATGGTTCCACATATGGTGAAGGCTCTCCCTCCTCTCTCCAGACGACGGGACAAACCAAAGTCAGCCAGGCGGAGGTGGCCTAGAAAAGACCATTTTATTATTCTGGCCTTCAATTTCTACCTGATATCACAATGTAAATGTTCACTTTTAAAATAAATCAATTAAAGAAGCATACAAATCTATCGCAGATGTGCTACTTATTGCCTAAGTGCAGCACATGAGTATCAACGAAGCAGAAGCAGGATGCTTTCTAGAAGCTTCTGTATATCTAATGGGAGGTCAAAGCTCAAAGCTCTGCTGGGGATGAGGATTTACTCACCGTTGTCTGTCAACAAGATATTCTCCATCTTTAAAACAACAAACAAAACAAGAAATGACCTTTGTTTCAGTGCAAATAATAAGAAAAAACTAACAAACAAAAAAACGACCTTTGCATTTTTTTTTTGCATTATCATTTTTGCATTTTTGCATTATTTTTTAAGTGTTTCCTACATGTCTGGTTTCATAATGAACTTATTTTCCTTTGCATATATAAAAAAGTATTTTTCTGACAAAAATCAAAGTTTATCAGTTTATGAAACCCTTTATTTTAGTTCATGAACTGTGACTGACATTATAAGGGATTTTGCATGCACGCACATTTTTGTTTTGTTTGTTTAGTAAGCCATGATCAGAAAAATGCTCTTTGAGCATGAATGATGCAAAACGACAGTCAAGCAGTGAATTCACGTAAAAAAAAAATGTAAGCAGGACCCTTTCTCAGTGAAAGCTGGTGAGGCAAGAAAAAAAAACACATCTTCAAACTGCTGAAAAATCTTCCTGCTTGAAGGAAATGAACCTTTTTCTTCTTCTTATGGCTGCACAAATGTATAGATTTTCCCCACTATTTCAGAAAAAACTATAATTTTCTTTCATTTGTGTTATTGTTAATGTGAAAATATCACAGTTACTTTTGAAACAATGATGTTTTCCTACCTTCACATCTCTGTGAATGACTCCAAAATCGTGCAAAAAGCCTGTGGAGAAGCAGAATGAAAAGAACCAAAATGAGCAAAACAACACAAATAATCAGTTTTAAAGCCAAGTCTTTGATAGAAGTTTATAATAAATATTGGCAGGGTTCTTTACTGTGAGATCCTTTGAGAGTTCATCATAATCAAGCATACTTAGACCATTACTTACTCTTGTTCCTGGCAATGAACGATTTAATTATCAAGCTTAATGTCAAACGTGTTCACAAAGACTGGTATACAGCGCACAATGTTACCTGAACAGAAATTTTGATTACTTGTAAATCATTCAAACATTTTTTAATATAATATTAAATATAAGGATTAAATGTTTATTTAAAAAAGTAAAATTTCTTCTACAAACTTTGTTTAAAAAAGTGTAAGATGTCTTTGAGCCATAAGGATGACATTTTCTAAGTGAAATGACATCCACATGTGGTCATTTATGCAAAATTGTAACATTTATTCACAACAGGACAATGAGACTGACATAAAGAATTACCCATTTTTCCTGAATAAAAGTGTTTGCTGTATTATTGATTTTTTTTTAAATAATTAGACTTACTGTATGGTTATTTATTCTAATAAGGTTATTCAAAACCTTTATAATGAGTGTACATTCACTATTATTTAAATTAAATGCTTTGCAGCGAAAGTGAGTAGCCAGATGCAAAAGTAGAATGTTTGCAAAGGTTTGTTAGTCATGTTCTGCACATTTTTTTGTTAAAACTATTTTTTTTGCCCACCAGATTTGTATTCAATTCAGAATTTTTTTGTTGTTGTTATTTCTAAAGGATTTCCAAAAGTTTCTGCCCAAATTCTTGCAAACAGGGATAAAAAAAACAAAAAGTCAAAGGTTTATGAGAGATACGCACCAAGTGCACACCCCAGCTCTGCTGCAAACACTCGCACCGTGTCCTCTGAGAACTGACCAATCATCTGCCAGTAAGTGTACAAGTCGCCTGTGCTGCAGTAGTCGCACACTGTGGGAGCAGACAGGTCATTGAAATGCAGCTCTGCAACGCAGAAATGTGGCGGGGGGCCGGTGAAGGGCAGCGGGAAACAAACACACGAGGAAAGGTGAGCACTGTCCAGAACCTGAAGCTCAGCCAAGTCAGGCAGTCGCCAGGAGAACCTTCTAGCTTTCATCCTGACAAAAGATGCACTCCAGCAGCTGATTTGGAACAAACACTGAAAGTTTGGGCTTTGATTGAGTTTAAAAACATATTTAATAGTTGTTTCATACATTTTGCGTTGAGTATCCACCATCTTGTTGAAACAGATTAAAGCACAGCATCTGGACCATTGTGCTCTCTTTTGTTTCAGGGTCAGGAAGCAAATAACTGGGTCACACACTGAGTCAATGTCTCGTTTGGAAAAAAGAGGATAAATGCTCCTGAGGGGAAGGGAAAGAGGGCAACACAGCTTCACGCAGCTTCACACCAGACATTGTGCATCTAAATAAGCAAAAACCTCAAAGACAAGAGGCTGTATGCATGGGATGGCTTTGTTGTTGGGGATTGTAGGCAGATTTCTGATTACGCTACAAGTGCTGAGGTGACAAAGGGGAAGAGTGAGGGGTTTGGTTTGCGTCTATGGCAGCTGGCTGACTCACTAATGTAGAGGTGGCGCTGAGTCTGCCAGCAGTCCTGGAGCTCATGGACAAATGGGTGGCGAACCTGACGCTGCAGGCAACAGTCAAATGGTTTTAAACCTGCAAAAGCTCAATTCTGATCAATCAAAGAGGAAGCTAGGCTTTCTGTCGCCCGTTATGGGCAAAGAGATAACTATTTTTATAAATGAACATATAGCTTAAATCCTACAACGGTAAAAGCTAAATATCTTGGCACATACAAACTGTTTACAACAACTGTTCTTTTTTACACTTTTAATGAAGATTGCAGACTTTTAAAGCCATAAAAATGTGTCCTCAAAACAGCACTCACCTGGATTATAACTTCTTCCTTTGACTGCTCCAGGACTCCCAGCTTCAGAATCTCAGATTTAGGTATAACCTGTAGCCAACACAAGCATTTCAGTTAAGAAAGGCGACAAAAATATATTTACAAAACTTCATTTTACTCAGTTTTTATCTAAGAAGAGAACAATTTAAGCGAAAGTATTTCCCGTAACCCTTGTGCTATCCTAGGCACTTAAACGTTGGGAGTTGGGTCATCCAGACCCACTAGACAGTGCTCTGAACCTTTTTTCTTCAATGATTTGTGATCTTCACTGGTGTCCATGGATTATATGAAATCTTTCCACCTTCATCCACCTTTGTCATGGTAGGGAGAACACGTCAATGTAAAGGTGGGGTCATCTAAGATAGCACAAGGGTTAAAATGAAGAATCTAGTCTGCACCAGTGCTAACGATATAAACATTAACAGCTCAAAGTCAATTAATAAACCAACAATTAAAAATGATACATTTTCTCTTTAAAATCTAATATGTATGCACCATAAAAGTGAACTGCAGTCACATATTTGTACGACAGCAAAGTTTCAAAACTGGTTATTGAGAAGAGTTTGTTCTTCTCATAAAGGTTCTTTGTTCGTCTAGACAAGAACCTCCTGATAAACACGTTCCTGCTATAAAAGGGACAGACTCCTTCACTTCAATGAAAAGGAGGGGGGAAAAAAGTATAGATGGAGGTTCAAAAAACTTTACATGGAGTAGAAAATATTGATAACATATTCCTTTTTAGAATTTTTTTGAATATATATTCCATCTTTCCAGTTTCAAAACCCGCTGCATTCCTTCAGGGGTCACGAGGTTGCTGGAGCCAACAGGCGAAGGTGTAATACACCCTGAACAGGTCGCCAGTCTGTTGCAGGGCCATTGTATTCATATTTAATGTGGAATATAATAATTAAAACAAACAAAATAATCACTAAATATCATCAATGGAAGCAATTAAAAACAAGGCCCTAAACATATTTTGCTGCTTCTGAAACTCCACAGCTCCTTATAATAGGTTGAAAAACACAAATCTGGACCCTAGTTTACTCTTTCTTTTGCCATTTACTTCTACTAACAGCACTCAAATAATTGTTCACATATACGTAAAACTTCATAATTAAAAATAACTCTTGCTGGGTTATTATAACTCAGGAAAAACAAAACCTCAGGAAAAAATCAAAATGAAGCCACTATTACATAAAAAATGAGTATTGCTCCAAAAAGTAACTCAGAAATATATATAAATAACCCAATAATTGGGTTGAAGAAATTAGTGTTTCCCTGAAATGCTGTTTAGTCGTGTTTTATCTGTCTACAGTATATCTAGTTTTTTTCCACCTCTTTCAGAAATTCTGTGGTTGAATTCACTTAAAAGGTGTCTTATAAAGAATCTACTACTAAAACAGCCTTTTCTAAGTTGACTAAACATGTAGGACTCACTTTAACGGCATACATTTTCTGCTTGGCTTTGTCCTTTACTTTCAGAATGGGCCCAAATGAACCTTTGGCAATGTAACCCAACACCTGCCAGGACAAAAACGAGTGAGAAGTCACGGTGAAAACAGAGGAGAGACAGCAAAAGCATAGTGGAAGAAGTGGAAAAATTGCTTTGCTTTGTACCTGAAAGTGTTCATGCCCAGGCACAGGTCTGTGGGGGAATTCAGGCAGGAACACGGACACAAACCCCGGCAGGCTCCACTCTGACCTCAGCTTACCCGGCCCGACTCCTGCCAACCTCAGCACGTGCTCTGGGACTTCGGGAATCTTGTCGTGGAGCATTCGGTGATGGCTGAGGCGCAGGGCAGGTGGAGCCAGACGACAGAGGCTTGCTGGGATGGACAGACCCACGCTGGAGAGGAAGCTGCGCCATCCCGATGAAATGTGCTCATCTGCCTGTCCTGAAGACCTCTGGGGAAGATCATGGGACTATCACACGACGGGAAAGATGAGCACACTTAAATCATCATGGATCATGCCAGTGATTATGAACATATAAAACGTCAACAGCTTTTCTGATCGAACAGCTTGAAAAAGTAAGAACCAGTGCTGAGACCTATAGAAATAGATGTGCCAATGAAGATCATTCAATTCTGATCCTGACCTTTAAGACAAAAAAGGGGAAAGTTTGTGCAGAAAGATACTTTTATAAATCTTTATAGATATCTTTCCATTCAGGCCAAGTTTCACAAGCACCATTTCTTATTTCCTGTGCTTCAAAAAAGCATTTTTTTACAACCTCTCATGTAAATCTGATTTCTTTGTCAGAATAAAAGAAAAAGGTAATTTTCTTAAAGCTACTGGGAGATATGTTTATTATGTCCTACTATATCACATGGCTTTTCCTTTACACTGATACAAGTCACAAAGTGAGCTGTGAGTAACAGCCATGAATCTCACACTGCAAACTTGATGTTTTAAAAACCTTGTTTTAGGACATTCAAGATATTTTACCAGGTTTTAAGTTGTTTTAACTTATCGTTGCTCTAAAATTTTCTGAGCTTTTCTCAGAATCAGCAAAAATGAGAATAATTTTTGTCTCATTAAAAGCTAGGATCTAGAAATAAAGAAATTATTATTAAAATGAGTCAATATAAGTCTGTTCCAAACTCTTGACAATAGACAAACTTATACAAAAAAAAAAAAACTCAAATTGCACTGCAATCCCCCTGGATTTATGACAACTGCAAGACTTATTCTAAGGAATTAGAAGAGTCCTTACAAGCCTCAACACAAGGACTGGATTAGACTCATGACGGAGATTGCTTCCTTTATAAGTCTTCTTGCTAATATAAATAATGTCCAGGTTAAAAAAGACCAGGTATGGGGTTGTTTTATGTCATTGATTATATCACATGACCAGGTTTTCACTGTATAATCTGAAAGTTGTCATGATAGTATTTATTTGTTTATGCATTAGGATGTTTTACTTGTGTAATTATGTGTTCCGTGTTATTGTGAGGAAAAAAACCGTGTATCCTATCAAATAAACAAAAATGTTCTTGCCAAGTTTATGCTCAAATCTGGCATAAAGTATAGTATAGTCCTGCATCCACAATATTTACTCAAAATAAAATCGTCAGTGGATATTTCTTCTTAAAGAATGTGTTAGGACATCTATTACTTCAAATGAGGTGAATGTATAGATCCTAACTCTGTGGAGATGTTGCACTGTTTGTCGGCCTTCTCTTTAGTGCAGTCTCTGAGTCGGATGATGTTAAGCAGAACTGAGGCACTGTGGTGCAAGATGGGTGCAATCAGCCATGCTGGATGTCATTATCATCCGAGCCAAAACAGGACACGATTCCTGGGTGAGGTCACAGCCACCAATGTCGCATTCAACTAAAAAATGCTTTACGGTGGCATAAATGGAGGATTTCTCTGTTTAAATAACAAATAATTGCAGAAAACCGGAAGCATGCGAATTCTTCAAAATAAAAGTACTAATAAAGAACCATTATTCATCATTCCTCCTGATGTTAGCGTGTGCTGGTGACACTTGCCATCTTAATTCATAGCGACCCTCCTGCGAAACTACAGTCAAGATGGTCAGCAACAAAATTCGTACATATTTTTTTTAAAAGTCTGCTGTAACCCCCTTTTCAATTTCACCTGAATCATTGCCATGGAAACAGAACCCAATACGTGCGTCACATCTTAGCAACCACACCAGGGGTTTCATCCAACTCACCTTCTTGCTTTTACTACCGTCGGCCCCCATTATTAGCGTGACCGAGCATCAGGCTGGAAGGTCGGATTGCTTCTCACCAGGGACTCCGCGCGGGACATCGCCGCCCCCTCTTCCCCTTTCATTTACACATCACACGCAGACACGAATTTTGTGTGCAATATTCATTCAGTTCCACTGCTGAGACTCGATGCAAAACGTGGGATGGCGATAAAAACAAAACAGGATAATCCCTTTTATGGGCAACGTCAGCGTAAATCCGCACACATTTACCAGGACTCCTGGACTTCAGCTCCCCCTGCTGGACAGCAGCTGCAATATAAAGCAATAAAAAAACTCCCCTCTGATAACACGAGTGCCTTTTATTTTGAACTTTGAACACAAAAAGCAGGGCGATGTTTACTTTCGTGGTTTTACTTTGTCAACCAATGCAGTTCCTACAAAATAAAAGAAAACTGAGCTTTAAATAAACAGGTAGAAAACGTGGGTGAGTAGAGCGTTGGCTTTAGTCGTCCTCATCAAAGTTCTTCTTGCCCTCTGGAGGTTTGGGGCCGCCTGCTGGTTTAGCCATGATGATCTGAAAGAAAATGAAAATAAAAATAATTCCTACCAGAAGAAATAAAAGACAAATCCATGCAACTCAAAAAATGAAATGGTCAGACAACAACACCCATTAAAGTTAGAAAAGAATTCTAATTTAAAGGACTAGAAATGCATGTGACAGGGGAAAAAAATTATCAGATTTGGTTCAAATGACTGCAAATTCCACCCAAAAAGTCTACAAAATATATCAAGGAAATGAAGCCTAAAATTGAATTTCTCAAATCATGAATCAGGAGCAGACAAAAAAGACGCTATTTGAAAAAAAATATCGTATTTGTAATGTTGAAAATGCAGTTGTGGGGCCACAAGCTCTGCTCGAATTCACGCTGGGGTAGGGGAAGGGGGCAAGCTCACTCCGAACCAAGTTCCGTCTGCAACTCAAGAGGCAAATTTCTGATGAACTACGGCTGCTCTGCCAAAAATGCCAAAGAAAATGGCAGATTTTTTTTTTATTTTGCCAAAAAAAGAGAAGAAAAAGGGCATAATTGTAATTAAAAGACACTGGGGACGCTTTAAAAATAGATCAAAAGATGATTTGAGTGGGACCTAAAATGTTTTCTCTAGAAAACTTTGCACCACAAGAAATGAACAAGTTGGGCATTAAAATCTGTTTTTCTAATCTTCTTTACAAGTTTCCAAGAACAAACAAACACAATACCTCTTGAGGATGTCCACTGAAAGAAAAAGGATCACATGCATCATGCAATCACACAACATCCAGTTTGTTTCATGCTGCATCACAGTGACACACGCCGTGTTGTTAGAGGTACTAGAAAAAGTGAATCTCAAAATTGTTTGCATCTCTGCAGAGTTTGTCGTTAGTAGTGACAGAGCCGTTGTTTTGCATTTAGTGTCCTTTGAGTTCATCTGCAGTTTTAGTTAGAAGTGCACACACGTTCCGAGACCTACTGCGGGAGGCTCTGTGTGTGCGAGAGCCCGCTAATGGGTGTCAAAATGATCAGGCTCTTCGTCCCAACCATCCTTGTCCCAATGGCCTCTCTGCTTGGGAGTTTTGGGTCCCCCTGCAGGCTTAGCCATGATGATCTGGGTTGCGCACACACATAAACACACACTTAATAGTTGCTGGTTTTTGTTGTTTCCACTGAATGACATGTTTTTATTATGACTGGCTTACTGCATCTTGGATTTTAAAATGTTGATGGCCATTTTACAAAGCTTCGATTAACAGGCTGCAGTGAAGCCCTGAATTTAACAATGTCCAGCATGAATTTCTGCTTTTCTTCTGTTCTAGGTTATGGCCACGTTCTCCTACATAAACACCTGGATCATCCACTACTTTACAATCATGAGTTTGTTCAAAAAAGCTACATCAAATAGCAGGAAGCAATAGTGTCACATGTAGAATTCTGGATGTGACTTTATCCTTCATATCTAGTTAGTTCATCATTTCCTGTTATAGGTTTGTTTTCTCCATTGGATGAGAAGGAAATCTCACTCAAGTAAACTACTGGTCAAGTTTTACAACATGCCATTTTCAGGTTTTTGATGAAAGGTAAAAAAAAATGCTTTATGTAATGTTTTGTTGCACTCAAAAATAAAAGACTAGGGCAAACGAGGAACTATTTCTTATCATCAGAAGTGTGATGTTCTCTTAGACTAAGGGTGTGTATCCCAAGTGTCTGGAGCTACGATACGCATCCCGTTACATGTCCTATGACAACATATATAATGCAATATAGTAGAACACATTTTCTGTTTTTTTTTTTAAGATTACGACTTAGAAAAAAACTCTACCTGAATATTAATACAGCTTTTATTATAACAAAATGATAAAAGTTGTTTTATTCAATGATCACAATGTTAAGATCTGCAACTGTACCGCATATACAAGTTGCTTTTACCCACGCAAATTCATAGTGCTTTGATTTTGGTAACTTGACATATATTTGTTCTGAAAGGAAACCGTCAAATATGTTTCAGTATAAGAAAAAAACAAAAAAAGAACAGAATGAATGTAACCACCAATAAGGTTCTAAAAGTATGATTGAGGAAATAAAGAGCGGTTTATTTTTAACATTGCTAAATGTAGCTTCTCCAGTACCTTTAAATGGTTCAGGAGCCTGAAAGGAGCTTCAAAAACGAACATGAATTCTTTCTAGAAACAAAGTGTCATAAGGCAACATTAACAGGGTGAAGGAGAAGCTTTAAGGTGGCTAAGATGCTTTGTTTACATGACAGTCTGCACTGCAGCTCCGTTTTCTCAGACATGAAAGTAAACACGGATTTCACCGCTCATCGCCACGGTTTAGTGGAGGAACAGACCACTTCCTCTTCTGCCTCATTATTTACCGTGATGTTCGTATACGCAGCAAGTGCATGATGGAGATGTCCTTCATGGTCAAAATAAATGCAGGAGCAATTGTGTCGCTTGAGAACTATAAACTCAGGACTTCATCATGGTTAGTATGAACTAGAGCCTGCGATTGATGCGATGGCTGATTGCTGTAAGGTGTAAACCAGGCTTTAGTTGAAACTTACAAAAAAAAAATTGGGGGGTTCTTAACATCTTAACATCACTGGTAGTGTATATTTCTACTGGAAAAACATGTTTTGTATCAAAATTATATTAAGCGTTTCAAGATTTTGAGACTCGCACCATAAATCCAAAATAAAAGTACATCACAGATATTTAATTTAGTGTCCAACTGAGTTTTTAGATTAGTGTAGCCGTCATACCTGATCCACTCTCAGCACTGTGACAGCAGCATTTGTGGCCATCCTAATCCCCCAGTGTTTGACCAGGTATGGGTCCAGGATGCCAGCTTTGAGCATGTCCTTCACTGCAGGGCCCTCTCCCTGCAGACGAGTGCCATTTTTAGCTTTTATATAAAATCACACAACAAGTGAAGATTTAACTTGACCCTTAACACCACAAACTGTCTAAAGAAAATGTGTTTTGAAAAATCAAAAGAGCAAGTAGCTAAAAAAAGAGATGCATTTTCATCATACTGGTGACGCCTAAAGGGTCATCAAGGATGCTGAAGTTAGAATAGTTTAGGCAACTTTATCAATAATTTCAAAATAAAGCACACATTTACATACCTCAATGTCAAAGCCTGTGTTTTTGTTTCCCTCATGATGAGCGGCGTACAGTTTAGAAATGAGCTCATTACCCTTGACCCCAGAGTTCTCAGCCAGAGCGCGAGGCAGCGCCTCAAAGGCGTCTGCAAACTTTTTGATGGAATACTGCTCCAGACCAGGGCAGGACTGCAGAAAGACAGAAGCAGATGCTTGTAAAATCAAAAAGCTGGCACTGTGTGAACATAATGTGTCTCTGATGATACACCAAAGTCGTGGTACCTCTCCATATGAGGTGATCTGCTTGGCCAGCTCAATCTCTGTGGCTCCTCCTCCAGGTACCAGTCGCTTGTCCTGCATGAGAGACACACTGTGGCTGCTGTGTGGACCAAAAAGACCCACTCTGATCCTCTTTTGTTCCCATTGGTCTTTTAATTATGATTAGGCCATTTATTTTTAACCCAAAATCAAAAGTGAGGTTGAGCTTAATTTTCTATATACAGGTCCTCAATCGTCAGAAAAATGCCACAAGAACATGTTAAAAACACAATTTTCATCTGAGTGGGTCTTTAAAATCTGCTGAGATTCAAGATCTTCTGCCTTACATCATGGACTTACCCTGACCAGAACCTTGAAGGTGTTGACTCCGTCATCGACGGCTCTCTCAATATCATCCATCAGGTTGTCAGTGGAGCCTCTGATCACCACGGTTGAAATGGCCCCATCCTCTTTTTCTGCAGAGCAATAAAGCCCCACATCAGGTTATTTCTACGTCTCATTTCAAACGAGCCAAACCCCAAACAGTAAAAAACAGACACTAACCGTGTTTGAAAACCACCACCTGAGTGTCTCCCACCTCTGCCACGTACACATTATCGCAGTGACCCATTTCATCTGGAGTTGGAGCAGTCTAAAATGCACGAGGAAAGTTATTGCATGTTTTGGTATTTCATCACCTGACTAAAGGAAGTCATACTCACTATCCTCGGCAGAGCGACAGCGCCCACAGTCTTGCAGAGCCTCCTGAGGTCCCACTTGCTGTTCAGCCTAAAAGGAAACACAAAAAAGGACTAAAATGCAACATACAACATTGTTTACCACTTCAGTGACGTGAAAAAACTAAAAATATGGGTTCAAAAATGATGCAACAGTTTTAACAAAAGGCAGCTCTGACCTGACAACCATTAGCTTGTACTTGTTGGCGTAGTGGAGCGCCATGTCAGCCACTTTGCCCCCAGTTACCACCACGCTGGCGCCAGCATCCTTGATGGCTTTCACCTGAGACTCCATCAGGTCCTCCTCTCCCTTACTGAAGTTCATGAGCTCTTTAGCGTTATTTATCAACACTGTTCCCTGTGGGACAAACAAAGAAGAAAAAAGTTGTGTCCTTAAGCTGCCTTTACATTAATTTGAACTTCAAAATAAAAAAAAATAAAAAGCCAATTCCTCACTAACATTTTCATGAAGAGAAATTCAAAAATTCCATAAAATAGGCTTCTATTATATTCCAATATTATATTATATACTATTTTCAATATCCAATAATCCAATATTGACCCACCAAATTGATCAGTTGGTTTCATTTCAAGGAATTTCTTTTATTTTGTCCCCCGTTGATTGTTTCATTTTCTATTTATAAAAATAGCTTGTAAAAATTTTGCAAAACTCAATGAAATCTTAAAAACTTTGAATTTGGACTAATTGAAACCTGTTACCTTTGTCTCTGTCACCATGCAGTCAAAGGGGCAGGAAAATACAGCGATCTTGGCATCTTTAACTGATGTGACGTCTCCCTCTGCCTCCTTCTTAAAGACCATTCCATGAAGCACAGATGATGCTGTCACCCCAGAACCCTGAAAACAAGACAGACTGCAAATTAGAGACAAGTAAAACGTGGTTAAACACACATACAAAAAAAAAAAAAGAAAAAAGAATCCTTACCGGGATTTTGCACACTCTGACGTTATCCACATTGAAACTGCCAGACTCTGGGAAAATGGAAACTATGGCACACAAATGAAACATGAAGGAGGAAGTGAGATGAGGGTCATCATTTTTACCACCGGCAATCTGGACAGCTCGACTCACCGCACGCTTGGGCGATAAGGTTGGCAAAAAAGTCCTCGTTGCCGTACTGTTTACTCATGACGGCGGTGCGGATGAAGGATGCGGCCTCACTGACGTCATGGAGATTTTTGGCTGAAGAACAAACGCAGTCCGGCAGGACCTCCAGGGCCTTCTTACAAGCCTGCTCATAACCTTCAATCACCTGTCAAGGAGAATAGGAACCCCATTTCATTGCTGCTATTTTGGGTCAGATTGAAATGTTTGTGTATAATCTGTAATATTTAATCTTAGTGGTGTCATGCTAATACTTTACCTCCGACACAGACAACCCCATTCTGAGGAGCTCCTCTGCCATCTCCAGAAGAGCTCCAGCAAACACCAAGACAAAGTTGGTTCCATCTCCAACTTCCTGCTCTTGCATGTGGGATGCCATCACAATCATTTTGGCTGCTGGATGTTGCACCTGCAATGTAGTTGTCATAAAAAATAAACAAAACAAAAAAGAAAAAGTTTCAATTAAAGGTTAACTTTTGAGGTTTTGATGGCATTTTAAAGAGCTGCAACCAAACGTCTTCCCACCTCGAGCTCTCGGAGGATCGTTGCAGCATCATTGGTGACAAACAGCTTTTCCAAGTGGTTGATTACCATTTTGTTCATACCTGGGAGAGAATCACATCATTAGAGGGATTCTTTAAGAATTCAATCAGCAAACAAAACCATTTCTGACATTCATGCAAAGTCATGAACTCACCGTTAGGTCCATAGGCGGTGCGCGTGGTTTGAGAAAGCTCCTTACATGCTCTGATGTTACGAAAGACTGCCTCTTCTAAGCCTGAAAAGTGCTGGAGGACAACAAGACATTTTGGCATTCATATATCATCTACAAAGCAGTGACATACCTTTAAATTAAAATAATTTGTAAATATGAGCGGCAATGGAGGCCAAAATTACCCAACCTATAAAAATAAAGTTGTGTATAATGAAGATCAGCAAATAAAAAAAAGGCAAGTATTACATCCTTCCTCTTAACAGTTAGCGAAGCATCTTCAGGATTAGGAGCTTGACACTGACAGCAGCGTAAAACTACAACATAATAATCTAAATATATAAAAGCACCTAACGCTTTGAAGTAAGCAAAATACTGAGATAATGAGAACAAACAAATAAAGGGGAAAATAATACCCCCCGTACTGCATCAGGTCTCTAATTCTGCAGCTTCCAGCGGCCTGCATGGCTTCTAGAACTCTCCCACATGACTAAACGACGATGCTAAATCATGGGCTAACGGTAGTTAGCACGCTACTTCCCGACTACGCTATAAAATGCTTCTTTCACCTCAACCCGAATCAAATTCTTACCTTCGCACCGTCTTTTAACATTTGGGCAAAGCCCGGAGCCTTAGGGACGTGAAGGGCCATTATTTAGCAGAAAGCAGCCCCGGTGTTCTGGTGAAAGTAGCCGCAGCGTGGCTTCAGCCCTAGTTACAAAGCCGGAGAGGCTGAAGAGAGGCGACTTCAACGGGGCGTGAGCTAAGAACGGAAAGCAACGAGGGACAAAACGAACAGACACACACAGCGGGGAAAATTTAGTCTAATGCCTTTTTAGGACAATGTACATTCATGGCTCTTCCCCAAAATTTCATGTTTATCAGAACGTTTTTAAGAACGTCATTTTTGGAACTGTTTTGGAAAACAAAATCATGGAAATAATTTGGATGCTGTAATGGGTAAATTCTGCATACACAAATGTTGATTCTTTAATAACAAAAAAAAAAAACACAATTTTTTACAAAGAACTCTGCTTATATTTCATCTGCAACCTTAATAGAAAAGAAATTTGATCCAAAATACTATGTGATCTACAACTAATCAATATCCCTTAATTTGTAACTGCTTATTATTGTGTCTATATATCCCTTTTAAAATTCACCTTTCTTCTTGTGAATTCCTTAATTTACTTTTTACCATTGCTATTTACATATTTCCATGTCTGTTTTGACCACTGACTGTATAAAAGAAGTTATCTAATACAGTTAAAGGATTTAACTCTCAATATACCTCTGCCACAAAAAAATAAACCAACAAAAACGTAAAGCTGGGAAACTGTCCCAGACACAATTTAAAACTGACACACATTTATTCAAATACTAAGATGAAAATTCCACAGTTGAATTTTGAAACCAGTCGAGTAGGGGCAAATGTTCCCTTTAGTTTAGGAAATAATGGACCGATTTGGTCAAGTTTTAATACTGTCATATTTTTCTCCATTCCTCTTTTTATTTAAAAGTTTTGTTCTTTTATTTATCTATAAATAAAACTGTCGTCTTTACGAATGAAACCCTTTGGATAAATATAGCATTACTTTACTGATTCTTTCTTCACATTGCGTAAAATAACGGGAAAAAAGGCATCAAACCATCAATTTAAAGGTTTAAGTTAATGATTCCTAAAATGGTGAATTAATTGCATCAAATTTAGTTTAGACGATGCCAAAACAATTCTCAATTACAATAAATATGTTCTAGGCTCAATAAATGCTTGCAAAAAGAAGAAACCATTCTTAAGTAAATTCTTAACACTACAAATGAGGAACTCTTGCACACATTATTCACAAGTCTTCATCATAAATTGCAATTATATTTAAAAAAAAATACTCCAGCATTCTCCAGTGTTATTCTTGCATGAAAAGAAAGAGTAAGTGTACTTTTATTAAAAACGTAAAGCAAAATTCATTGAATTATATGTGATTTATTCAGTTAGTACTGCAATCAATTCAAATGTTGGCACTTTTGAGGAAAGAACAAAAGCATTTATATATACATAAATGTTTCTCAGGGGTGTACAACTTTCATTTTGTAGAAATTTGTAGATTAGTTTTTCCATTTTTGCAGCGATTACAAATGAAAAAAGTAAACAAAATGTGGCTCATTAGGCAAACTGACTTAAAGTTTTTAATCTGATAAATCATGATTTTTCTCACAGTTTAAAGGAAAAAAAAAAACATCAACCTTATCTGCATCAATAAAAAAAGTTAAACAAGGAAAACAAAAAATTCCCATTCTTAAAGAATACAAAACTAATAATTTGGTTTTATTGAATGCACCTTTGAAAAAATGTCAGTAGCATTATTGTTTATATAAAGTAAAAGACACAGCTTTTGTTAGTAAATTTAGTGTTGGAAGTGCAGATACTGGTTTGGTAATGGATAATGGGCAGCAGCTCATGTTAAAAAGTAAGATAACAATATTAGTAACAAAAGAATAGAAAAATATTCTATTTTAGTAACAGCTAGACAAACACACACCATAAAATATAACAATCCCTAGAGAGGATATTTATCCTGCTTTAGGTAATCTGGTGAGTGTAAAAAACGAATCCCACAGTTTAGATAAAATAGAATATAAAATGCCACTAAACAGTCTCCCAGTAACATGACAAACCAACATGTAACACTAACAAGAAAAAACTTTAAAAGCTTGGCTAAAAAAGATCTCAGGTGAAACATACATGTGCTTCTATAGTTCAGTTGGATTTGCGAATCGTGTTTACGGCTGTTTGAGCCCAGCTACCCGCGGCGTCCGAGAGGTTTGAGGCTCGGCGTGAGACGTTCGAGCGGCTGAGTTTCCCGCTGGGGTCCAACTTCCTCATCACGGCGCCTCCGGAGCGTTTCTCCGGAGCAGGCCTGCAAAGGCAACAGCGGTTGGAGCAAGAGCACAAACGGGTAACACAAAACTGCCCCGCACAACCCAGGATGACCATAAACAGATAACCGGGGGCTGTTCATCAAGAAACACACAAAGGAAATGAAACCAACAGAATTTAAAACGTCTTTTTTTAGTTTATTTCTTTAAGAAGTAAATACATTATTTTAGTTGAACTGTCTGGGATCTGATGAAAAATACCAAGATTTTAAAAATCAGCTTGTATGAACATTAGAGAACAGAAAACATGCTCTGCAAAAATGCCTGATAGAAAGTCAAGTCTGTTGTAGGTCAGGGATTGTCATGTGTTCAGTGGAACTAAACATTCCTTCAGTTAAGGAGGATATAAAGCATTTATTCAAAAGAAGAAAAAACTATGATTTTTGCTCTGTGCAGAATGTAAGGTCCCATAGATCCTGGAACATAATCCTCTCTAAATACTCTATAAGCATCTTTTGCAAAGGGCTTTTTCTTGTTGTTCTATTGTAATACCGGTAATCCCTTCACAAACAAGATTTAGGAGAATTATTGGAATAAAAAAAGAAAAAGAAAAGCTCCCTTGCCTGCACAAATGAGTAACTTGCCCATAAAGGTCCACTACGATCCGTTTTTGATGTCAAAAATGTTTCTGATGGTCTTTCAATCATGATTATGCACTTTGTGGTTAAAAAATAAAAAAAAACGTCGTTTTCTAGGGCATAGTTTCTGTAGAGGGGCAGAAGTTCATAAAAAAAATTGCCTCCGAGTTGTCAGAGCAAACCTCTTTCCCCAGAGTATTTTCTGTCACAAATTCACTCCTTATTCAGGTAGCACTCTTTTTGCCTGCTCCTAATTTACATTGTGTTTGAATAAAGAAATACTAATATATGCAATTTTGAGCTTAATTTTCTTCATATAAATGTCCTCTGTTATCAGAAAAATGCCACAAAACAGGTTAAAACCAGAACTTTCACTGGAATGGGTCTATGAGAGCATCACTCATCAACACAGAGGGTAGTGCAGCATTTCTGAATTGTAACAACAAACAACACTGACAATAGAAAAAACAATGCAGGTTATCAATCAGATACAAATCGATGGAAACTCTTTAGTTTTGTGTTTAAAGCAGACTGGAGGTGGATGCAAGTTAACTGCCATGCACAGTCATGCAGTAAAATTAGTAAAACGCATCTCTCCATGTTTTACCTTCCACACTAGTCCACAATTAGGGGACACTTCAACTGCCTGTAGAGAAACAAACGTGTTTTACTTCTAAGGAGATATTTCAAAGGATGGAGGGCAGCAGCAAGACTGAACAGACAAGACACAAGGTCACCGTTCACATTCATTTATCTTTTTTTAAACTCTACATCTGATTCTCTATGGACTGGATGAGCATTTCTAATGTCAACACAAGAAATAATGGAAAACTATTTTTCTCTCACATCTGTATTTGCGTCTGCCTGCCCTCTTCCTTTTGTGAAAAGACACGGTTACAACTTAAGGCGGGGGAAAATAAATGGAAGCTCAGGAGTGGAACCAGAGTTTTGCAAAAACATGACCAAGTGGTTTCCAGTAATAAATACGTTCTTCACTTTTATTTCTACATTTTTGGAGAAGATATGAATTTATTCCACCACACGTGTACAAACACCACACAAACTAAAAAAAAAAAAAAAAAAGAGAGAGAAAAACACTTAACAGAAAACCAAAGTACGTTACCCGTCTCGTTTTCCCATTATGTCATCAAAGGCTTTAGACAGACGCTGGAGTCTGCTGAGTCCATTAGAAACGGATTCCAAATCTTGGTCAAACTTTCTGTTTAATCAGAAGAAAACAGAGCTGACATCAGGACCAACACATAAAGGGGAAACACCAACATATGAACCCAGGCAGTGACTGAACTCACAGTCTCTGGCTCTGTGTGTTGGGGGAAGCATAAGGACTTCGTAAAGCAGCCATTCGAACCAGTTGCCTCCTCCCTCCTCCTGTTTTAACCCCACGAAGGGATCCCTCAGGGGTCTTTTGGCCTTTAAAGGTTGGGGTCCGCCTGGGAGTAGCTGCAGATCTAGGCGTTCGCCTGACCGTTGTGGCTCGCCCAGGAGTACGGCTTGGAGTGCAATAATTTGAGGAACAAGCATTATCTCCTTCCTGACCCGGTGTTGCAACCAAACACTCCTCACGGGAAAATTCTCTTGTTTTCTGCAACCTCTGAGTAAGAGAAGACAGCGGAATCGACGATGTTGAAAGAAACACAAATGGTATTGGGGCCCCCAGAACAATTCTTACATGTTTTTTTTTCTTTACCTGGTACATTCCCGTAAAGGAGTTTCGGGCACTGCGAGTAAATTTGCTGACTGGATTGGGTTTAGGCTGATTCTTCAGGGATTCCCAAGTAGGATTTTCCGGTAGAGAGCCGGTCTGGACCGAGCGGAGTGGGAGGCGCTTGCGCAAAGACATCCGCAGCGAGTTCAAAGAAGATGATGAGCGAAGTTTGCGGAACCGGTCGGGAGCTTCTGGAGAGTTTTCCGCATCATCTGATTCATCTAGGACTGTGTGTGCTCGCCAGACTCCAACCACAGCTCTGCCAACACCATCCATCACTGCTGCGCTGAGAGATGCGTAAAACATAAGAGGAAACAAAGCTTTGAGGATGAAAATTGGGCTTTTGGTGTTTTTAACATGTTAATATAGCATTTCTCTGATGATGAGGGACATATATAAAGGAAACTAAGCTCAAAATTACATTTCTGAGTATTGCTTTATTTGATTTATTGTGAATCAGGAGCAGACAAAAAATGCAGTTGGAAAGCTGGAATCTGGCTTAAACTGTACAGCTGGATAGCTCCATATTGCTCACCATTTTTTGTAGCACACGTAATGTAAAGTTGGAGTTGCATGAGAGCATGTAGAGAGCATGTAAACAGATAACTCTCAGTTATTTATGGGTGACAGGAAGATGGGATGGGGATGCTCACTCCACACCAACAGTCCCGCCCAAAACTCAGGGCGATTCTCAAATGGACTACAGAAACTATGTCCTAAATACAACACAGGCTTTTTATTTATTTTTCAAAGTCTGGTTAAAAATGGCCAAGACCACTGAGGACACTTAAAATAGATCAAATGATGGGAGCGGGACGTCAACCATGTGAAAGAGAGCTCATAATTTTATACTTAAAACTGAATAAAATCAAAGGACACTAAATTAAAAGTCCATCATATTCTGAGCACTTACAATACATAAATTAAGACACAATCAACGGCAGATTTTCAAGGGGCTCACACACACTAAAGACAGTTAGAAGCAGCTGGTGTCAGCAAATGAGCATTAAATTAAAGCACTAAAACTCCATCAAAATAAAATAAACATGCACGTGCATGATTAAAAAATAAATAACTAGCTGTGTTAAAACGTAACGCTGAGGGTCAAACCGTCGAAAAGCTATACCCCCCACCCCTTGGGTGAAGAGAACAAAGTTGTCAATCAAACTGCCCCACCCTGCTTTGTTTTATTCCCGGGGCTCTCGCCACTCAATCGACAGATGAAACAAACACCGAAGCCACGCTAGCATGTTAAACGTCATATAAAACACCACATTTGAATAGCAAGAGCTGAACCAACCACACAGTTTTTCGGTTGTTCTACGACTAAACTATATAACTTTGTGGCTTGTTGTCAGGGTCGTGTTTGTAAAAGTACCGTTACTCGACAGCTCAGTCTTACAAAATAAAATAAAAAATCAGAAAAGACAATCCAACGTCCAGCTAAATGCTGAAGCGGTAACTTACATAAAAACCACGCGTTCAATTGGCTTGTTGTCGCTGCTAGCAGAACTTTCCTGTTTGAATTTGGCGGCGGCGGTCACTCCCTCTGTGGAATGCACGCACGCTGACGTCATCACGTTCCTTACGCAAAACTCGTGGTGTAATACGTCAAAATTACAAGTACCAGTCCTATCGTAGTGGAAAATATAAGACTACTACTACTACTTCTAATACTACTAATAATTATAATAATAAAGTTATTTTATTATGTTTTATCATGCTTTTATTTATATTGTTGATAGTAAATTCAGGTTTAATGCAATCTGGGGAATAATAGGAACAAGAGAATATCAGAAAAGTTGATTTTTTATTGTTTTTAATGGAGTAAGTTTCAGAAATGTACAGTATTTCACAAATATGATACACACAGGCAGTACAGGGCTAACTTAAATTTATTTCAAATACTTGAACTTGTCAATGAACTATAGAGCAGTAAAGGTATCATTAGACGAGGGGTGTCAAACTTATTTTCACCGAGGGCCACATCAGCATAGTGGCCGTCCTGAAAGGGCCAGATAGAATTTATAAATGAAATTAAATGTAATAAAAAATAAATGTTAAATAACTATTTTTTTATTATAACTTTTTAAAGTGACAAAGTTTCATAGAACACATATGTTTGCTTGTTACTCTAGCATAAATACTTTTCAATTGATTCTGTCCTGTTAGGTTACATGGACAGTGTTTAAGTCCTAATGTATGGTTGCCCAATCCCATATTTTAAGTCTGGTTCCCTGAGTATGAATAAATGGACACCAATTTTTAGTTTTTATTTTAAGAAATTAAAAAGTTTTATGCTCTTGCGGGCCACATAAAATGTCACATTTGGCCCACGGGCCTTGAGTTTGACACATGTGCATTAGACTGAAGGATATTCGCCATAAAGAAAGATACAACACTAAAAGCATGGCAAAATAATATTTAATCTTCCATTCATCCATTATCAGTATCTGCTGTATCAAAAAGCAAAAGTCATATGGTAAACATGTACAGTAAGCTTACAAAGTTAATATTATAATGTAAAGTGAGACTTAATTGGTGTTCTCTATATAAAAAAAGAACAAACCAATACAATAAAAACTCATGTTTCAAAAACCATAAAAAGGGTAAATATCATCTTCTTACATTTTGTTCTAAATGTGCCATTAGGCTACTATGCAAGGTACTGATAGTGACTTTGTCCACAGTGAACTGTACCTTTTGTGATAAGCTCCAGTGATAACCACAACCCTATTAAAGAACAAAACAGACAAAAAACAAAAAAAACCCAAAACAAATGTCACTGTACTATAAAAAACCTGTATGTGCATTTTAGTAAAGTGGCCAGCAGATGCCACTGCAAACCTATTTGTGAAACCCCAGCATTAGTTTGATGGGATCCCAGACAATCAAGTCTATGTTTTTCAACTTCAGTCCACTCATTTCCTAGCATGAACATAGCTGTCTTTACATATGGGATCTTATATGGCTCTATTAAAACACTTTCCAGCATGTAATTACAATATGTCTACAACACTACAAATATATGTGTGCGATTCAAAAACCGTTACAATGACAGAGAAGGAAAATAACAAAAACTCAAGAAAGATTGCAATCTTTCAATAAAATTATGACATTAATGATTTCTCTGATTGTTCAACCTTGGCCACAAGCTATGGTGTGTTGGTGGATGATAAGGTTTGGGGTCTCCCTGGTACATGTTTCCTCTAAGCCAGTTAATTTAATTTTAAGTTTTGACTGTGGTGTGGTCTTTTGGCACTCTTGCCTCTCAGTGAGAGGGTCCCGATCTGAATCCTTGCTAGCTTTGTGCTGTGTGAAGTTTGGATGTTCTCCTTCTGCATGTGTGGGTTTTCTCTGGTCACTCCGGCTCCCTCTGACAGACCAAAAGCATGCTTCATGGGTTAATTGGTGGCTTTAAAACTGAGCCTTATGTGTAAATGTTAGTGAGTGGATGTTGGCTCTATGTTGTGTGGCAATTGACTGGGGGACTGTCCATTCAGGAGCACAAAATATGAGGCCACTTCCTTTAAATGCAGCTGGATGGCTCAGTTAACTGCGTGTAGGACTGGTGCATGGGAAACAAGGCTTTGTGGGGGGGGGGGATGAGTACAATTAAGTGTGTGTCCTTGGGCAAGACCCTTCACACTAATGCCCAACTACGTTAGGCACAAAGAGGCCCAAGTCTGGGTCTCCCTGTGCTGGTCCTGACCCGTAGATAGAATACAGGGTTGTGTCACAAAAGGGCATTCGGTGTAAAACTTTCTAGCAAACCAATAGTGCGAGTCAGTGGAGGCTGAAATACTGTGGCGACCTCTGAAGGGATATGCCGAAAGGTGAACAAGATTTCATTTAAAAATATTGCTATTGTTTTTTTTAATATTGTTTTTTTGAAAATAATGCGTTGAAGTTGAAAAGATTTTGAGTTTTTTTTTTTTGCAAAGCACTCTGAATTAACTTGTTTAAGAATTGTGCCAAATAAATAAACTGTCCTTGCCTTGCCTGTAATGCCTTTTGATGTAAATTGCATTTCAGTCAGACAACTAATGCAGTAAAGAAAATGTATTTCCATATTTCTTTTAATTTGGCATAAGGCTCCGTTCAGATACATAAAACAAAGATCTCCATAGAAAACTTTGAGTATTAAACTACCCCCAACGGAGCTCACAGGTAGAAGCCGGGGAGGAGGGTGGGGTGATGAACACAGAGCTCATGGAAATGGAAGAAGAGGGATTGAACCGCACACCTGGAACTTAAGTAGGATGCTAAACAGGTTAGTCAATTAGACTGAACCGCCCGCTGGGAGGAGTAACCAGGTAAACGCACTGCTCGAGTTGCCCGCCTGAAATACTCCCAGGGTTGTTCATTTATGGAAAATCAATGCAGACTTGTCCTTTTGGGCTTCTAGAAGTTGAAATCCTTAAGCATCCAATTTTTTATGTCTAACTTGAAGAGTTAATCTTGAAAAAATAAAAAGTGTATCCTCCCATAACAAAACCCCTTCTTGGGTAACAAATGTCTCAGGTAAGTAAGTATCTTAGGTCTTATACCATTTTATGTGAACTTGTTAGGACATTTTCCTTTTATTGGAAAGAACATAAAAATCAAGACCTTGACCCTCACAACCTCACGGTCTGTGCCTTTTTAGTGCATAAAAAGTAAATGTATAACATAATTTTAACAAGCCTTAACCATATTGTTGAGTCAGGAGTTAAAGTTCACAACAGATGTTCAAACCATGGATCAAAATAGAGATTTTAATTGTGAACATTCACACATTTATTTTATTGATCTTACTGTCGATCTGCATAGATGTTTCTTTTTATTTTGAATTACACACTTAGTGTATTTCCTTTGACAGGTCACAGTTTCAAATATTCATTTTGCCAAAATTGTTAGATTACATTGGGATGGAATCAATGCATTTTTCTAAATCCGTGAAACATTCCCAAACATGGAGGGTTGACATTAAACAGCTGTGGGGTCAGGCAGCGGTTGCAATTCCACACATTCATTTAAAACACCAGAATGTTAAAAAATACAGCTGTCTATGCGAATTTAAAATGATAATTTACTAAAAATGAAAATTCCTCACCAACATGTGTTATTGTGACTTTTATTTTTTCTAAATGTGTTTACACCAAAAGAAATGTCTTAAAATGTACATTTATACCAACAAAGGTCAACTGAGTTTTGCAGAAATTTGTCACATTGTCTATATGAATCAAAAAAATAAAAATAAAAAATAAAAACATAGAAGGAAAGGCTTGACATTGCTATGTAAAACCTTAAAGAAGTTATAACATTCTGTCATAATAAAGAGTTCAGTGAACCTGTTGTTTAAAGGTCAAACCAAGGTAATGAAATAATCTAAAAACCCAGTCAAATTATTTTTTTTTTTTGAGTGTTTGTAATGTAATGGAATAGTAATGGTACCATTATGACCCTTCTACTCTGGACCTGGTTCCCCTGCTTCCACATTTTAAACACTCTTATGAATTTGGGTTTTATACTGGATAGTGATTTTAAGCTTTTTTCATCTGAGGCACTTATCTGTGGACAGCCATCAACGCTTTTATTACATCTCGGTTGGATTATTGTAATTCACTTTTAATTGGGGTTAGCCAGTCCTCTCTTTCACGTTTGCAGCTAGTTCAAAATGCTGCTGCTTGTATTCTGGTTGGAGCACCAAAGAGAGACCATATTACACCAATCCAGGCTTTCCTTCATAGGCTGCCTGTCTGCTTTAGGGTTCAGTTCAAGATTTTTTCATTTGTTTTTAAATATTTGAATGGTCTCGCCCCGCCTTACCTCTCTGAGCTTCTCTCTACCTACATTTCTCCTCAGTACCTCAGGTCGGCAGACCAGCTTCTCCTGGAGGTACAGAGGTCTAAGAGGAAGTGTAGAGGGGATCGAAGCTCTGGAACGCTCCGCCTTTTAACATTTTTTATGCGTCCTCTCTGTCCATTTTTAAAACTAAGCTTAAAACCAATTTTTACAGCCAAACTTTTAACCTTTCATAGGACTCTGCTCTGTTCACTGCTTTGGTAACTATTTTTAATGATTTAATTTATTTGATTGTTTTCTTGTTTTTAGGCTTATATTTTATCTATAAGTTTCTTGGTGTTTTATTGTACAGCACCTTGTAGCCCTTTTGGCTGAGTTAAAGCGCTTTTTAAAAAAAAAAGTTGATTTAATTGTATTTGTACACATTCTATGACACTTATAGCTCCTGTCATTTTGCTTATCTGTTATTTTCACCAATACCTCAGTGGTGCAGCTTCACCAGCGCAAAAGTGCAATATCATTTTTTAAATAAGTCAAATATAGAAAAGAAATTAAATAAGAAAGCTCCCGAAACAAATAATTACAGGCTTCTATAAAGCATTGAGTGGTGAGGTCATCGTGGTCTGTCTCTTGGGATGGAGGGGGGAAACCTCTTATTTCTTGCAGCACTGGTAATTGTAAAAAAAAAAAAAGTTAGATGAGGCAGATGAAGCCCATCGAGACGACTGTTGTTGTGAATTTGGGCTATACAAATAAAATTGAATTGAATTTTATGTGAGTCCATTTTTTGTGTTACCTTTGCTATTTTCCTCCACCGTGAGACTACAGCAAGAATGGAAGTAACCAACACGACCACCAGCCCAGCTATCAAGGGCACCAACGGAAACTTCATGGTTCTTTCTGCAGAGGAGGACGGTTGTGAAGGAAATGATCATTATGTGTAAAATAAAAAGAGCTTGTGGACATATGATCCTGTGAACTTACCTGTCACTTTGACGTTAAAGATCTTAGAGCTGTTTGGAAACATGGGGGAAATGGCTGTGCACTGATAGATCCCATCATGCATACTCTGATCTACGTTATTGATCTGCAGCCTGCTAATCTGACCATCATTGGTTACAGTGAAACCACCTCCTATTAGATCCACTGTGCTCCCATTTAGTGTCCACAACACAGCTGTGACCAATGGATTGGCCTTCATGACGCACTCTAGCACCAGATCTTCCTCTTCTTCTATCGTAATGTTCTCTGATCCAGAGAGTTGTGGAGGATCTGTGGAGGATTAGAGAAAGTATTAATCCACCCCAAACATTCTCATTATTCTGTTACTTATGTAAAATTCATATAAAAAAGTAACTAGTGAAGTCTCGTCACGAGTGAAGTAGGTCTGACTAACAAAAAAAATAAAAAATAAATCAGATAACAGTTTTGGACGATTTATTGTTGTAGTAGAGTGCATACTAAACAAAACCAAACCAGAAAACAAGAGCTTATTAAATATTTCATACACGCCTTTCGGTTTCCCCCACAAACATTATCATTCGTCATGAAGCTGTGACTCCTCTAGAATTAAAAAAAACTTTATTAATCCCCATCAGTAAAATACAAATGACAAACAGAAAAATAATTTAAAAAATAAAAAACAGTTTTGCGTGATTTATTGTTGCAGTAGTTGAGTGCATAGCAAATAAAACCAAACCAGAAAACAAGAGCTCATTGAGTATTTTATGCACGTCTTTAGGTCCCCCATCTGTCTAACAAACAAAGACAGCTCTTGAATGGATTCCCTCCTTAAAGGCTACTTTCCTCTGATTGGCTAAATCCCCTGACAGCCTGCTGAGGGTCAGCACCCATTTGAATTGTTCTGCCTGTACTTTGAGGGTGCGATGTGCCTAAACTTGTGATCTTTTAGAGAATTTTGTGGCTGTTAGTGCAATATGCACTAAGCAAAAATAGATGTAAAAAGTATTAACAACAATCTGAAGCTAACATTTTAAAAATAAATGACAGAAAGCAGTAAAAACAAACACAGCTAAAGCTCATGAGCATTACTGGAGCTTTCAAAAAGACTGCAATGACTTGACGTGAGATAAGATCAAAATCTTTTCCACTTCAACGCATTATTTTTAAAATATCAATAATCAAAACCTATATAAAGTTTGGTAAATTGACTCACATGAGACTTTCAGGGTGACAGAGGCCGAAGCTGTTGAGTTTTTTCTCAAAGAACAGGTGAAAGTGGCTTCATCATCTTCAGGGATAACTGGCGTGATGCACACAGCGCTGGGGGTGTTCTTGTTTGTGTCCGTTAGGCTCACCGCTGCACCATTCCTCTGCCAATTCAACTCCTCTTCCTGCAGATTGGTGTCAGTAATCTCACAAATCAGTGACACTGTATCGTCAGGTTTTGCCTGAATGAAACCTTCAGGACTGGCTCCTGGAGTGGACTTGATCCTTACAGCTTCTGGAAAAAGGGAAGGAGGTTGACTTCTCAAAAACATACTTGAAAACAAACAAAAAACCTTTAAAAAAAAAGGGAACAGACTCTTACCACATGTTTGTGATGCAAGGAGAAGCAGAAAATGTAGAGGGGCTCCAAATAAATTCTTCATTTTTGCCCTTCTTGAATAAACCTTCATGAAAAGAAAGAATCACAAAATAGAAAACCTAAATATATATATAAAAATTGATTTTGGAAATAAAACTAAGCACTTTATTGTAGTTGCCAGGGCAATTAAATAGAATTATAAAAAATTTCCAGTTACATTTTTTTCTGAACAAATTTAATAAAGTGCGCACATATTTAAACATAACCTTCATGGATTGACTACTTTCTGAAAAGGAAACGAGGTCAATAAATAGAATATTACTTTCCTTTCTCAAAAATAGAAAAAACAAATAGTGTTATGTGAAATTTGATTTCTTTGCCAAAGAAAGTTCATCATTATGTGGCTCAATCAAATCGAAGAAAAAGAACTGACTGAAATCATGATGAGAATAGCAACTGTTGTCTTTGGAAACAATGCAACTCAATTTTGCTCCTCAGTAATTTGTTGGCGAGTCACAAAGGAGACACTCACCTGCAGCATCCGTCCCTTCGTTTCTCTGTTTTCCCGTCCTCTGTGCTCACTGTGTGTGAACAAGAGGATCTGAAGGGTTGCTTGAATTGAATCAGTTTCTCTTATATTCCTCTAAGGACACTTTCAGAACCTCCCTCCTTTTAATTAAGCTTCTCATAATCTCAAGAATTTTTTTCCTGCCAACGCCCTTTCGGTCCTTCCACCCTGAATCTTTTATTTCCTTTTTTGAAACAGTTATTTTTTTATTATCCTCATCCTAAAGTTTGCAAACACAAGAAACCTTTTATTGGCAATAAACATCATAGTGGTTCTAAAACTCATTGGGTGGGGATGTGAGGATACATGTTTGGCACACGTCTGGAAATTCTCCCGTACAAATTGAAACCATTTTAAAACAGGCTCATAAAACAATCTAGTCATGCTTTCAACATTTAATAGTATTTAAGATTATATTAATTTTTTGTGCTTTTACAGCAACATGCAAAGCCTTTTATCCACATTTTACTATTCAAAAATTCTGCAAAGTGTGTTTTACTTTTGCGTTTTTGTAGGTGTAATTACCTTCTAGTTTTATTTTTGGTCTTGTTAAGCAGTGAACAGACATTTCTCAAGCTTCTGTGAATCTATACAGGTATAGAGGAGGGTGTCCTTTTTTACTCTAACAATTTTATTCAGACCAACATCTTTGCCTGAGTTGAATATGAGAGAGCATACTGTAAATGTGTAGCCATGCCAACATACCTGTTCTGCCATTATTGTAGGAGTGGTTTGCAGCAAACCTAAATCACTTGAGCACAGCAAGACAACACTTGCCTATTGCTGAAAAACAGAAGCAACCACAGTCACAGTGCTGATTCGCTAATCATTAATATTCTTATGTTGCTTTGTGGACTAGTAATTTTCTTTCTTTTTTCAGAAAAACTGCTGTTTTTTGAAAGAAAATAAAATTTACAAAAAATAAAACAGTGTCTGCATGCATTCTTATTGAAACTATAATGACGCTTTTTGAAGGTACCAGAAACTGCTCTGAATGTGGAGGATTTTTCTTTCTGGTCCTACAGAGTGAAGGTTTGAACATAGGCTATGTGAAAGTTAGACATCAACTTGCAACAGCAATTCCTTTGATTGAGTTTGTTTTTGTATGAAGATGTTAGATTTCAAAAGAATGACTCAAAAAACTATCTGTGCACATTCCTGTATGTGTGTTGTCTTGAATTTGTTAATTAATTCTGACCCTTTCTTGAATCTTTATGCCATTTAGGCCAAATAGGGGCAGAATGAACCTTTCTGATCTAACTCAGACTGTATTAGAACTAAAACATAACAGCTGTAAACGGTAAATGGTGTGTACTTACATAGCACTTTACTACCGTCCTTGAAGGCCAAAAGCAATTTATAGTCACTGTTCCACTCACCCATGCACACACATTCACACACTTGGTGACTAACCTAATGAGCAATGTGGGGTCCAGGGTCTTGCCCAAACACACTTTGACACAAGGGCTGGCAAGGCAGGAACTGAAGCTGCGATCTTCCCATCAGGACTCGACTGCTCTACATCTGCACCCTGTCATGCATTTCCTTTCTCAGAGCATTCAAGTTTCCACAAAATACCAAAAATGACTTTCTTGGATTTAGTGGTGACTTTAATCTGCCTGGTCGGTGTGATTTTGAGCAGTTCTCCATCAACACGTTTATATGATGGAGTGCTGACCTGACTTAGATGTACGCTGCCATCATCTGGTAGGATAAACTCTGGTGATCCATACTACCTAAAGGATAACGTGGGTTTAGACATTAAATGATATTTGACACCTTTATTGCAACATCTTTAAAACTAAATGAAATGTTTGCAGCTAATCTGTCATTGTTTGGGTTAGGCTTAGTCATTGATCTGTTTCAACCAGAGTCTCTGATCCAGCTTAAACATTATTTTATTTGTGCACTTCTAAAAGTGTTCCCTCTTTTCTCCAGTAGGGGTAAGCATTGACCATTGAAGAAAATAGTTTCTCCTACAGTTAGAAATTAACCAGAGTGAAGAATGACACATTACAGATCATTCACTGGGACTTACTGTGTTGCTAGGTACTTATGTAACAGTTAGAAGCATGCACAGCATATGTATTGTGGTGATATTCTTTATTGATATTAGAGCTTATATTCACTTTCAATACAACTTTTTAAACCTCTTTTTTTTAAAAATCTTAATTTCAGGTTAATGTAGTGGAACAGTTGTTTTGATTGTAATCATTTATTAGTAATTTTTCATTTTTTTCTTACTCACAGTCCCTGTAGTTGGGACAACATATACCCTACGTCAGGGGCGGGCAAACTTTTCGACTCATGGGCCACAAAGGATTCTAAAATTTGATAGAAGGGCCGGACCAGGAGTGGATGTGTGGCGGGATTTGGCAATCCACCTCCCCAGAGAAAGAAATATTATGGAATCCTTACAAAAACATGTTTCCTCTCTGAAAATGATAATGTATATTTTAAAACCAAACATTTTGGTGTTTTTTTATCTTAAATCTGTGACTTTTGTTCTCACTTTTAATGCCAGTTGCAGCAACGGCGTGATGTCCTTCACGGAAAGAAGCAAACTTGGAAAAAATGATGCATTTTGTTGGAATGATTAGATGAACTAAACATTAGAAAAACAAGAAGTCTTCCAACACAACACCAAAGCATGATAAGTTTCTTCACCCAAACAATAGTCATTTTATTTGTGAGGTGTAATCTATGGGGACACACCAGAATTACAGGGAAAATAAATCAATAAGAGCTATCAATATATTTGATTTCAGTGTGGCGGGCCAGGTTAAATAGTTTGACGGGCCGCATGTGGCCCGCGGGCCGTAGTTTGCCCACCCCTGCCCTACGTCCTTCAGATGAGTCCCTTCTAACAGGAAGCAGAACAGACTTCAGTCCTGATTTTATGGGTGAACTGGCCTTTTTTTTTTCTTTTGAAGACTTTAATGAATTACGAGCAGGACATGTGGCCACACCTACTGTTCAAGAAATGATTATATCTACATTCATCAAAGATCGAAGGTTAACTCCATTTAAAACACGTGTGGTGCTGAACAAAGGCTGGCTCCTTTAGGTTTGGTTGCACAACCATCTCTCAAATAATCTGCACACATGCAGATCTGTTCTGAGGCGTACACTTCCACACGCAAGTATCATTACTGAAAGAGGGATGCAGACTTCTTGCAAAGCTTCCCCTCTATTTGCATTCAAAAAAATCTAATTCGTCTGCTGATCTGTTATTATTAAGTTACCTGTAAGAGTTTCTGACCAAATGCTTAAGCCATAAAGCCTTTCCGGGGGAAAAAAAGGAAAAAAGATTGTATTTGGAGCTCATGTGACCATGTTTGTTTATGTAGAAATCGCATGGAACCCAGGGATAAAGTCAATGGCCAAAGTACACTCTGTCCCAGATAAGATCTGCTGCTAATACATGAGTGCCCATACGATCAAGAGCATCAATGGACCTAGTAAGTTGAAGCTTGCAGAGTTTGTGCACATGATGCAAAGAAGCATTCTTCATCAGATTAATCCTGAGCTTGGAAAGTTACAGGCCAGCATCAAAGCATGAGCTCACAAACACTTCTGCACATTGTTTTTCCAGCTCAGATGGAAGGTGTTTCCTGTTTCACTCATCTTTAACTAGCAAAGAATGGGGTTACTGGTGGTTGATTGACTTATTTCCCAATTCCTCTCTGTTTTGTTTGCATTGGGAATTTTTCTAAAAAAAAGTACACAATCAATATATTTAAAGAAGTGCATGCGTTGCGTTTTTATATCCAGGCTGGCCTGACTGCCCCTTTTACCCTTGCACTACGTCCCTCGCTCCCTCCTCACCCCCCTCCCTCTTTCTGGTTTTCCGTAGCTTTTCTTTCTTCTCTGTCCCTCCTGTCTTTTCCCTCTGACTGAATGGAGAAGCTGGGTTCTCCGGAACCCGCACACCCTGTGCAGGGTGATGGGCCTGTTGCAGGAGTGTCTGTTGCCAAAATGGAAGGAGCTTTGGGGGAGGAAGTGGTTACAGCAGCCAGCTCAAAACTCTTTCAGTGTGCATGTGTGAAACGTTGGTTACCGCCGGCCTACAGGGAAGAACTTTATCATATTTTACGACTTGCAGGCCCACTGGTGAGTGCTGAAATCTACTACATCATGGTAAAATATAACAGGTGCAAGGTTGGTCTAGTTATTTGCAAAATGTGTGCAAGGGTCGCGAAAAAACGTAGCAGTGTTTTGCTTTGATTTCTAACTGTAAAAAGCAACAATTATTAGTGAAGTTTAAACTTGTCAAATCTCTGTTTTTCCAGCTGCTGTCTCGGATTCTGAATTTCTTCATCCCATTTGTTGTCACCATTTACTGTGGTCACATGGGTAATGTAGAACTGGCTGGATATGCACTTGCCTCTGTGGTATGATAACCTAAACTACTCGAGCGTTTATACATAAATACATATATGTGTGATGGTAGTACATTTTTAATGTATTCCCACATATTATTTACAAAGTAATACGTGATCACTAAACACAGGATTTTATTTTGAAAGGCATATTGGGCAAAGTTCCATCACATGTATTTAGCCTTTTGACTCCAATTCTTAGAGTGCGCCACTTCCGTTCTACCACATGGATGATGTTTGGAGTGTTCCAAAACTTTCTGCAGCTTTTTAAATCTTTTTCTTTTAATTTATTTTGAAACATAAACTAATAGAACTATGCAACTGCCATACATTATTTTATTCAATGCTGAATGTGTTCAATCATGACATTTGTGGTTTATGTTATTACATTTGTGGTTTATGTTATTACATCTTTTGGGCCTCTTCTCTTTGATCTCAAAGGGAATGTCCTGATATAATAGAAGTTGAATAATGAGCATATTTTATAAGTATAAATGGTTAAACAAGAAAATTCGAGTCTGTTGGAAAATGAGTGTCAGTTCTTTTGCAAGTGAACCCTGGTGAGGTTTATTATAGTTGAGACAGACTATTAAACAGACCAAATAGTAGTAGTAATCCAAGAAAAATGAACTATCTACAGAAACACATCAAGGCTGCAATGGACCACCTCAAGCTAGTGGCTCCATAACCCTGTTTTTGCCAGAGAAATTCTCCTCTGTGCTCAGCTGTGCACAGAAAGTTCATATTTTTATAACAAGGAAGTTTCCTAACATGGTGCATGCAGGACTGGTGCACGGGAAACCCCGGTTTCCATGTTTCCCAGAGTACCTACCTACAGGCAAGACCTTTCATGCTACTGCTTAACTATACAGCTACAGGGGGGCCCAAGTTTTGGTCCCCCTGTACCAATCCCCAGCCCAGATAAAATACAGGGTTGTGTCAGAAAGGGCAGCCGGTGTAATAATCTCTGCCAAATCAAGTGCTGTGCAGATTGGTGAAAGCTGATTCGCTGTGGCAACCCCTGACAGGATATGCCAAAAGCTGAACAACAATTTTTGCCAGCATGGCAGGCAAAGAAATGTAGCAACGCAATTTGTACAGGCTTCAGTTTACCAGTTAGTAAGCTGTCAATTACTTATTTTAGTTGCAATAAACAAAAAAAAAGTGCAAGTAATTTTAAGAAAAAATAAATAGAAAAGTAAAAAGAAGCACAACATCAATGACATTCACTTAAAAAACAACGATTTAAAAAAACACAGTAATATGTACTCACATAATATATGAAAATATATTTTTAAAAATGCGTTGGAATTGTAGCTTTTTGTTACTGACTTTATAACCTATGTTCTATTTTTGTTCCTCACTTTTCAGACAATAAACGTGACCACAACTGCAACAGGCTATGGCCTGGCTGTGGCTTGTGATACACTCATTTCTCAGGTGAACATTCCTTATGATTGCCTCTAAATAAATAAATAAATAAATAAATAAATAAATAAATAAATAAATAAAAAACATTTGACAAAGTGCAATCCTGCTGTCTGAATTGTGTTTCGTAGACTTTTGGCGGTAAGAATTTGAAGCGAGTCGGAGTAATACTTCAAAGAAGTTCCCTCATCCTGCTGTTCTTTTGTCTGCCCTGTTGGGCTCTTCTGATTAACGCTGAAAACTTACTGCTCCTCATGAAGCAAAATGCAGATGTGGCCAGGTAAACTTTAAAACTGCAAGAAAGTCTTGTAAAAAAGAAAAAAAAATGTTCTTTCTTTATCTTTATCACCACAGTTGTTATCAGTGGAGCTGGGATTTGCATTATCTTAAGTGTTCAGCTCACATTGAACATTTACTGTGGTGATTAACTGAACATGCAACATCTTAGCACTTCGGCAGACTGTGTTTCATTCAAGCATAAATCTTTTTATTTCCCTCTTATATGGTTAATTATTAACATTTCTTAATATCCATGCCTTACAGAATCGCACAGCTCTATGTGATGATGTTTCTGCCAGCTGTTCCAGTAAGTGCAACTGAACTTGTTTTTTGTCAAGTTCAAATAACGAATGATAATAAATTATTTTATTACATCATTTAAATAAAAATCAGAATTCCTGTTTGTTGCATATCTTTAAATGACATCTATTAGACTAGATGTGCACATTCAGTGATCTAATCGTTTTATACACAAAAGTTTTAAAAGTCCTTGGTGTCATCTCAGCAATCAGCCAAATCTATTCAATCTGTTCAAATCTGTTACAGGCCATGTTCTTGCACCATCTCCAAGTTTCTTATCTACAAAACCAGGTAGGTCTGGAGGCAGCAAGTACAGTTCTCATAATTATGATGGGAGAAAGGGCCATTGTGTAACCACAAATACAGTTTATAAAAAAATATCAAAGTCACTTACTGAACTATGCCTGGTCACACTGGAACAAAAAATAAAAAAAATAATGCATCTTAATAACTGTTGTGGTTATCTGAAAATAATGGGCAGAATTATACCATGCTAGTGGCGTCTGTAAAGTTGTTCCAAGAAATCGTTGATTTGGACATATATAGGCAGGATCTTTATTGTTCTAGACTGGACATTCGCTTATCCATCAATATCTTTGAGATTGCTTTTTACTTTATGTCTGTAATATGAAAAAAAAACTCAACTTGCAATGTTTTCTGCCGTTTAAAACTTGGTCATCGCACTGCAAATTCGTTGCGCGACGGTTCAAATCTCAGCTTTCTGTGTGGAGTTTGCATGGTCTCCGTGTATGCATGTGTGGGTTTTCTCTAGGGACTTTTCAGGTTAATTGGTCATATCCTTTAGCCTGTGAGGGAGGGTTTGGCCCTGTGACACCCTGGCGACCTGTCCAGGATGTACCCTTCCTTTGCTCAACAGTAGCCAAGACAGGGTCTTGCCACCCTGTGACCCTGGAAGGGATACAGTGGGTTAGGAAGATGGATGGATGGATGAATGGATGGATGGGATTTTTGCTGCAGCCAGGCCGTCATGCCACGCCAGATTTTCCAAATGCCTTGCAGGACCTCTAAATGCCTTTGTATTGTTTCTGAATAATGCTCTGTGTGAACTTATAGGCTAAGAAATGTGGTATAGGCCAAGCATAAGCAGCCATTAACAGGACTCATTTGGTTGGCCCAGAAGCAGTACTGCACCCTGCTGTGCCAAAGAGGGACACAATCTTCTTTGCTGCTCTGAAACAGTTAAACCCTTCAATTGCTTTTAGTTTACTTAAAGGAAGAAGTTTTTATAGAAGAAAAGAAACTAAATTCAATTCTTAAATGTAATTAGACTTTAAGGGTTACCGTAATCTAGATGACATATTTCTGCTCATCTGAATAGCTTCTTCAGCTTCATCTGCTGATGGAAGTAACCAGTCTATCATTCTGCCATTATTTTTTACTAACTCTATAGTTGTCAGTACATAAAAACCCCAAATTCCTCATCAGCAGTGACTGGGGTTCAGGCTAAATGAAGTCATTTCCATGTAACTGTAAAGCCATTTACAAGAAAAATGTTCAAACACATTCCCCAAAAATTCCTTCGTAAAACGTTTATCCCACTAAGATGCTCTGTAATCCCATTTTCTTCATTTTGTTAACATTCTAGTTCAGTTCTGCCAATTTTAGAGCAAAATGCTGCATAAACACTTGCTTTCAAATAAATTCCCAAGAGGCAATGCTGCAGTTAATCGTCTTGCGTGTCTCTGATAAAAATTAAATTATGATGAATGAAGTCACTGCAAAGTTGGGTGGAATCTTCTGTGAGCACAAATACTTTTTAATTCAATCTTTTCGTGTACCTTTAGGTAAATTTATGTTGTAAAGCCCAAGTAATTTCTTTTTTCCCCTACTTGATTGCAACACACACTACTTTACTTTACTTTACATTACTTTAGGAGTAATCATCTTTTTGTTTTTTTTTCAGGGAATTATTCTACCTCAGATGTACACAGCGGGAGTCGCAAACGTTTTCAACTTGGGAGCCAACTACCTTTTAATCTCTGTCCTTAAATTGGGTGTCGTGTAAGTTCTAAAGTTGTTTCTCCTAGTTTAACATATATCATGGACTCATGATTCACAGCAAATACACAAAATCTCACCAAGGATTTTTGTCTAGTTTCAAACTTAAATATCTTATTACACTTGATTTAAGGCTAATATAACTTACTAGCTACTTTTCTTTGAGATGTAAAGATTTATTTTAGGGTTAGGGTTAGCTAGAGATATTAATATTTAATATCTTGTTAAATCATTTATGTTGAATATTCAATTTATTATTTGTATAGCACTTACAAACCCAGAGGCAACCAAAGTGCTTAACATAAAATTGAATGAAATCAGAAACAATATGACACACTAGAGAGACAATAAAATCAATTAAACAATACAGTAAAACAATAAAACAATAAAAAAATAAAATGAATAAAATGAACAAGCTGACCCACTAAATCTGCTCACCGGTGTAAGGTACCGTAACCCTTTGGCCTGCAATAACCGTTCAGGGTCCTTTCGACTGAGGATAACATCACACTACGGTAGCCCCACTTGGAAAGTAATAAAAGAAAGCGTAAATGTAGAGTAATAGTCACAAGGGGGGTGTCTAAGGGCAGGGATGCCAGTATAGCTTAGTCAGTTTTTTAGTTCATTTTTGTATTTTCCAATTGAACTCTTTGTATTCATGATCCTTTTGAGTTCATGTTTTACTTCGAAGCCCATCGAGACGACTGTTGTTGTGATTTTGGGCTGTACAAATAAAACTGAATTGAATTGAATTGAACAATATTGAATTTTGAAAAGTTAATTTTTCTGTACATAATATTTTTAAATAGAAATTTTATTTGTGAACGGTTTCAAAAAAAACAATTTGCTTGACTTAGGGAAACTGGAAAGTTTTTTTGATTCATAACACAATGCAAACACAATTAACAAAGGGAGGGCAAAAGTTTAAAAGTAAACACACACCCACTGGCCACTTTATCAGGTAAAATCTTGCTAGTACCGGGTTGGACTCCCTTTTTGCCTTCAGAACTGCCCTAAACCTTTCAACAAGGTGCTGGAAACATTCCTCACAGAGTTTGGTCCATATTGACAGGGACGTGGACTCATAAGGGTGCTTCACCACCAGCCCATTTTGCCTTGTATTAAAAAGTACCCTCTTTCTTCGTATTAGCATTAATACATTTTTGTAAGAGATAAAAGAAAAATTGTGGCTACAACCCCCCCCCCCCCCCGAATGCTGTCAAACCCTTTTTTGCTTGTAAACCAGGGATTCTGAGCTGTCGCTTCTGTCTTTGCGGCTCCGCTCGGACTCAGAGTCATCAGACAGCTTTAGGGTAAGCCGGGGACATCCCAAAGGTGCTCTAGTGGGTTGACATCTGGTGAATGTGGAGGTCATTTGAGGACAGTGAACTCATTGTCATGTTCAAGAAACCAATCTGAGATGATTCCAGCTTTATGACATGGCGTGTTATCCTGCTGGAAGTAGCCATCAGAAGATGGGTACACTGTGGTCATAAAGGGATGAACATGGTCAGCAACAATACTCAGGTAGGCTGTGGCGTTGTAACACTGCTCAGTTGGTGCTAAGGGGCCCAAAGTATGCCAAGAAAATATCCCCCACACCATTACACCACCACTACTACCACCAGCCTGAACTGTTGATGCAAGGCAAGATGGATCCCTTTTTTTGTGTTATTTTCGCAAAATTCTGACCTGAATGCTACTGCTGTAGCCCATCCGCCTCAAGGTCGGACGTGTTGTGTGTTCAGAGATGCTCTTCTGCAGACCTCGATTGTAACGAGTGGTTATTTGAGTTACTGTTGCCTTTCTATCAGCTTGAACCAGTCTGGCCATTCTCCTCTGACCTTTGAAATCAACAAGACATTTCCGCTCACAGAACTGCTGATCACTGGATATTTTCTCATTTTCAAACCATTCTCTGTATGATGGTTGTGGGAGAAAATCCCACATACTCAGACCGTCCCATCTGGCATCAACAACTAGGTCAAAATTAAAGTCACTTAAAAATCCTTCCTTTTCCTTTTTGATGCTGACTTTGAAGTGCGGCATAGGTGTGTAAAACGGGAATTGAACCTGCAATATTACGATCACGGGTTGACCGCCCTACCGCTGCACCTCGGCCGCCCCTAAGTTAAAAGCTATAAGTTAAAAGGTAAAAAGTTAACTTTAAATGTGTAATAACATTTAGTCGTACTTTAGTATGATTATGGTCTAGAAAAAATGACAGTTGGACAGTTGTGACCCTAAAAATAGGATACATATATCGCAGTAAAGTTTTTAATATATCCACTTTAAAGATACACAACAGATTTTGAGTATAACACACTTATTTTAACACCAATTACCTGTGTAATATTCCTTAATGAGCATTTATAGCTAATTTTAATTTGGTCTTAAAAAAGGCAGACCACTACAATTTATATAAAGAAATCTTGCCAAAACAATTATATTAGTTGTACTAGCAGTTTTTTTTTTAACTTATAATAAACAATTTATTTAAAACTTGTTTTAGGATGAACATTTTTTCCAGTGTATCAGGCTTATTGCTGATAGTGCTTAAAATTTGACTCAACTAACATCAGAAGCTGAGAAACACTCTCGTCCATAAAGGAGAGACATTTAGCTTGTTCACCTATCCAAAAAGGGAGATTTGTTTTTCTTCAAACTGACTACAGGCTGCCCTGGGGTTTGTTGTTTTTAAAAAGCATTTAGAAACCGAGGCTGCACGGGGCAGAGAAAAGACTGTGACAAGGCCTGATCTTGCTCCAGCTGGACAAACATTTCATCCATCAGTGTTGAGAAGTCAGGCCTCTCTAATCGGGGTGCTCTCTCTCACCCCCACCCTTCTGTCCTGTATAAAAAGCTTACTGTCAACAGGGCTCTACAGGGTTCTCTATGTCTTAAAAGCTCTTCTCAGTCAACACTTCTATACATTTTTTCTCACATCTGTCCATCGACAAAAACATGAGTAAATAAAGTCGTTCTGTTGTGTTTGCAGAGGATCAGCGATTGCTAACAGCCTTTCTCAGATCGTCATCTGTCTGCTGTTGTTTGGTTATATCAGATGGAGGAAGCTTCATGAGAAGACATGGGGAGGTGAGGCCATCACACATGTATTTTTGTCGTAGGCTTATACTAATGTAGATCTTTACTATGTTCTTAGAAAGCCTGAAGGGGGCTATGCAGTCACATTCCCATTCACCCATGCACACACATTCACAAACTGATGACGGCTCCACGTGTTTTCAAATACTAAAAGACCAAGCTTTTTTAGACATGAATCTAAATCAGCTGGTGATTCTCATTAGTATAATGTCCTCTGCTGTGGGACATTAAAAATAATTTCTGTTTTGATTCCTCTTCAGGCTGGACCACCAACTGTCTGCAAGACTGGGGTTCCTACATGAAGCTGGCAACCCCTAGTGCTCTGATGATCTGCCTTGAATGGTGGGTGTGGGAGATCGGAGGGTTCCTTGCAGGTCAGTCATTCACTGAATATGCACACATTTGTTTTTCCAACATTTTAAGGTAACTCACTATCAAAGATTACTGCATATAGTTAAAAACAAACCATTTTCAAACTATATTATGCCTGAACAAAATGGTTACAGTCCAGCTGAAGCTTGTTTGTCTGGACGTTGTGCTTAGATAGCAGTTTGGCTCCACTGTTACCACTTTGACTCCATTAAGGATTAAGCTTTTTAGTGTTCAATGTTTGGAAAGACATTTCACAATCAGAGGATGATGTGGCGTGTGTCAAGTTATGTAAAATACTTTGGAGTGAGGGCATTACACTTTCTTTCACGTGTGTTTGTTTACTTGTCAGTCTGATGGAAATACCCATATACTCTCCTATGAAATGTCACCTGGGGTAATTTTCTGCCTTCAATTGCATTCTCGAAATTTTGACATGGACTCGGCAGAGTAGTTTGTTAGTAATAATAAAAAAGAAAAAGAAATAATATTTTAAAGAAGTAGTAAACAATGTTATGGAGCCGGTTTAGCTCGTGCTGGTTTGCGGCGCCTTCCATCCGTGAAACCTGGGTTTGAATCCGGGCTGCTCCCTGTTCCCTTCTCTACTTCTCTGCCGGTCCCAAGCCCAGTAGCTTTGAGAAGGTTGCGTCAGGAAGGGCATCCGGCGTAAAACACTGCCAACTTTACCATGCGACATGTTCGCTGTGGCGACCCCTGATGGGAAAAAGCCAAAAGAAGAAGAAGTAAACAATGTTATGTTCTGCAAAATAACAACATGAAGGATATTGTCTATTCATATGTTGCAGAATAATAGGTCCTTTACCACTTTTGATATATTTTTATTCCTTCCCTGCATTTGTTCATAGATAGACAACTTTAGATAGATAGACAACTTTATTTATCCATTTGGGAGGTTCCCGCATGGAAATTGACTCACTCTTATGTGTTAAAAAATGTCAACATTTAGAAGCATAACATTTTATCTTTGTGTTATTCTCCACAATGAAAGGCATTTCCAAAGTCTAATATTGGTTTTTATTTTAAGTATTTGCAGAAAGACAACTAAAAAGCATTCGAGTGTAATCCTTGTAAAACAGCACTCCAGTGGCTGCATATTTGTGTAGCTGTTTTATTATTTTAAAGGTGTGCCTAACATTACATGCACAGCGTTACAGTTGATACTGTCAAAAATTTTGAATTATTTTGATTTTATACCTTTTTTCAACTTGTCTTTGTTTTACCCTTCATTCAACAAAAACACCACAGGTTGAACATTTAAAGTTTTTCAGATGCATTTCAACAGATAAAATGAGTACTGTTATGCTTCTTGCTCTTAAATTGTGACTCCAGAACAAATAAATCAGGAGCAGAAAAAAATGCAGTTGGAAAAAGAGCTATTCGTTAAGCTGGGGGGACCACAAGCCTCCTGCTTTGAGTTTAAGGCAACGGGAAGGGGAAGGGGGAAGGAGGGGCGATGTCTCAGAGGTGGATTTCTAATGAACTATTGCCGCTCTGCAGAAACTAGATCCTAGATAATAAAAAGTATTTCTATTTTGGCTAAAAACTGCCCAATCATGATTAAAAGACCACAGGGAACGATTTAAAATAGACCAAAAGATGTTCAGAGTGGGTCTTTATTTTGATCTGCTAAGAAGTCATACTAATGACATTTTTTTCATCCAGGTGCACTTGGGGAGAAGGATCTTGCTGCCCAGCATGTGTTGGTGGAAATAGGAAGTTTATCATACATGGTATGAGACACCATTATTTTTCAACAACACTTCATAGAAAGTCATTTATACTCCAGTTATTAATAACCCTAGCAAAGATTAACTGACACCATTAGGACTCTTGTAGTTGCCTTTAGGTATCAGTGCAGCAGTGTGTGTGCGTGTTGGAAATGCTTTAGGGGCTGGAAACACCACCAGAGCCTTTGTTGCCTGCAAGTTGGCCCTAGTTTTGGCAGGTATGTGGATACATACAAAATACAAATACTTGTTTTTGTAACTTATGTTGATTATATTAAAACATCTGCAATATTGTTAAAAACCATGTAAGCAATATTGTTAATAAGCTGTACAACTCATCAGGTGATACATGTCTTCACTGCAGGAATGCTTTCTGTGGTCCAGGGTGTTGTCATTGCTTGCTGTAAGCCTGTTGCTGGTGGCATTTTTACCTCTGATATGTGAGTTTGATTTTAGCATGTCTCTATAGCTGCCCCTTGTACAAGCAACTCTGGTTTTGACTTTTTTTTTCTATCCACAGTGACATTTTGGAGATTGTGTCAAAAAATCTTACAGTCTACATATTTCTTCAGTTCTTTGACTCAATCCTGGTAGGTTATTGGTAGTTATTTGCTTTTGAGGTCACAGAGAGTAATCTCAAATAAGAGACGACTCTCTGATTTGACTCCATGTATGATGTATTTACTTTTTCCCTTCATGAAAGCGCCACATAGACGAGCACATAATTTGCATTTAATACATCTTAAAAGCTGTGCAAATTCTTAAACTATGCATTAACGCAAAAGGGCAGACAGAAGGAAATAATATTATTGCCCCTGGATTTACTTAGGAAGCTGACTTTTGTTTTTTTAGTATTTTTAAAGTATTTTTTTTAAATAATTTGTGGGCCCTTTTAGTGTGTCTCCTCAGGGATTCTCGTAGGATCAGGTTTGCAGAAAATTGCTGCCTTGACCAACTTGGTTTCGTACTACTGCATTGGGCTGCCTGTTGGAGCTGCCCTAATGTTTGGTGCCCACCTGAGGATATTAGGTAATACATTTATCGTGTCAATGCTGTGCGTAAAACAAAAGCACCATTAAAGTCACAAAAGTAATTGTTTTTTCTGCATTTTTACGTCAGGCTTGTGGCTGGGTCTCCTAACCTGTTCGTGTATTCAGGCAGCTTTCTTTTTGGTTGTGATCTTCAAAATTGACTGGAATAAAATCACACTCAAGGTAAGGTGCTACCATGAAAGATCCAAGAAAAGAACAAAATAATTATCTGGAATCTAAGTCATGATGTAGAGAATCTTTCTTAGCTGTTTCTCTTCTGGGTTGCATGGTGGGACAGTGGTTATCCCTCTCACCTCAGAGAGAAGGCCACAGTACAAATCTCAGCTGAATCCTTTTATTGTATAGTTTGCATGTTGCCCCAGTGCATGTGTGAGTTTTCTTTGGGGACTCCGGCTTCCTCTCAGTTCTAAAATATGCTTTATAGTTTAATTGATTACTCTAAATTGTCCCTAGGTTTGAGTGTTTGGTTGTGTGGCCCTGCGAAAAACTGGCAACCTGTCCAGGGTGTACCCCGCCTTTGCCCAACAGTTAGGCTCCAGCAGCCCTATGACCCCAACAGGGATACAGCAGGTTAAGAAAATTAATGGATGTTTCTCATCTGTCTTTTTATGGAATTACTGTTCTGTGGTATTACCTTTGCAAGGATATGATATTTTAAGCTTGGGCCCTGTCAGTTGTCTTGCATAATAATCTAATGTAAATTCTTGAAGTCCTACTCCGATCATCTTTTGATCCATTTTAAAAGCAATCCCAGGGGTCTTTAATTATAATTACGCTGTTCCTAAAAGAACAGTTTCTGTAGAGGCTGCATGGTGGCGCAGTGGTTAGCGCTATTGCCTCACAGTAAGAAGGCCCCTGGTTCAACAAGCAAACATGTTTCACTTTAAAAAGTTATAATAAAAAAAAGTAATGAGTTATGTAACATGGAGTAGTTGTGTTTATTTTTCACTACATTTAGTTACATCTAGAAGTTTCCATTTGGCCCTTAGAGGACAGCCACTATGCTGATGTGGCCCTCGGTGAAAATGAGTTTGACTCCCCTGCTGTAGAGCGACATTAGTTAATTGAAATTAGCCTCTGAGCTGTGGGCAGGACGGTTTGTGTGGAGCAACCCCACTTCCTGTCACCTGTTTATGCACTTTACAGCCCAACCTAATATCACTGGTGCACCAAAAATGGCAATATTGGAGCTATGCAGCCACACAGTTGAGAGCCAGATGTCAGCTCAGACAAAACAAAAGCGTTGTGAATCTAGTTTTCTGCAAGTGGATGAATCAGAATGGAACAGAGCAGGGATTTTTTGGCCCATTTAGCGCATTTTCTTCAAAGATTTTTTCAAATGTTCTCTGAAAAAAAAATGCTATAAGAATGTAAAATGTCAGACCCCACCCTTGCCAAATGGGGGGGGGGGGGGGGGGGCTACTAGATGAATACTGCAAAAAGTTCAGGACCAGGGGAAGAGCACCACACAGCAAACGCCAGAAAGGATTTGGAGGGTTGAATTGCAGTTTAATCAAGTAAAAGCCATGCAAATCACAGCAAGCCCAGTAAAACACTTAAAACCACGAACATTTGTTTAAAAAAGGATAAGCAATTAAAACCCAATAAAAGAACCCTACAAAATGTGTTTACAAATAAAAATGAATGGAAAAACTGTCCATCAAACACCAGGGGGGGGGCAGATCCTGCAGGAGGCCAGTCCTCTCTTGGTCTTCCTGAGCCTCTAAAGTCCACTCAAAGGTGCAACAGGTTAGTCCTTAAAACAGCCGCCTGCAATATAAAAATAGATCCTGCCAGCATCCATGTACTTTGAAGAAGACCCAGCCAAACTTTATGTTGCTTTGGGGGTGCCACAAGACAGCAGGGCGGTACTCACACTCCAGCAGAGCTCCTTGCCCTGCCTCTGAGGATATGTCGCTTTGTAGCACCCTTTTGCTGGGGAAAACCCACTCAGCTGGTTACACCATCAGCTCCAGTGCCATCTGCTTCTGCTGTCTGCCTCTGTAATCACCCACAGCCGACGTTTCTGCTCATCCTCCTCTCAATGCCAGTTTTTAAATAGGGTGGCCAATTTACTGATTGGACGCACCTGGGTGTCCAGTCTCAGGTGTGTCCAGTCTGGCAGTTAATGTCAGTGAGGTGGAACAACAGTAAAAAAAAAAAAAAAAACACACAGAAGCATGCAACTAAAACACCTAAAAGGGTTCCACCTCACAACAAAAACACCAAAAACACAATTTTCATCTGAACGTATTTAAGCCCTAGTTTTTTCAAAAATGTAATTTGTTTATAGTTAAGTCAGAGTTAAGCAAAAAAGTAATTGTGTTCTTTGTTTCAGTTCTTGAGCTTATTTGTAATGTTTTTTTAGGCGCAGCTGCGAGCTGGAAAAACTGTCGTTTTGACAACAATGTGTCCTGCCAGTACAGTGACTGAAGTGATGCTGCAAGACGTTGGTGACATCCCAGACATGGTAACTGCGCGGCATTTAGCTTTAGGGCTTTTTCTTGATGACTTATTAAGTAAGCTGGATGACAGTTGGGCCATTCACACATTCACTAATGTCTTCATCTCTGCACCCTGAAGGCCCAGTTGAACAGTGAAGCAGCTCTTAAAACAGATGGCTACGGACCTGTCAGCACTCAGGATCAGGGCGTGACAGTGGGTCATGAAACTGAAGAAAACAACATCCATGCTGGAGGGACTGAGAAGGATCCTGAGCAGAACAAACACACGTCAAGCACAAAATCGGAGAAGCAGCTCCCTGTCTCAGAGCTGATCAAGCGCAGGGGATTGACATTATTGATTTTAGCTCTTATTTTAGCCATAGGGGTTGCTGTCCATATTGCCGTTCCTGCACCTGAGCCAAGTGTCAGAAGCAATTTTACCCTAAACTGGGGCAACGGCTCCACTCCTACCCCTCGGACTTCATTAAACCTAACCTCATCCCTCTGATCTAGTGGAGCCACAATGTTCTCACAAACACTGAATTCAAGTGTTGAACTCTTTGTAAGCAGCCTCACCGGCGGTTCTATTGCGGAAAGGAAGATACGTTGTTGTTGAGCTGCTGAGTGAATGCATGAAACGCTCTAAGCCAGGGGTGTCAAACTCATTTTGGTTTGGGGGCCACATTCAGCCCGTCTGATCTGAAGTGGGCCGGAGCAGTAACGTAAAGGCAAAATAACAGCTTTATCTTAGTTTTTTACTCGGTTGGAAAATGCCTCAACCAAGATAGAAGCTTAATCACTTGGGGCCAATGGATCTCAAATAAAATTAATTTCAATTAAAAAAAAGTTGGTCTATTCAAATTAATACAGACTGAATATTTTACATCTGACTCGGAAGCAATCCAGAAACTTTTCTTTATGTTAAGTCTCTTAGTGGTGCTGAATGTTATCATTTTTGAGCGATGTTGATCACATACCAATCATGGGGGTTTTGCATTCTGCTTCGTAAAAGAAAGAAAAAAAACTCTGTCCATTTTTCCTGGAAATCTGTTCACTCCACCTTATTTTTTGACAACATTTTGGTCATTAGGGTGTCGCTACTGATCATCCTTATAGCAAGATAACAGTGGTAAGGCTCATAGGGAACCAAAGTGCATCTTACCCAGATGCAAAGCTGTTATGTTTTACTTTTGGCACGTGCAGAGATATGCTGTTACACCTGTTTTGCCTTTCCTTTGATCCCCCTAGTGGCGGAATTGCAAATTTCAGTCATTTCTTTAAAAAATCATAACTCGCCACAGGAATGGACTAGAAACTTGCTTTCTTTTTTAATCATCCTTATGATTTTTACTCTTCATGTGTGGGCCAGACTTAACATCCTGGGCCGTATGTTTGACACCCCTGCTCTAAGCAATGTCGTCTGGCACTGACTCTGCCAAAAAAGAACAAAGGTCTTACAGAAACTGTGTGGTTCAATGTGAGATACATATTAGAGCCTACAGCTTGCAAATCCTACTCCGAGGACATTATGGAACCAACCGTTTTTCCATCCTTTTATAACCAATAATGTTCTGGATTTCATTTGAGTATTGGATTGTGACATCTTCTGCACCTTCCAGCATACAGTTAAGAAAGATGTTTCCTGATGTTTTCAAAATCTCCTGCAGAAGCAAAAGAAACAAAATACAGCACAGAATGAGCCTTTTGTGCTGAGCAAGAAGCTGTTCAGCACAGCTTGACCTATTTTTCAAGCTCAACAATATCAAAACCAGAAACTGGACCAAAGCAAAATGTATGAATTGAGTATTTTGATCTTTTTATTACTATAGTTAAGGTGCTTATTTATACTCAATAGTGTCTGTATAAATTGAATTTTGAAATATGTTTATATATACAATTGTATAAATTCTTTGTGGCATCATCTACAGTTTAAAACTGTTGGTATAATCTCTTTTTAGACCAAAATTGAATTGTTGGATGTCCTAATGTATTTCAGTGGTTTCTATTTGAAACAGCAATTTTAATGCTTTGCATTTAATCTGTTTTAGTGTTTTTATAGATCACGGGTCTAAAAAATAAAATGTTTTTAATTTTTAAAAGTAACTGAATTCTTCGGACTATGTGGAACATCAAGCAAAACTAAACTTGGTTCAACTAAAAGTCTGACTTAATTCAACTCATTTAGCAAACTGTTGCAGCACAGTATATATCACTCTTCAAGGTACCTGACTACAGTACCCATAATGCTCCAACAATCCATGAAGCGGTGCGGCTTTGTAATTTACCAAAGTGGAACATTTTAACACATTTTAAGAGTGCAATGTACCACAAAAAATCAATTTGATCTCAAGGTGCACCGGATTATGAGGTGCACTGTCCATTATTGCACAAAAGTCAAGGACTTTAAGTGTGCCTCATGGTCCTAAAAATGTGGTAAGGGTCAATTAATAAGATCTGAGTTTATTAGTGTTTGTTGGATTTAGAAGTCTCTGGCAGTGATGCACCAATGATAAAATAATAATAAAATAAGCTGTCGTTTTTTATTTTGTATTTATCATCATTGACATTACACCACATGACTATATCTGCTGCATTATGATGACTCCATGTGGTACAGGGTGTCTTTTATTTTAAAAGGAAGTCCTGTGACCCTGTGTCAAAAGTTATTATATTTCACATTTAGAAAGAAAATTCTCTTTATTTTTTATTTATGCAAAAAATAACAATTCTTTTATAATGATCATAAAAGTAACATGCATGCAAATCAGTGTCTAATTTTTCAAAAGGGTGAAGTGAGACTTTGTGGCTTCCATTGGGTTGTGGCGAGAAATCGACCAGAATGGCTCTTTAAGTGTTGAAGCTTGCAGACTCCTGGTGTAGATCTTTAAGCAGCTGTATTCCAACATGCAATTTTCTGATAAGCAGTATTTTAACCAAATGTACCAATTCACATGTACACCAGTATTGAATCATCTACCTGGAACATTGTTTTTTCATGTATAATTATGCAGTCAAATGATGTTTGAGATGTCTAAAAAAAAAAAAATTAAAATAATGTTGAATGCGACAAGAATAATTGTTGTGAATTCACAACAACATGTAGTGAAATACACAGAGAGCAGGAAAACAGACTGCCCATGATGAAATCAATGGATCTCAGTCCCACAGCTGTCAGAGAAAGCAGGGAGACATAAGGGACTTTTATCATACTGCATAGAGACACAATCAAGGGCTGAACATGAGCCCCTTTTAGTTACTACAGAACCGCAGAGCTCTTTATCATACAATATAGAAAGAAAAATCTTTACAAAGCCACTTGTCACTTGTTAGTGATGCCACAGCATGTTACTGATTGCAGTCCCTGGAAGCAAGGCATCTGAGATTGCGGTCTCTGTGAGGAGCCGACGACAGTTGATGAGCAAGATGTTTCCACACTCTAACAAATGATTCATGGGGTTAGTATGTAGAACTTAAATAAAACAACATTTTAAGCAAAACTGTTTAAGTTTGCTTGATAAAGTTATAATAGTAAGTTGTTAACTTATTTAAAGAAGTAAGTTGAACTTAAAATGTTTTAAAGTTGTAAAAACTTTATATTTTGCGAATTTTTAACCATAAATTTTGTGTTCACTCAAAAACAAAACATATTAAGTTGGTAAAACCTGATTGCACATTGAGCATACTTAAAAACCTGGGGCAACACCGGAAAGACAGGCCACGCCTTCGAGGAGAAACGGGGCAAGCACGCGCGGAGCAGCTCATGAAAGACTTTGCTTTCTGGTAAGTGCTCATTGTTAACATTTGTTTTTGGCAAAACTTTTTCAAATGAAATATTATCTTTCAACTGTGTCACAAGAGGTGCTGGAAGAGAACAAAAACTAGCTACAGCTGCATTGTTTTCTTCTTTCTAACGTCGACTTTTAGCTAGGGGACTAAATTTCATTGGGAGCTAGCGGGAGGCTGCGTTATTATTTTAACAAGACTACAACTAAGTATACGGTGTCATTTTGATCTCAAGTTCAACTGAATAAACTGCAAGACTGCCTGCAAGAATAAACTGCCGGCTTCTCGCAGACTTTTTCTCGTTTTTTCTGACATGTAAATTCTTTTTTCGCCGAGTTTCATGTAACTTTTCCTCCGTCTGTTAACGTTAGCGTTTGAATATATTCCTGGCGGGAGAAACACTAACGGCTTTGTCTGCTTCGTAGCGCAAATTGAACAGCTCGGTGGGGTTATTTATCCAGTTCTGGTGTTATTTTGCCTATTAGGGGAGAGACATTTTTGTAAGTTTTGAACGTTTTACCTCACTGTCTGTTATTTAGTTTCCTCTTAAGATTACCTTCATAACAAGTCATAGAAGGTTAATATTTGAGTACAGGGTTTATTTATTCTCCAAGCAAGCAGCAATATCATCTGACATCATTTTTTTAATCAGATTTTTCACTTTTAGCGGCCCAATAGCGGAAATATTTATCGATAAAGTAGTTCAGCTCTTCCCGCACCTTTCCTACAAAACCTCATTAACAGATATACGTATATATTTGGCAAGAAAGTTTATGGTCTTAACTCACTTTAAAAAAAAAAAAGTTCTGCAAAAGTTCTGTTTACTTCAAACTAGAACTCCAGTTAGGTGGTAGTTGTATTAAATATTATTTTCTAAAGTTATTTAAAAAAAATGTGTCCAGAAGGATAACTCTTGAATAGTTAAAAAATTGTTCTGTTTTTACGTGTCACCCCACCTTTAGTTTGAAATACCCTTTTTATTATTATTATAGTTTAGCATTTAAAAATCTGCTCCAAGTTTTATTTTAAGGTTTTTTGTTTCTTTTGTAAAACAGTTTAAATAAAAATGTTAACAGTTTTTTTCTTATATTTATATCTTATATTTTTTTCTTAACATCTAAATCCCAACTATCAACAGTGATATTTATGTAAATCTGGAAAAAGCACTACAGTTAGTGTAATTTTTTGACATACTTGTGAAAGTCTTTAAAATGAAGTGGACATGTAAAATTTGCAAATTTGGGACACCAAAAAAGACTGATCTTTTGAAACACTATAGACTCCGACATGGTCATGATGAATATCTTCCATGCCTCTACTGGGATTGTTATTGTTCATTTAAAACATGGGGCAGTTTACGAACCCACGTTTCACGAAACCATGAAACTCGTAAAGAAACTATGCTCACTGAAGTTTTCTCCTTTAAGTGTCCATGCTGCTTTTTGAGCACCATATCTACAGAAAGAGAATACTTTGAGCACATAACTCGTCATTTAAAAAAACAGGAAACTGTTTCTTGTGTTTTTGAAAATTGCTCTTTTAAAACAAACATTCACGGAACATTTGCCTCTCACAAGAGTCGAAAGCACACTCCTCATTCACTGGATGATTTCAAGCCTGAGCTTTTGCTCAAGTCTGGTAAAACTTTGGTGGAAGGGGATGATCCTGATTGTGAAGAAGATGCTCAAGACGAGTTCAGAGAAGCTCCAAAAGATGATGATTCGGAAGAATTGCCTAACTTGATCGAGAAGAAACTGTCCCACCTGTTGTTGAAATTAGAAAGCAAATTCAATGTACCACAAAACTGTATCAATGAGCTAGTGGAAGAATTGCACTTCATTTCTTCCTCAGCATCAGGTCCCATTTTAAAAGAAGTTTTGCAGTCAAGCTTTAAGAAGCACAATTGTCAGGTTGATGATTTCTTAATCTCTGAGTTGGTGACAAATCTATGTGAGAGCAATCCAATTAGCTTCGCTTTAAGAAGTAATGGTCCTCTGTCTACCTCTTACAAAAGAAGAGAATATTTCAAAGAGCATTTTTCAATGGTGGAACCTATAGAGTATTTACTTGATGCCAGGGAGCAGAAAAGTTTTCAATATATCCCTATCTTGAAGTCATTACAGGAAATTCTGAAGAAAAAAGAAATCCTAGATTTTCTCAAACATGGAAATGAAGCAGATGACACACCTGAAAATCACTACAAGTCATTTCGTGATGGCACAAATTTTAAGAACAATAAATTGCTGTCAGAAAATAATCCAGCAATTTCACTTATTCTCTATGTGGATGATTTTGAAGTCTGTAATCCAATTGGAACTTCAAGAAAGAAACACAAGATTACTGCTGTGTATTGGGTTTTGGCTAATGTACCACCTTTGTTAAGATCTTCTTTGACATCAATCTACTTAGCCATATTATGTAAGGCAGACGATATTAAACAGTTTGGCTATAACTTAGTGTTAGAACCACTTCTGAAAGATCTTGCTATACTAGAAGAAGAAGGGCTTTACATCCCGTCATTAGGTGTCCAAGTCAAAGGTACTGTTTTCTGTGTTGTTGCAGATAACCTTGGCGCCCACAGCATTGGAGGATTCATTGAAAGCTTCTCGGGTACACATGTGTGCAGATTTTGCCTTGGAGAAAGACCTTTGTTTCAAGTAAGTGAAGTTAGGACAGGAACATTTTGTCCTAGAACAGTACAAGAACACAAGGAACATATTCTGGCAGCACACAGTCAAAATCTGTCACACTGTTGTGGAGTGAAGAGACAGTGCCCTCTAACTGAAAAACTAAAACATTTTCACGTTTTGTCTGGTTACCCTCCAGATGTGCTACATGACCTTTTTGAAGGTATTGTGCCTTTAGAGCTAGCATTGTGCTTAAATACCTTAATAAAAGCTAAATATTTCACTCTTGAAGAACTGAACAAATCGGTTAAAGAATTCCCATATAGATGGGCAGATAAAACAGATGCTCCAAAACCAGTCTCATCAACCTTTGCTGCAAGAAAAACAGTTGGAGGGAATGCCCATGAAAATTGGGCCCTGCTTCGCCTGCTTCCTCTCATTATTGGAGAGCAAGTACCAGAGGGTGAGCCAACATGGCAGATCTTACTCAACCTTAAAGATATAGTAGAACTTGTCCTTTCCTCCGTTCATACAGAGTCAACAATTTGTTTCCTTGAAAGCAAGATTTCTGAACATCGACACAGATTCTTGGAGGCTTTCCCTGCAGAAAAATTAATTCCGAAGCATCATTTTCTTGAGCATTACCCACAAATGATCAGAGCTTTTGGCCCACTTGTTTTTTTGTGGACTATGCGCTTCGAGGGAAAACACAGCTTCTTTAAACGTGTCGTCAGGCATACACACAGTTTTAGAAACATCTTGTTTTCCCTTGCAATGAAACATCAGTTGATGATTGCATATCATTTGAATGGCAGAAACATTGTCCACCAACCTCTCCAGGTTACAAAAATGTCAAATGTAGAGTTCGCTGTTCTGAGAGATGACATAAGAAGAGCGGTGCAAAAAAAATTCCCTGACAAGTCATCTTGCCAAGTTGCAAACACAGTGTTCTGCAGTGGGACCAAATATTCCACCGGAATGATCTTGGCACATGGTGCAACAGGCTGTCTGCCAGATTTTGTGGAGTTGATGCAGGTAGTTGTAATAAAGGGAAGAGTTGCATTCATTGTTAAATGTTTTAGAGCTTGGTTTTTCGAACATCTCAGAAGCTTTGAACTTCAACCCAAAAGACAAATTAAAGTAATTGAGCCCAGTGAGTTGTCCGATGTCTTCCCAATGGCGTCATACAAAGTTGGAGGAAAGTGCATGGTCACTTTGAAACACTTCATTGATTTACCATAAAGGACCAAACATTCATTTCAAACCGGCTCCTTGCTGCTGGTTACTTGAATATTGGTGAGATCATAGAAATGTATGGTTTAACATACATATAAACATATGACAGACAAGATGGCTGAAATATAACGTTTTTTGTTGTCTTAAGTCCCAAAACAAAACTAACTAAAAAAGAACATACCCTTCCTACAGTGTTCATTTGAAATGGCAAACCTTTAGGCAATATAACTTTAAGCACAATGAATTAAACAGATGATCCTCACTGTTTTACAGATCCTGCAATGTCAAATTCTGCCAAACTCAGAATCATTCTTCGAGACCATGACATACACAAATTGGACCTGCCTCATGGAATCCCTGAGACTGTTACTGAACTCAAGTCGATGGTGAGAAAGACTTTTGAGCTTAACCAGGACTTCAACTTACTTTACAAAGATATTGAATTTGGAGAAGAATATTTTTCTCTTACCTCAACAACTGCCATTAAAGACAAGGATACAATCAAGGTGGCTTACATCGTTGAGCCTCCCACAGTTTCTCTGACCTTTACCGCATTGGAAAGTTCCGTGGTAGAAGCATCAGAAAGCAGCAGCAATTCCACAACATTTTCTCCCCATGTTTCAAAGACATTCGACGAAGGCAACAGCACCTGCTCTTCAGAATCCCAAGACACTATAATCTTGTCATCCCCGGAGCACAGTTTTCACCGTTCAAAGCCTTGGCCTAAAGAATTTCCCATACCCCACTTTGCATATGACACAGAAATTGTGCTTACTTCAGGAAATGAAGCTTTCAAGAATGATGGAATTCAACTCAACTTCACTAGAATCCTTCAAGATATTCTTGAAAAACTGGCTGAAAGCATCTTTCACTATGTAGCCTACCCAACAAGTGCGCAGTTGTCAGATGTTGCTGAGGCACTGATTCAGAAGCATCCCTGCCTTAAGGAACCCGGGTCATATAATGGATGCTATGGATGGCAACAAAGATTGAAATATAAAATGGGTAACTATAGGTCTAAACTGAGGGGGCTTGGATGCCCTGAGCTTGAGGTGAATTCTCTCAGAAAGAAGCGACCACATGACAGAGCACCTGCAAAGAACATCAAGAAGCCGCGGAAGGCAGAGGTCAATTATTTACCTCCTTATCCCCAAGGAGAAACTGAGAGCAGTTTAGAACAAGAAAGAGTGGAGCTACTGAACGAAGTGAAAAAGAGAAACAACTCACAAGTTATCAACACAAAAATGGCAAAAACATTTTCCATCCGAAGGCAAGAAGTTGTTAACCTGGAACCACCAGTCAGTGATGTCAGAGACAGATGGCCTGCTCTATTTAGTGCTGCTCAGGTAAATATTTTCCTTAAAACATTTAATGTATGGTTGAATGTAGAAAAGTGAATTGTGACCTTTTATTTTTGACTTATTTCTAAACAGATTAATGAAGAATTTAAACGCATCACCACTATTCATCTTGAGGCAACGTTCATGTCAAAGCTAGACCATTACTCTTCAAAAATAATGTCCCTGGTTTCCACAAGAGGAGGAGCCACAAAAATGGACATTCAGCGGATTAAGAATATGCTGGAAGAGGTATAAACACGTTAGTTGCCACTTGACAATGCTTAAGTTTCAATCGGTTCAAACACATATCAAGTTTTCCTCATTCTCTCTACAGGATCATTCCATTGAAATGAAAAGGGAGGCTGCAATTCGTTCCTTGGTGGTCTACCTTAATGAAAAGGAGGAAGATCTTTTCAAAGAACTGGTGGTAGGTAGAGGACTAACAAGACACTTTTGATCCCATTTTTTTGGACTTCAAACACTGTCAATATATTTTACATTATTTTAGGATCAAGATGCTGACATCACTGGGGAAGTCCTGAAAATTGTCATCACAAGAGGGACTACACCAGTTCATGCAGGAATTGTGATCGAGGGAACACAAGTCCTTGGAGACCTGGATGTACCCAGAGCCTGTGCTTTACTTATGGGACTAATATATGCCCTCAACATCAGTTACCCAAAAGGACTAAAGAACACCTTGGAGGTCTTTCAGAAAGTATTCTTTGAGCTTGATGCCCTGAAAGCAAGTCCAAAGGTAATGTCTTTGAAAAATAAACTTCTGATGTGAAAAGGGTGAAAAACTACTTGTTAGTAAGTGTTCTAAAAAGGGGTGTGAAACTTCATACCTGGAGGGCCGACGTCCTGCTGGTTTTCCAGATCTTTATGCGTTATCATCTCCTGATTACCTGGTCTGGTGTGTTCAACAAGAGTGAGGATAAAAAAGAAGACATTTGGGAAGTGAAAGCCTCAAGTTTTTTTGTTTCCGCCAATGTTCTCTTTTCTGCCTCTAATTGGCTGAACACACGTGACCAGGTGATTATCAGAAATTGCAACAAGGAAACATGGAAAACCAGCAGGACATGAGCCGTTTAGCCTTGAATTTTACACCTGTGCTTTAAAAATTGTTACAGTGCTGCTGAGTTTTTGTTGATGAGCATAAAGCAGCTATACCCTTAACTGCTGGCGGTTGAACAAATGTTAAAGTTAAGCAGTTTCAATAGTAAGCCTAACAAAAACGTTTTATGTTTGACTTTTGACAGTTTTATTTGTCAAGGAAGTATTTCTTTGACTTTATACAAAAAGCAGAACAATAAAGATTGTTAAGGTCACCACCATTTTTCTTTTTACAATTTTTGGAATCTTTAATTTCTGAGAAGCAAGGAAAAATGATTATTTAAGTTGGATTATCTTTTCTTAATTTTGTGACATATTGTAAAAAAAGATTTATGTTCAATAATGTTTGTTTTTTATAATAAACAATTGAAGCAAGAAACTAGACTGGTGAAGTTGTCTCAACTGATGTAATTAAGTCCACAGTGCTGAAAGAATTGAGGTAACAATTTGCATGGACTTTTTTGAGTAAAAGTTTAGCAAAACAAATACGTTGAAGTAGCTTAAATACAATAATTTGCTGACTTAAATTCACCAAAAGCTTTAACTTAAAAATAAAAAATAATTTGTGTTTGTAGGACTAAAAAAATTGAGTTAATCAAACTTAAAAAGTCAGAGAAAATTTACTCAATATTAACTAGAGTTGGGAAAACTTAAAAAGATCCATGCAAATTGTTACCTCAATTTTTTTAAGTTGGCCCAGTGTATTTTTTTTAGAGTGCATGTATGAGTCAAACCTGATTTACATGTTGTGTAATGTTGAATTAAAATGCAAGCCTATTGATGCAATTGTGGCAAAGATCAATTTGTGAAAAAGTGCCACAGCCTGTGAGCAAACTGGTCTCATTAAGGGCAGATTGAAATGGTAAAAAATACAGCATATCCTATAAATTCCATAGGATTACACTGTTATTTAAAAAGATTAAGAGGCTTTTTAGAACTACAGAACCTTTTCTTTGAAATTTGTGTTAAAAATGTTCTAAATTTAAAAATAATGGGATGTTCTGTGAATTAAGGTTTATATTTTGTGGGCTGGAAGCACTCCCACTGCCTTCACTGTGGTGTTTCAGAGAGCATAACAAATTAGTTTTAAATACTTTAAACCTAATTCAGAAATCTACGTGAAAAGGTTTAAATGTCACGTGTCAAAGGTTTCAGTCTCCTCAGGGTCATTACTATGTGACAATCCAAATCCATTATAATTTAATGTACAAAAAAGGTTTTATATCATAATTATCTATCGGTATCTGCATTCATTTTAGACCTGATGGTTGATACCCTACGTTAGTTACATGTAACCCTATTTATTCTTATGATTTTAGTGCGTGACCTAATTATTGAATTTTTATTACAATCTTTTTACATTTTTGAAAAATGTCAGACACAAAGCCTATACATGCTTGTACTGTGGAATTTAAATTGAATCTTCTGCAAATTAATGTCATATACTTTTTGTTGCAGTCCAGTAATTTTTATATGTTTTATTAGGAATTTCACAACAAAGATGATGGTCTTGTCCACAATAAAGCTCCAATGACCCGACACAACCGCAGCTTATTTTAGTCGATGTGGTCAAACCTGAAGAATGTACCTACTCAAGTAACACAGAAAGAACGATATTTAGGTGCTGTTCTGTCACTGTGCAGTACTTATATTCAGAAATGCCAATCGCACAACAGATGGTTTGATAGTACTTCCATCTATCTTCAGAACCTGCTGAATCCATTCAGCTGTGTACACACTGGACATGTGTTCAGGAAGGCATTATATGCGGTTTTATGAACACGCTTTTTAGCATATGGGAGGGACTTCATATTCTTTTGTTTTTCTACTTTTTACAGGCGCATGTTCACCACCTACAGTTGAAAGAGTCTTGATGTGAAGGTGTCAAGGTGGTTCAAATCTTGTTTCAAGCTTTTTCTTTCACAGCTCTATTCCTATTTATGAAAGACTTGATGTTGTATAATTCTTCTGGTTACAATCCGTATTTTTTAGGTTTTCTTTCATGATCATATTTCAACCGTTTGGCACTTCCGTGTTTTGAGAAAAGACGCCACTCATTAAAATTCAAAATTCAGCTGTCTGATGTTTAAGCAGTTGAAAGCTCAACTGGTTGAACTTTCAACTGGTTGAACTTTCACCGTCACCGTGTGTTCAATGAACGCCCGGTTCGTACGTAGAGCCCGAGAACAGACTTAAAAAATTGAGTAGCTATGCGTAGACAAAAGAAAAGGTGGAAGCCTGAAACACAGGTTTACATAGACTTTTCATTTAAAGTGTTTGCTCAAACACCAGTTGCGAGATCATTATGTACATAGTTTTAGGGTCACTGGAGCCAACCCAGCTACTGTTGGACTAAGGAGGGGTTTACCTTAAACAGGCTAGTCTGTTGGTAAGCCACACGCTTTCATGCACACCAAGGGGCAATTTAGATTCACAAATAATCCTGCTAAGTGTGTTTTTGGACTATGAAAGGAAGCCGGAGTATCCACTGTTGTGCTAACCACAAATTGTCTCTTATATGTGAACGTGTGCTTGTTTGTTTCTGTGTTGTCATGCACAGCACAGAAACAAACACTGGACTGTTCAAGGTGTAGCCAAAATTCATTCGACAGTGGCCGGGATAGTCTGCAGCAACCCCATGGCCACGAAAGGGAAGGAGAGTTTGGATTATGGATGGATAAATGGGACTATAACTTTAGCTGCATCATTTATTGCAATCATAATTAGTCAGATAAGATTTCTTTATTTCAGAAAAAACCTCGGCTATGAACTACTGCTCAATAAATACATTGAAATTTCTTTTACAATTACATTTTTTTACAGTTTTTTTTTATAATTATAAACAGAAAACCCTCTACAATTACCAACTGACAGATTTTTGAGACAAACTCTGGGAACAGGTTTTGGGTTGTTGTTTCATTTTCCTTTTTGGTAGTATTTATGAAAGAAATTGTATGATGAATTGTTTTCTGTCATCAGGCATTTATTATTTATCATCACTTATCATCTGAGCTAGCTAGTTATCTGCTCTGGAAGGGGAGCGGGTGATTTATTTTCTCAGTCTGACATGTCTTCATCCAGTCTGCAGTGTGAGCACACAGGCCTTTCATTATTGTAAAATTTGGTGACATAGATCAAAAGAAAGAAAAATAAAGCACAAAGAAGGAGCAGCATCTCTGTCTTTGATGATGAAAGCTCATGTTCACAAATGCACTCAGAATGTAACATAGGATGGATAGGATTCTCTTTCATATTCTGGAGACCTCTGTTAAGACATCTGCACGGTTTACAACCAAGTGAACAAAAGGTTTAAAAAATAAATCTTAGATATAAACATGATTTAAAATTTAAAAATAATAATATAAAAAAAACTAAAAACATCACACCAAAAATTATAGTTTTAAAACTATAGTTTAAATTTTTTTTAATACTCCATGGAAACATGCAGCATATGACCAAATAACTAAATAAAATCTATAAAGACATTTTAGTAAATACATTTGAACACTTGCTGTCAAAATGAAGACAAATGTGACCTTTTAACACCGAAGCTTTAGCTCCACTGTTAACATTCTTATGACTTTAACCGTTTACTCAACAAATGTAATTCCAGCGGGTCTTGCGTGAGCATACCAACAATGTTATATTACCTGAAGCCTGAAGATCCATGCTGAGGACATCAATTTTCTCCTTCCTTGGACTTGAGAAAGAGTTTATTGGAGACATGGAAAATATGCTGGGTTTGGCAAAGGTTCCCTGCTTTGCCGCACTGCTCTTATTTTGGAGCTGGCCAGTCGTCCCGTAAGCTATTGGGAAAGCACATAAACAGAAAGGTAACAGGAAGTGGAGGTGGGATTACTCCACCCCAACACTCCCGCCCACAATAATAAACTACTGCCGCTCTGCTGAAACTATGTCCTAGATAACAATACAGATTTTTAGATTGTTGGCTAAAAACTGCATGATCATTATTAAAAAAAAACATCGGGAACAAATACATCAAAAGATAATCGGAGTGGGTCTTTAAGACAGGACCCATTGTTCATCTTAATGACAAGGAAATTACCTAAAAAAAACTATGCTTACTGGCAGGACTACAATAAAACAATAAAAAAATACTTAAGAATAATATAGCTGAAATTCTGAGCACAAAAGAGAAATATTTCAGTGGAGGCAAAATACCCACTCTGACCTCTTGTCTAACTATTAAGTGTATACAGTGTTATAGACTACTGATGCAGTGACAAAGGTTCACCTAACAACATCTTTGCTCTGTTTGTTAGGCGGCAGCAGGTGTTAAGTGTTAATAACTACACCCCAGCAGAGAGAACAGGTTAAAAGCAGAATTAAAAGTGCTCTTTGCAAAATCATATTTTCACAGGTTCTCACCCCCGATGTTTAACAGGAAAGGTCAGAAATAAAGAAAAGAAAAATCATTACATTCTCACCACTAAGTAAAAGGTTATAACTGAACGACATAAAACAAACTTCCAAGAGCTTTGAGGTGATTTTTAAGGCCGTGTCACACAGCTGCTTTGTTCATATTTCGCATATTGCATAGATGAAAATTAGTCATATGTGAATACAAGTGGAAAAATTAATTTGTGATAGATCTATTCAATTTTCAAATTTTCACAGATGTATCACCAATGAACCGCGTTAAAACTACAAAAGACGTAGGAATTAACCATGCAAAGAACACGTATATCAACGCGTGCTTATTACGCAGTTTATATGCAATTCATAAGCGATTTGTGCGTCAATTACATAATTTGAACATGATATGTGCGCCGAATACGTGGTATAATTGTTATACATCAGTGGCACATGCGTGAAAAGTCTGTTAGACATAACTTGGAACGGTCGTGGGAAGCCCCACTTGTGCATTTACTAGCAAAAATGACGCACAATTGAACAAGATTTACTTAATAATTCTGTATAAACTATGTAAAATAGACATAAACTGCGTAATTGTCAACCAACCAAAAATTTCGAACAGCTCAAAACCGAATTCACGTAAAGACCCGCCGGCCAAAACCCTTGGTGGACATCTGTTCACATCAATGAACGCAAGAAAACACTTATGAATAATGTATATCACGCATGTGAAAGACCAAAAAGACCAAAATTTCATGTGGAAAATGTGCCAAATTTTTATAGTGTAATATATTTTACCTTAATTAAAAAAGTGGAGCTATAGAAATGTACATGCTTACAAGCAATAATAAATTGGTCAAAGATCCATTTATATGCAAATATGAGGCTATTAAACTAAGCTTGAATGAAGAAGTAATCAATAAAGGCAGAAACAAAAAGAACTCACTGCTATCACTAATGCCAAACCTGCCAGCTCCGTTTTACCCAGGTGACCACCAGCTGACAAAGCTGATAAGGAAACTAATCAACTGTGAAATGAGCTAAAACACAAAATAAAGTTTTTTTTTCTTATGTACCATTTAAACCATAAAATAATCTTTTGGATGAAATAAACCCCAAATGGAATGGTAAAAGCCTCTGACTGAGTTCTGAATCATGACATAGATGTTGTGTCAGGAGGCAGTGAGATAAAACATGTGTCTTTGTTCTTGGGTTGACATGTGTCATGTTGTAGTTTCAATGCAGCCCCTTTGTATTTCGAGATGTCCATTACTACGTTTCTGTTTTTTCAAAAACACTTCTTGTGATTGCTCGAGTACGTTTCTGACAAGTTTGTTGCATTGAAAAGATTCACACAAAGAGAAACTAAATGCTCTCATCTATCAAGTGGTGGGTTTGTGCAATGACTATAACCCAGAGAAAATAGATGATCAAAAATAAACTGTTTTCAGCAGTGGAAACTGCAATACCATAACCTTTTTTTTAAAAACACTAAGCTTTTTGTTTTTAAGTGTTTGAAATTTCTGCAAACAATATAATTGTCTGAAGGAGATTTATTTTGATTTTAGAGGTAAATATCTATGTATGTAAGCATGTGTAAGCATAAATCTACTAAACCTGATGACTCCCGTTTAAGATCAAAGGGATACTGAACCTACCCTGCTGTAGATGGGGTAGTTTGTCTAGTCTATTGCAGAACCACACAAAGATAAACAACCACTCACATTTACATTTAAGGAACAATTAAGAGCCACTAATTAAACTTAGAAAAAAAAAATTTTAGGACTGTGGGAGGAAACCGGAATACCCAGAGAAAACCCACGCATGCACGCGGACAGGTGGGAGGGTTACCGCTTTACCAGTAGTCACCAACCTTTCTGAGGCCAACGTTGCAGAATATTTTAACGGACCGATCTATGAGGCTGAAGTGGGTGTCTGATTTTTTTTCTTAACTTGTCCTTTCCAACAACTGAGCAAACAGATGAGAGCTGAAGGCCTCTTGTGTTGGACGTATTTCACTTTCACAACAAGGGGTTATGAATCTTTTGAAACACCAGAGGTATATTTTATTTGTAACAGTTTTTTCTTGGACCGTACAGAAAAGAAAGAAGGGAAGAAAAGAGAGGGATGTTAGAGGGTAGGAGGGGGGATAGGAGGCTGATTATAGAGAGGGGGGGGTAAAATCATGAAGCAGCATTAAGCAACAAGTTGCTGGATGTTTATAATCATTACGGTCAGGTTCAGAAATAATAAAAGTCTAGAAGGGGTGGAGCCTGTACACACACACTCAAATGTTACAAACATACCTGTTGGCTCCAAAAATGTTCACATACAAACATTTCAACATGTGCACAATACAACAAAGTTCACACACGCATACTTATGCATTCAGACTAACACGCGTGAAACATCTCATTCAGTCACGCAAACTGTGCAATGGTGAGCTAGCACCGGTGCTCGAGTGAGTGTTTAAGTTCTTCTAGGGTGGATGATGGAATGTAAAAAGAAAGGGGGAGAGTTCCCAGTCATCCCCACATCAAGGCCCCTGCCGTAGGAGCAGCGGCAGCCAGGAACCCCCCAACACCCAAACGGTAGCAGATAGCATGTTGCCGGGCAATCACATCCACCACCCAGGCCAGGGCCAGTAGGACCGCCACAGGGGCCCCCAATGCCAGAGAGCAGGGGGTCATAGGGGGACAGAGAGTGCAAGCCCCAGCCCAACCAGAAGAGCCTGAGTTTTTATCTTTTTCCGCCTACAGTTCCCCTTAACATATGCGGGTTAAGTTTATCTTCATCCTCTGTAAAACAACTGCAGCAGCTCTGAACTTAATTTTACTCTGGATTTCGTAGGAAGTCTTAAAATGTGAAAAAGATTTCCTCCAAACCCGTAATTGTCAAAGTGGAAGCTAAGAAAAATCAGATGCTAACTTCAGCCATAAGCCATTAGGTGCAACATTAGACATTAGACAGCTAGTTGATGTGTATTATGCAATATTGTTATTATGGTGCTAGGGATCAACTGTCACAACTAATCCATATTTGGAGTAAAGATTTCCTTTTTTTGTCTGTTAAATACAGATTTCTTTCATTGTGACATCAGAGACTCTTCTGTTTTCTCACTGGCTCTTTTCTGCAAAAAAAGGCCCATTGCCAAATCCGTTGTTTATTTATTAATAACTTCGTCAGCTTTGAGATTTCAATTTAGGTGTTGAAGATTGTAGTGTTTGGATTTCAACACACGACCAAGCACCTTGACAAGTGTCAAGAACAAATCAGATGTGGTGGAGAATCCAGTAGTTTTCCGAACTAAACCTTCCTTATCAGGTTTTAATAAAAGGAAAAAAATTCAGGTCTTGTTTTCTTTTCAATTCGGTACCACCATGCAGCCCTATCCCCTGCAACATTTATAAAAAATCAACAGTTTAAAAAACACATAATTAGTTGACTTAAACTTTTGGATATTTATTTTAATTTATTTGGATTCTTACCTCAGGATCTGAAGCTACGAACACTCAAATACCTCTGCCTCACAGACACAGTGTACGAGGAAGGATCTGCAGCATGAGTCAAAGCTGCAGCAGAGGGCCATTTTTTGTCTGCTTTCCTCTGTCTATTCACCCCACTTGTTTTCTTTCTTTCTTTTTTTGTTGCAAAATCTTTTATTCTAAAATTAGATTTGGCAGAAAACAGACCTCAACTCCTGAACTGAATTATACCCATGAAGTACAATATCCCTCAGAGACAGAAAAGAAAGCTGGGCGTAATCAATAACTAATTACCAGGGTAATAATCAATTAAAAGAGCCGTTTCTCCCTGGCCCGCGGTTCGTCTTTGAAAGTTGACAGCATGCAGGGGCACTGCTTCAAGTCGGGTGTCTCCACCTTCAACCCACCACCCAGTTTTTCAGTCTTCAGAGAACCAAAACCCTCAATGAAGTCATGAAATATTCATGTTGAAGCCAATCTAAGGAAATAAGTGACTTTTAGTTGCATTTTGACTACACATATAACTTGAACAGATGCAATAATATTTATTTTATTAAAACAAGAAAGAAAAAAAGTTTAGGTTTGTGGGAAAATTTGTGTAAGATTTATTTGAAAACTGATAGCAATGACTGAGTGCACTCTATACGGCCAATTTCAAGCTAGCTTTTTTGGTTTTCAACATCTGGATGTTGTTGTTCACCTTTCGGCATGTCCGTTCAGGGGTTGCCACAGCAACAGTGGTGGTTTGGCAGAGATTTTTATGCCAGATGCCCAAAACATCTTGAAGTAACATCACCAAACTTAAGCTTTTAGGTCACTAGAAACCTGTCAGTTGGCAGAGCATGTGAGACTTCTGTAAATGTGAGGGTTTGACAGCTATACCCATAGGAATGCTAGTTTTTGAAGTCAAATATAGGATAAAACAATGGGGCCATAAAAAACTGTTTAATAATCTACTAATACACTAAAAAAAACACCTTCTGACAATAATTTTCCTCTGCAGCTGGAAGCACATGGCATTTTCAGAGTTAAATCAGGCATTTAATTGCCAGATACTCGATGTGTATTTTAAAAGGCCAAAACTTATGTCAAAATCATGGCAATAATATTGTGCATCACTTACTTAAAAAATGAACCTGTGGCATTCTCACCACAGTGCACCACAGGGGGCACCTGATCATTGCACCAACAAGCACTTTAATTAAGATTCATTCAAATGCAAAGAGCAGGCTGCCCAGGATTTACCTTATGATCGACCAATGGTTTGCTGGTGCAGTAGAGGTAATGAATATAGGTGATAAAATGATAATAATGGTAATTCATAATTCCTTTAGAAAAGGCTGCATCTGACAAAAGGAGCAGGTAAGTTTAGAAGAAAGAACTATTAGCCAAGTTACTAAGAAAAGTAAACAAACTCAAAATGAGAACATTTTTAATTTATGAGAATCATCCAATAAACATTTTAAGCCTTTTGGTAAAAAATAAATGACAATATTTGCCACAAAATTAGCTAAAATAGCCCTTTCTACCAGATAAGGGATTTAGAAACTTACACATGCACTTAAAATACAGCAATTCCCTACATATTCTGTTGGCATTTTTTCCTTTTCGTAAAATTTTGACAAGTTTTTATAGTAAAACTGAGAAAATATAACATGATAAGATGTAACGATTAATCAACTTCATTAAATAAGCGATATTAATTTCTATCATCTAGCCACTTGATTAATTTGCAGAAATACAAGGAACCAGGAAAACTACCTCTGCACTGTTCAGGTATTTATCTCTTTGTCTCACTGGTCAACATTTTAGCCAAAGATGTACTGGATCGATTTTAGGTCAGAGAAAAATGAACCAATATTGACTATGAATTGTATCGGCAACCTCAAATTATGAATCATTGTTAAAATGAATGGATGCACTCCTATTAAAGTCCCGCAAAGCTGTCTCAACGTAACTTAGATTATTTTTTATTAAGCTGAAAACATTGAAGAAACATGGTTCTCAATTTTGATCTTTCTTCAAAACCACTTCAGACCATTTCTGCTCTAAACTTACCTTAATTTAGCATCTACTGTACTTAAAAGCAAAAACATAAGTGGCATTTTCTTTTTCAGAGCTAGAAACATATTAAGACATCCAGGAGTTAAGAACTGGTCGAATAAAAATAAAAATAAAATGTCATTGTGATCCATTATTTCAGAATTATTGCTCATAGCAACAAGCAAAAGATTTAATTCTGAACACTGTGTGCTGGATGCAGCCAAAGGTGACTTCTGAACCTGCTTCTCAAACAAGCAGATGTCATTTTGTTCATTTTGAGACAGAACTCTTTGGTTTGAACGAACACAGAGCCTGTCACTGTGAAGCGTCACACACTCATGTCCCCTGTCGGGCCGTCATGTGATACATGTTTTCCTCTGCTGTAGTAACACCTCTCTCTCTCTCCAACTGTGGATAAAAAAAACTCCCAGTGGGTGGTGCTGTTTTGTTTCTTGCTGGAAATAGAACGCTTAGAATTTCTGGCACACCAAAATGTTTTACCTTTAAATATAACCTAATCTGAGATTATAAGATTTTGAGTCTCTTTAAGAGGATTTCAGGTGTTATAACATGTAAAAGACTCCAGGAAGGTTTATTAAACACCATAACAGCTGTCTTTACCTCATTGGGCAGAAGAAGAAGAAGGTGGGAGTACATCAGACAAAAAAAATATTAGCAGAGGCAAAGAGGTGATGAACGGAGTGACACCTGATGTTGGCTCTCATTCATTTTCTATGTTCAGTGATGCGGCAAGGCCCAATGGGTCCTCCCACCGACCAGATTTTGTTCCTCTATCTCCCCCATCCCAACTGCACATACAGCATCGCTTACACGTGAGGGTGTCGAGCCAACCAGCGAGCGCCATGACGTCACACTGCAGTTCTTCTTGGGCTCCGCTGGATGACACTGGCAAGTCACTGCGTACACATGACAAACCGTCACTCTTAAAGGAGACCACTCGCCATGTGAACGTGCACACTTGTGTTATTGTTTGCTGTTGGGTGGGGTTTGCGCCTGCTGGGTAGTGATGGGGTATTAGGGAGGTGGCAGGGTTAGTTTGAGGGGGTAGGAGGAAGGGATGGCGAGCAGTAAAAATTGCAAATGAGAGGAAATTGTTTTGAGTCACAGAAGGTTTGGCGGAGAGAGATAAGGGCTGATGACGGCGTGCAGTGTGATTAGGCTTTGGGTAAGGGGGGGGCTTGGAGAGTCGAAGGTGGTGATAGAGGACTTAGTGTGTGCATGGAGAAAGTTTTTTTTTTTAAATGTCGTTGGGGGCAATAGAGCAAATGTTTAGGTTTATCTGTACGCCTAGAAAATTTTTAAGAATTGGAGAGAAATTGAGGAAATCACCAGAGAAGGGAAATGGGAGCAGAAAAAAGACATCCAGTAGAGGAAAAAAAATGGAACATTGAATGGAGAGCCCCCAAAACCCCCCACAACAGACAGACAAAGTGCAGAGGCGGAGGCAGAGGTGGAGGGGGGGACGCTGCAAGAGTGCCAGAGCGATTTTTGACATGTTCTACCTCCGCCCATTCGTCGGATGAATTGTGGGTAGCTTTGGCAGCCAAAGCTTTAGGGGTTTTGGAGTTAAACAATGACGCAGAAAGACCAGCCACGTCTGTTCCAGCTGATAATAACGATGTCTGAAGATGATAACGGTAATAAGATGCTTCTAGTGGAACCCTAAAACCGCCATCATGTGACGCGCTACGTCACAGACTGTTACGCATCACACAGGCTCACACTATCTCAGGTTTGCAGCGTGTGATGTTGGTCAGAGGCACCAGACACAAAGGGAATGACAGGGGTGGATACGTGGAGAGAGGAGAAGCAGAGAGGAAAAGAGATTCACACCCAGAATCAGAAAATACAAAATGAATCCCTTCAACAGCTGAGTGTATTCTAAATGGGAAATCTCATATTATTTTGCTTTTCCCGGGAAGAAAAAGGAGGGAAATAACCAACGCCTCAGAAAAGGCAGAAGCCCACTCTAAGCCATTAATTTCAAGTGTGGTAAAAACCAGAATGAGATTGTGGAAGCTGAGGGGTGGGGGTGGGCATCCACCTGAAATATGCGGCTGCCTTTTCTGTTTTGTTCTACACAGTCCAACCCTTCACTTAAATATAAGACTTTGTCAAAGAACCCAGTCATTTCACCATCTCATACCACAATGACAAGACTACTTAATAGTAATTGAGTCGTGAATAAAATCAATGAAAAATTCTGTCATCCGCCCTTTTAATGATGAACGAGCCATTGAATTTTCTTTGATGAGTCATATAGGCATTATTTGAAACAGCTATTGCCCCCTCCCCTGCTATGAAAGAGTAAAGCAGGTGTTGGCTTTAAACGGGGGTTTGGGGAATTTTCATTAGCGCGCATAGGAGAGACAGCAGAAGAATTGTATTCTTCCTCCTCAATAACAAATTATGATCGTGACATGTGACCATAGAGTCTCTACGGTAATTAGGTTAGACTCAGCTTTAATCAATCCCATGTCTGACCTGCTAAAACAGGCACCATGGGAACATGTTATATTTCTGCTGTTGATTCTTGCCCCTAATGCGATGGATGAGCGCTCGCAAATGCCACCACCCCTGATTTGTCTTCCGTGAGTCATCGAGCCTCTGAAACAATGCGACAACGCACTGCCCTGTTCTTCGTGACACACTGTCCTTTTGTGGAGTGCGCCTGGTAAAACCGTAGGTTTGTCTGTAGAGGAAAAGACAAACTGATGGTAGAAAAGAACTGATGCCAACAGGTTTTTTAGGACACCTGGTGTGTCAACAAAAGCTCCTCATTAAACTCACATGGACTACAACTGTGTGTTTTTGTTTGTTTATTATGTGATGAAGTCTGCTTCACTCAGATTCATGGTTGAAATAGACTCTGTGCTTTGTTGGTACACAGACTCCAAGAGCCTCATTGAGTGTGGCAGCTGGTTGACCTTGGAGACAAAGCAACCTGTTTCCACTTTCACTTTCATCCTCCGGAGCTTTCTTTTTTAATCTGGTAGAGAGGTGGGAACGTTTGGTCAGACGTGAGAGACACAGTTTGCGTCACGTTAAGTACATCACACCCTGAACCCACCGATGTAAAGAGGCTCTCAACCTCTAAATGTACTCTGTTAGGATGAAAACAAGCACAGTTTTCATAGCTATAGTTTCAGTAACAGAATAAAACTGTAGTTTTATGTTCTATGTTCAATTCATATTTCATTTGATATCTGTGTGTGCACCATCTTTTTAACTGTTAAAATGGGTAGCCTTGGGGCAGTGGTAGGGGGGTCGACCTCTGATCAGAACATTGCAGGTTTGATTTCCGCCTTGCCCACTCATGTATCGAAGTGTCCTTGGACAAGACACTGACTGAACCCCACCTTGCCTCTGGTGGAAGGTTGACGCCAGTTCGGCAGCAGATCCTCTGTCAGTGTGTAAATGTGTGTGTGAATGGGTGAACAGGTGAATTGGACTGTAACTGTAAAGTGATTTGGGTCTTCAAGGAAGGTAGAAAAGCTCTATACAAGTATATGCCATTTACCATTTAAAATCTGGATTAGACATTTGTCCACTTGCTCCCAATGTGGTTTACAAAGGAGCATCTTGTTCTCTTTTTGTAATAAATGGCAAACTTTGAACGTTCCCAACAAAAACTAAACAAAAGCTAAACTAAACAAAATGTTTAATGGACACGATTTATGCCTTTTTCACAACTCCCCTTACAGGTGAATACGGCCTGCCTTTGGGTGAAAAATTGGCAAATCTGTATGGAGGTAGCCCACTGGAAATGTAAAATTTATGGATCGCTTGGTGAGTCCATAGGACGAAAATGTTCATATTCATTTGTTTCTACAGGCATGCTGCAACTGATAAGTCAAAAGGAACACTTAAAAAACATGTAAGAACAATAAGAGTGAAGTATGTGAGACACAGGCTTGTCGTATGGATTAAAAACAAATTTCAACACCCTTGAACCCTGCCCAAGGAGCCCATTAGTGCTTTTCAAGTGAAAAGTGTGCACTCCTTGCTTTCCCCTTGCATACAGCCTGGCTGTTAGAAATGAGGTAATTAGACAATCAGAGCGTAGTTTGTGTTGGCGTGCGACGGCCGCTTATGTATCAAATGCAACATTTGCGTGTAGTCAGTAAGGCGCCAGTTTGCACACCTCTCTAATGACTAGAGTGTGCAATGAGCACTGCACGACAGCATCAGTCGTATATCATATGTGCCTATAACCTAGATTTTCCTTACAAATACTTTAAGATATACTTACTTCACTCACAACAATGGAACGTTCCTTTTTTGTGATGTCACTTAAGGTGAGCCTAAAGGGAATTGCAAGACAAATCTGCACTTGGCTAAATTTGGGCCACTCCTCTCTATGACCCTCTCCAGGCCCGGACAACCCAAAACCTGCATCACCCAAACAAGTAAACCCCGATATGGGTGCATGTGATGCACGAGGTATCATATTATTCAGGTCATCATGTGCAGTAAAATAAATAAATATCTCTAAGGCACAAGAAATTTCCTCCATATGAAAGGTCTTCATCGCCATAACTTGTTTTTCTTATGAAGAGAGCAAAACTTTCTATCAAGATTCACTAAGACAAGTGGAGATGCCCATTGTTCAATCTCTAAAATGGATAGTCACCCTTCCGAGGAAACTCCTCTTTTGAACGTAGGAGAACATCTACCGTCTTCTTTACATTTTTGTTTCTCTCTTTAACTCTTTAACACTTCCCACTTAATTGCGTAAACGATTGCAGACTTACGTAAGTCGAAAGAATGTCAAAACTGGAGCTAAGGCACTGGTGTCAAAGGGTCATGACAGTGAATCATCTGTCCTTGTAAACCAGCGATGGGCAACTCCAGGCTTCGAGGGCTGCTTTGTATGGTTTCCAACATACCCTTCTCTGGCATGTTCTAATTGCCTGGACACACCTGAACCATGTAAACAGTCATGAGTAGAGGTTGGATATCTAGAAATCATGCAGACACTCCAGCCCTCAAGGCCTGAAGTTACCTATCCCTGGTCTAAACCTACTCTCCCCCTCGGTCACACCAACCACCATCATGCCTTGACTACATCCATGAACCTCATCTTTGGTCGTCTTCCAGGTCTCTTTCCCTGATAGCTTCAACTTCAGCATCCTTTCACAAACACACACCTTCTCTCAACATGTTGAAACGATCTCAGTCGGCTTTCCTGCATTTACCTCCAAAATATTAATCATGAGCTGTTCCTCTGATGGACTCATTCCTGATTCTATCCATCCTGGTCACTTCCAAAGAGAACCTCAAGATCTTTATCCCTGCTACCTCCAGCTCTGCCTCCCGTCTCTTTGAGTCTCTACTTAACAACATGGCTGCTCTCACCACAGTCTTCCACACCTTTCCTTCCTACAATCTTTGTCACACATCACACCTCCAACTTTTCTCTACTTGTTCCTCGAATACACATCCTTTCCACACTCCTAAATGCAAAACTTGCCCATCTCTCCCTGTTGACCAATGGTATTTAAAGTCCTCCACCTTCTTCACCTCTCCTCTATGGAACATCACTGTTCCACTTAGATCCTTCTCATTTACAAACAATCACCCTCTGACTTCTTCATTCCACCAATTCTTTGGAAAATTTGTTTCCATTCTTTTAGCCAAGCACACCACCATCTGTCCTTCTGCCTGTCCAACACACTAAACTTTACCAAAATTTTCTTGTTACCTTTGTTTCTTTCACCCACATAAGTCTGTGCCAATCCTCACTTTCTCTCACTCTAGAGAGACCCTGGATCAGCCCATCCATTTCCCCTAGAGAATTTCTCATTCTCCTGCTTCTTCTCTCTATACATTGAGGGTATAACCATGGACAACATTCGGCATCACACCTTCAACTTCCAGCTTCAGACTCATTTCCCTAGCTGACAGTCAAATACCTTCAGGATTACTCTGAATCTTTTTCTTCTTTCCATCAACGGCATAATAAAGCTTTTTCTTTATCAATGGTATAGTTATTCTATTGGGATTTATCTTTGTGTTCTTACTTTAAATAAGGCCAGATGCGCCATCAATTAAGTGAAAAATTGTAGTCGATCTCTACAAAGGCATTCGGTGAAAAACGCCATCCTGTGTCATTATTTAGGCTGCAGAAAACCACAATCAATGTATGAAAAACATCTGAGTCCCAATGTTAACAGTTCTCTGAAAACAATAACTTCTGTTAACAGTTCTGACTAAAACATTGTAAAGTTGTTTTTTAACATAAATATTCAAATAATGATTCTATGAATAAACAATAATACATCAGTCTTACCCTGCAAACGATTCTAATACCCCCTTTCATTGAAATTCTTGGTTTAACAAGTAATCATTTTGTTTTTATGCCTTTGTTCACACAAATAATAACACTGGGTGGGTGAGATGCAATGACGTCTTTTTCTTTTGACTGATTTGTCTTCTTTAGAACCAAATTACTCTGAGAAAAATAAATCAGTAGACTTTTTCTACAGTCGTGATCAGGTCATTGAGGGATTTGTTCCAGCATTTGTCCATGTGTGTCAAAGCCTGATTAAACAAAGGTAAAAAAAAAAAAAACACTATTTATGTGATCCAGCTTTGCAGTTAAAGGTCACAAACACAAAGCGTCGACAAAGGACCGGGTCAAACACTCACAAAAAGCACGGAAAGTTTCGACTCTTCTCCTGTTGCTTTTTTAATAATGTTAAGTCTCCAACTTAGTAGGCAGGGAAATTATAACAATCAAAATGTCTGCAATTGACACTGTTGCCATGGTAACACGGTGAAAAAAGCTAATCACTTCTGAGTGGTCTTTTGCACCTGGATATTTTCAGTCTCCTGCAACTTGCGGAAATCACTTAACTAAAATGTCGCCCTAAAGAAATGCTTGAGAAGCTGCAACTTGGAGCGTCTTCTTGTTGTCAAACACTGTGACCTGATTGATGACCAAAAGGATGTTTACTGTAACAATTCAGGTGTTTACTGAATTTACAGGAGAGCAAGCAGACCCTGCTTACACCATTGATTTGAATTAGTCTGGATTCTCTTTCAGGAACAGGATTAGTGGGTGACGGGGATCCAGGAGGGGCGCAAAAAGGCTGGGGAGAGCGGGGAGGGAGCTGACGGTGAGATGTGGCTGGAAAAAGGATGAAGGGGGGAGGAGGAAGTAACTGCAGAACGAACAGATCTGCCTCACGCTGGAATCTGATTGTCTCTACTACATGATTGTATACGACAGCATGAAAATCCACAAGAACCCAAACACATAAAGCGGAAGTGTGTCATTAGTGGGCCATGACACTGATGTCAACAGTTTGAAGTCATCTTTATTTTCACTGATGGAGAACATTTTTAAAGTAATTTTGTATTTCAAGAATTTTTCTTTTGAAATCAGGAAAACTCTGTTCCTTTAGGTGTGTAGTAACCAATTTGACTGCATATACATATTTGGGAACATATTCACAAATATAAAAACTACGAATAGCCTACCATAAGTTTTTCCTGTTAATTTTCTCTCAATGACGACATTGTTTTCTATTCATAAAGATATGTATCTTTCTTTTTTATGCCTATTATCTCATGATAATGGCATCTACATTTCTTTTTTTCCCGATTTCTTGTGATAATGACAAATACCATGCTGTTATTAATACAAAATAACTTTTTTTCTTGCGGTAACACTTTTCATGTGACAACATCTACCTTTCTTATTTACTGTTTTCTTGTATTTTAGAATGATGAAAAAAACTAGATTTTTCAACGAAAAAAAAGTTTTGTCACGATAAAGTGATCGTAGATGTCGTTATAAAAAAAAAACAGGAAAAAAAGTTAAGATAGACCGTTAAATTGAATGAGTCATGTTGTGCTGGAGGTCTCCTCCTGTTCGTCCTTTCTTCTCCTGCGTCGCCTAATCACAGATCAGTATAGGAGTTACGCCAAAACTCTTTGCTATATTGTGTTGGTCACTCATGTAGTTTATTGTTAAAATACAGTTAAGACAATCTGGCCTTAATGGAATAATCCAGACTGAAATAAAGCATGACAGCTTTGAGTTATTTGGAGCAAATAATAAATTGTCAGTTTGATGTCTTGTGAAGTAACAAGACAGTTGAGATAAATAATTCAGATTTTGTTTTGCTTAAAAAAAATTTTTTTTAAGTAACTTTTCAATAATTTTCTTGTCTTTAAACTTTTATAAAAATGAGTACATGACAAAGTTCAGACACTGGAAATCACAGTGTTGACTTCAGAGAAAATTTGGATTAGCAACACAGATTTTATTCCTTTTAATAAAGCTTGAAAAGCACTACATTCATTTTTAAACATTTAATTTACATTTAGCAATCCTGTATATCTCACTGAGGTCCTTAACACTTATCCATTTATAGGGATTTTAATAATATGGTTTGTCTCTATGATTTAGTGTGCCAGTTCTCCTTTTGATTAAAATCTAAGCAAAATAAAAACATTTATGGCAAAAAACAAGCAATCAAAAAAAACATCAACTAAATGTCAGACACATTTTAACTTTCCCATTTCCCTTCTCTTTGATTGTTTTTATGTCTAAAATAGTTTTTTAATTTTTATTCAAAGTTTACTGAAAATGAAAACTACATACACCCTGTTATTGCAAAACACTTTGGGTGTTTATTATGTAGCCTTTTTGTTCAACTTTGGCACATTTGAAAGTAAATCCACAAAAAAAGAAGTGATTGAACATTTTTTGTGGGTGTGATGATTCCCCTCAGAATAACTCTACTCCATGTGGTTGAGTAAGAAATGAATCACTCTGATCGCTGCACATTTGACGCAGCCTTTTCAAGCCTGACCTAAAAGAGGAAGTGCAGAAGGCTGGTAGATGGAAATATGTATACAAGATACAGATGGCTGATTTCAGCTACATATTTTATCTGAGCTAATTATGAGAGATATCGCTGTGATATCACACCATCCAAAGATACAATTGTGTCTTTCATGAACACTTTGTTCGACTCTCATTGATCAGAAATAATTCTTGAATTCACGTGCGAGGCTCTGAAAGGTCTAATCATTTCTTTAAAATGCATTTTTGTTTTGCGTCATTAAAGTTTGAGACTTTCAGATTAAAAATGCTTTCAAGAGGATGCAGTTTTGAGACAATACAGCTTTGAAACTACACAGCTGTGAGCTGCAATTCCACAGCGTGTCTCTTTTTGGGCTTGTGTGTGTAAATGTGTGTGTGTTGTGCCTACAGGTGACTCATCGCACTGCAGATGACCACAATGTTTTTTTTCTTGTGTTCGTAGCTCTTTTTCTGCCTCTGCCCCTCCTATCATTCTCATCCTTTGCCCCCCCCCCCCCTCCTGCATCACTTTGCTATCATCTCCCAACAATGCTTTTTTTCTGTAAGTGTAAAAAGCTAAAAACTCAACATAATGCCATGACACGTTAAAAATACGCATACAGAAACGAAACAAAGAGGGCACTCGCACATTTTATCTCTGCTTATTATTTGTGGTTCACAAAGAGAAAGCTGGCCACCAGCAGCCCACTGCGCAGTCGAGACATAATGAGCTATATTGTCATGTTACGATCTGATTGGCATGCCAAGCATCACAAAGAGGGCGGCGTGAGGGACTGGTGACAGAGAGAGAAAGAGCAAAATAATTATGATGATGATGAGGGTGATGATGAGGGCCATGAGCCGAAACAAAAGGGGGGGGGCTCTTTTTCTGCCTCGTGGTTCGACCTGTTTTTTCTTTGTGTCGATCTCACCATTCATTCATCTATTTCTACTCCCTGCATGTGTTGTCTTCTACTGTCACGTTTTAGATCTTGGTGATTTTCTAACAACAAATCCAAAGTGACAGTAAACAGACAACCATGCCTCTGAGCAACATCAGTGTTTGGCCTGGAGCTTGTTGTTTTTTTACTGTGGTTTTGCCCACAAACATGACATAGTAAGCAAAGCTGCAGTATTCAGCAAAACATCCAAAAAGCCTGATTTAACACATGTGATATTTTCAGTGCTATGGACGCTGAATTATAAGGCGCACCATCAACGAATGGTCTATTTACAAACTTATGTCATATATGTCTCATATGTGAGATGCACCGCACTATCAAGGCGTATTAGCCGAGACAAAAGAAGATAAGTCCGTCAGTCAGACTTTATAAATGCGTTCAGAGTAATTCTAGAACATGCTTGTGACACGCTACACGTTAGCATGTTCACAATACCTGTAACCCCAAATTTGTTTCCAACACATAAAAAAAGATGGATACAGCTAAAACAAACGTTACTGTGTCTAATCTAACTCCCAAACTTGTGACTTATGATTAACAACATACACTAAATAACTCAAAAATAATGATCTTACATTTGTTTAGACAAAGGGTTTTCATCATCATCATCATCATCAAGAGTTTAAAACAAACAGTTTTGATGTAAAGGTTGAATAAGTAAAAGAATGAATTAACTAAAAGGCAACAAAAAAGGGCCTGTGAGCTTTCTGTTTTTGAAATCCCATGTAATTAGTGCTTTTTGCAGCTTTTTTCATCCCCAAAAAACCTGCAAACATGGATTGACCTAATCTTGCAAAAACAGGCAGGATCAAACACACACACAAAAGGGACACACACAGCATTTACATTATAATTACCCCAGAGACTCTACTAGAGTCCCAGTGGGACGACAGGCTGAGAACGATCTCAGAAGTGTCCCAGTTGTCCCATCAAGGAGATTATTAGCCTGGTTAGGGTAATCCACAACACACTGTGTGAATGTGTCTTTGTGTGCGCGCATGCATTCATGTTTATGTGTCACTTGTGCGCTCATGCATTAAGTGGCAGTTAAATGGACTCCACCGCCTTTAGTGTCCTTGGACATTAGCTTTATTGGTGTGATCTGAAAAGTTATTTAGTGACAGCTGGGATTTCCCTCCCTCGGGATGGAGATGCTGACGACTCATGATAGCGGACATAATGGGAGGGAAAATAAGCATTAAATTGAAAGACCAGGAAATCTGCTGGGGAGGAAAAAACACACCCTTGAATTGATTAAAAGAAACAAATTATTTCATAGGACATTTAAAAAATTTAGCAGAAAACTTTTGAAAATATTATATGTGGTCAAATCAAGATCAGCTCTAACACATGTAAAGATTTGTGACACCAGCTAGAATTGTTATTACTTTTTATTAAAATCAGAGCAATGCTCACTATCAGGCTCTTTGTTGTTAACATAAGATATTTTTGGACAGCCACAAAACTAAAACAAAAAAAAGGTTGTGTTGTAACTAAAACAAAGACTTCAGTTCTGGTTTTAAATGGGAGAACTGTTTAAAGTAAAGCTTTACAGGACGCCAAATAAATAAATTTAGGCATGCAAATATTTGTTATACCACAATGTAAAAACAGGCTCTGTCAAAATAAGTCAAAAAGTCCAAAAAGTTGAAAAAATTTCCATTAACTTAAGGGAAAAAAAATCTGTCAATGGAGTTAGAAAAAGTGGTCAGGAATTCTTATTTTAAAAAAATAAATAAATTCTAGACTCTAAGATACATTTTTTCTCAGTCTAAGATGCATTTGCTACTGAAAACGTTCTTAAGATTCAGTTTTTGCAGTGCAGCTTGATTTGACAAATGCATTTTTAATGCAAATGTAAACAATTCCAGATTTTTTGTTTTATTTTATTGCAAAATGGGAGCTATGATTCGTACCATGTCTTTTGTTGCAATACATACATTTTTGGTTGTAAAGTGTTTGTTGAGTTTTGAATAAAAATGCAAGTTCAGTTCTGGCCGTAGATGGATGAAGCGTGTAAAGTGAAAATTTACAGGAAGCTAAATCAATAAACTCAGACATGTAAAGATTTTTGACAGCAACTTGAATTTGCCAGACAAATACATCAATGTGGATGCAAATAGTTTCTTGGATTTTTTTTTCTTACAAAGTGGGAGCAATGATCACTATCAGGCTCTTTGTTGCAAATCTGAGTGTCTCTCGCAGCACGCCTGCTTGTGCCTATTTCACGGTTTAGAGAACCGGTGTCAAGGGTTATAGAGCAGCTGCACGATTTGCCTGTCTCGGCTAAAGGCTGCAAACATCTGCATGCGGTGCTGAGCTGTCAGATGAGCCTCAATCCTCTGCAAAGTGATGGGACCTGTTCAATGGGCTGGGTCTTTATCCCTTTTTGTCTCTGCTTCCTTATTCACTTCCCCTCCCGATGCTGTTGTCTGGAAAAATGATTCTCCCTTCGCTCTCTGCGGGAAAATAGAGTGGAGTAAAAAGGGGCACACATGAGGGGGGAGAGCCAGGGAGGGTAACTGATTGCTCCTATTGTCAAATAGTGAGGCTTGCTGCCTCTCAGGGTGTAATTGCTGCACAAGGAGGGCAATGTGTCTGGACAGGAAGGGAGCACCAAAGAATGACAAATTAAAGGAAAGGTGGGCCTTTTTCCATGAAATGGGGGCTGTGCAGTTGGAGGTCTGCATTTAAAATCAAGCATAAACGCAAAATGTTCTCAAACCATTTTTTAAAATGTTGTTATTCTGCAACTCTTCCGTTCTGCATTATGTATTTATAAAAACAGAAAAGCACTCAAAGAAAAGTGTATGCCTTTTTTAAAAGATGGCCTAAAGAGAGTTTTAGCATTTAGTGGAGGAGAATTATAATAATAAACTTTATTTGTATAGCACCTTTCCAGATAAAAATCACAAAGCGCTTCACAGTACAACACGATAAAACAACAGTAAAACACAGTAAAAACACATGTTAAAGAGAAATTAAGGGGGAAAAAAAGAAGTGGAAATGTCTGCAAATGACTTACATCTAATTTAAATACTATATATTCCCTATATATACATATATATAGGTATTATTATGTGTTAATATTATTATATTAACACATGTGATATATATTTTTTGTATATATATTCCCTATATATACACATAATAGACATATTTGTAAATATACATACAATACATGACACATTGGATCCAATAAATGAGAATTTTTTCAAAAATAACCTAATTGTTTTCTTGAAAAGGTGCGGGAGTGAGCAAACTTACGTCCATGACCAAACCGCTGTTATGTTTTACTTGACTTTTTTTTATAGTTATCATAATTTGATTAATTTCCAATTAGAGTTATTTATATTCTACCAGTCCAAATATCAAATACATAACAAAGATTGAGCCCTAATTGATAACAAAAAAAAATACGTTAAATTCTTCCAGAAATGGTTATTACCTATGCTCAAGTATCAAGATAGAATGTTTTTAGCAAAGTGGAGCACGTTTTACTTTTAATGAATAAAAATATATATTTTTGGTGTTGTGTAGCTTGATAAAAATGATTGATGAAAACATATTTTGTTTCTTTTAATATTGTGGGATTCTTGTAAAGTAAAAGCATCAGCCAACTTTTTTTAAATGTCTGAATGGTGAAAATGTTGATTAATTTCGGGTGGGCCTTGTATGAAGAATAAAAATATTTGATTATGATATCATTAACAATTTACATATAATACAGAGGAAAACCCCTCCCCTGTGATTGCAGAAGCAGCCTTTGTCTCCATTTTTTTGGTATTCAAGGGGATTTAACTCAACTTCTTCCACTTGTTTCCATCGGAGCGTGTCTCATGTTTGTCAAAGGGCTTGATGGGAAGCAGGTGTTAATGGAGCTTTTCAGATTGGCTGGATCTGTGTGTAAAGCAGCAGAGAAACAGCAGGTTTACCGCAAAGATGTGGGTATTTTTAACAATTTCTTCAAAACCCCCTCCCCACTCAGGCCCTCAGAATCTCTCAGATGTGGCATTACAAAAAAAAAAAAAAAAAAAAAAAAACTCACAACAGATGCATAAATGATCTAAAATCACAACAGAGCATGACCTTTAACCAGCGGGACAACTCGTCCCTCGCAGTGCAGACTGGATTGAGAAAACTCAAGCGTGCAGTATTGTCTGAGATACGACTTTGCTTTAATGCGTCATCAAAGCGAGTCCTGCACGTCTCCCAGAACGCCTCTGTGTGTTTTCGTATTCTGCTCACAGGCTTAGCGGTGCAGCTATGGAAAAGAGGGTGATTTGGTGTTTTGGAATTTTTGGGGTGGTTTTGATAACATTTGCACCTCGAAGTATGTTTGGGATTGGATGAGTGCACACGGAAAGCGTGCACCCAAGCTCTACAAGAACCACATTTAGATACAGTCTGTGATGCTGGTGACGCCACAAGCATCCGAGAGAAAAAAAAAAAACCCAAAAGATGCTGCGAACATCTGCAAGAGCCCCTCATACATGAAGGTGTGCTGCCAATTAGAGTCTTTGCGAGATAGTTTTTTTTTGTGATTTTTTTGTGTGTGCAATTATGTGTGTAAGCGCGCGTGTGTACAGTGTGTCTAAATTGGAACGCAGTAATTAAATGCGTAGACCTCTCCACTATCTCCTCCTCCAGCCAGCGCCAGTGACGCACAAACCGCAGCACAGCCATGAGTCATCAGGCCCCCAGGATCACCACCCCTCCTTCTATTTCTCCATCCCTGCCTCTATCCACCTCTACTTGTCTCTCTATAACCCTCTCTACCTCTCTCTACACATTCCTGCATCCCCATCTTTCAAATTACCCTCCATCCCTCTTCTCTCCGTCTCAGGCACTTGCACGACACAAGCAGCCACACTTCTTCTGCCCAATTTCTACTTCAATCTGACATGCTCATGTTTATCTCTCCACATCTGGCCATCGATCTTCCTCCTGCACCCCCCCCCCCCTACACAAACATCACCTTTCCTCTCTGCTTGATCTGTTTTTGCCCTCTTTATCTCCCCCTGTTAACCTCTTCTCAGCCCCCCATGAACAGGAGGGTTTTATTAAGTTTGGCACACTCACAAGCAGTGCGGCAACAGGAGGCAAAAAAGAAAAGTGAGTGGAGATGTTTTTGGGGGAGCGGCGAGGAGAGGCGGGTGGGCGGCGAGCAAAAGAGCAGCAGTGACAGTGCGACCGGTGCACAGAGTAGAGGAGGCTGTGTGAACAAGTGAGAGGAAATGAGAGGGAGAAAGAGCGTGAATTGAAGCATTTGCCACCTGGTGTCTTGAGTCATTATCTGACTCACAAGAGGCGCTTATCTTTTCAGCAAAACGCACAAGCGTGCAAGCACATATGCTCCCGCATGAAATAAAAAAACAAAAAAGCTGGAATAGAAAGTCAAAGCAACACTTTTGAGTGTCAGTGGGGAAGGACGGAAGGCAAAGAATCTCTGTCAGACAAAGTTTTGGATGTGGCAAAAGAGAAAAAAAAGAACGTTTCACTTCCATCTCTCTGAGTGTTTATAACACGAGTAGGAAGGGAGAGGATATTAAATGTATGACTCATAAATGTAAGTGCCTCTGTGCCCCACCAACGCCCTGCAGAGAGGGCTTCCATCCACTGCTGCTGCAGGAGGGATAAAAAAAAGGCAATTTCGTGCTTTAGTTGGTGTGGTTATCCAATTAGTTACACAAAACATGTGGCTAAGCGGATGTATGCTAGAATGCCTCTGTTCCTGATACATGTTTTATCCCTGAGAGAGCCTTTGCAAATATAAGGCAAAGCTGTCTGATGAAATATTATATTTTGAGTGCAATAGTTCTTTTTTTTTTTTTTTGTATTTAGCATTGTTTGTGATGGTTCCACAGAGGAGATCACGCGCTGTTATCCCCTAAGCCGACAGCGATAATTCAAGGTATACAGCAAACTGAAGGTGTAATCTGTGAGTTCATTAAAAAAAGCCACAGGGCTTTGTTTCCACAAGGGTTAGTCAAAGTTAAAGAGGGGTTTATTATCAGATGGCAACACGTTTTCATCAATCAAGCATACTTCCTGGACGTTGGGTATAAAACGGTAAGAAGGATGTGAAACATTAAACAATCTCAAAGCATCTGTAGATCTGGACCTCATTAAACTGACAAACTTTAACTCCAAGATTTAAAAAGTTCTTGAATTTGCACTGATGTGCCAGCAACGTCAAGTCTTACCTCAGCAGCCATAATTCTCAATCACAACTTTGCACAGGGCGAGTGACTCAACATTACAGCACTCCACTCCACTTGAGTACCACACATTCATCTCAAACATCTGAAATTTTATGGCTTATATTTAGAAAGGGAAGCCTAAAGCAGACAATAAAGACTTTTAATAGGAATGCACAACACAGATATTTCAAGCAAACACAGGGACTTGACGATAGCATCATTGTGTGGAGGATTTAAACGATCGCCTCCAGTGCACATGTAGCCTAATTTCTGAAAATATCTCTTGAAGCAACGATAAAAACAGTGATTTACTTGTTTGGGGAGAAAATAATCTGTTGATATTTGCAGATATAAAGCGTCTGAGAAGTGAATTTAAACAATATAGTTTAAAATGATGACACTCATTTGGTTTATCTTATGACTGCAATGCAGGTCACTTTAGACGTGAGCAATACTTCCAAAAACTTTGTTTCCTTTACTGAGTCTGCTGGAACTCCAATGTTTAGTTTAAAAGAAAAACAAAAGATTTCTGAAGACTTTTTACTGAACACTTATTGAAAACTTCTTAGATTTAACTATACTAAGTCTTTAATTCTGGCCCTTGTGTGATAGTGATGAAAAGGTTTTAGACAACAGGTAACACTTGTACGTTTCTTTAATTCTTTGGGATTTCACCAGAAAAAAAATACACTACTCACAGTTAAGCTACACTCACATTGAATGCAATTTGCGCATCAGGGGCGTCCAGTTTCCATGTTAAGTCAATGTTCAGACGTGATCGGAAGTCCTGCGGTGGAATATGCGCATCGAGCACTGTGCGTCGCTATGGCAGCAGCGCCTTTTGGATGTCTTGGCGTGATGGTGCGTCAAGAGTTTTAAATGTCTGAACTTGGGCAAAAAGCACAAGTTGTGTCAACCAATCCAGACTCAGCCTTGGATTTTGACGTGTTGCATCGGTTGGAGTCCAAAACCAACATGGAGGAAAATTTGATTTCTGTCCTCTTGAAACTTTATAGTTTCCTTTTTTCCATCAAAAAATAATAAAAAGGTCCTCTAATTTTATTCTTATTATTTTTTTCCCTCCTCCACTGAATAATGCGGAACAGAAAGTTGTCAAACTGGGTCACAGAGAGATGGAAGTAGCAGTGAAAGTAGCTGTCAATCAAACGCAGCTCCTGCTGTAGATGGTGAAGCTCACCGTACTGGGAGAATTTCTGAATTGATCTCATAAACCCAGACATGGAGACGTGATTACCGACGCTTTTGTAGAGCTTTTCAAAACAAATAAACCTGATCTCTCAACATCATCTGTGTCCTCCGTGTGTTGTAAATGAGACATACAGTCAATGCTCCCATGTAGCAATGAGGCTAAAAACTTTTAATAGTGACTCCTCTCACGTGCGTCTGGAGCGTCAAGTTTATGAACACATTTTTGGACAAGCACAAAGCAGCGAATTAGATGTTTGTTGAAAGAAAGGCATAAATCATGCTCAGTGTGAACGTTGCATAAGTTAGAGATGTTGTTATTTACATGAGTTCTTTTCCTATTTGGTCTGAATTGTAAGGAAATAAGCAAAAGTTTCTTTTGATATTACTAATAATGAAAGAGAAGAAACACCTCTTTCATTAGCTTTACATATATTACCCCCAAAATTAAGTTAATATTAAAAGGGGCCCCAAATAACACAAATTGACCATGTCCATTTTTTTGTCATTTCTGTGCTAGGTGACCCATCATTTATCGGTGAACAGGATAGTAGACCATAGCTTCATTGTCCAAGTCACATGGTCTTGTGTCCACCACAAATGTTCATGTTGCTTGTGAATGGTTTGTCTGGAAACCCTAGTACCCCTCACATCTGGTAAACGAGCCTGTAGCTGTGTGGTGCTGTTTGTCCGTCAAGCATCAATAAGTGATTGTGGCAGTTTGAAAAATGACCTAGGACTGACTTACTGCCAAAATCGGCTTTTTGTACCCACAGAATACTAAAAGTTTTGCCATATTAAAGTTTGTTTGTTTTTTATAAGATTTTTGTTTTGGCCTCAATAGGAAAGACACACCGTGCACAGTGAGACCATTATGCGGAAAACACTTAATGAGGCATGTCCATCACCTCCATACCTTTGCCTCCTTATATAATAAATCTGTGAAGTGAAACAAGCTCTGTGTATACAACATCCACTGAGATTTTTACAATATCCCTTATTTATTGTGAGTAGTTCATGCATCCTTCCTACCGTTGAGCAGTGATCTTTCTAAATCCTCATCTGTGACTGCAGCTTTTGTTTATGCATTTTCCTGCATTTCTTCTCTCCATTGTTCTGTCTTTCAAGCAATACAGTTTCCAAGTCTGAAGTGAGACAGAGTGTTAGACAATATTGCATTGTCTTTACATTAAACACCACAGAAAAAAAATGTTTTCAATAGATCACGCAAACATAATGACGACAAAGAAGCATCTAAATCGCATTTCATGGATACAAAGTTGCAGGAACAACACAGTCTTTGTGTGAGACACTACATCTTCATTCTTCATAATACAATGAATAATTGAATTTGTACAGACAAAATGATATTTGGTGTCTGATTTGCTCCAGGGTTTGACACAGGTTTAATTGTGAGCTAAACTAATGCATTAGAACAGTTGAGTATATAGTATGATGTGAGTGACATTTCAAACATATTACTAAATGTATTGTTCTATAGCCGGTTATTTAAAAAACCTATGTGTTAATAAATAATCTACCATATTCCTATTGTAAATCAAAAGGTAGGTTTAAAACATTTACTACTTGTTAGTTTAATTTATCGTTTCATTTCTGAAAAAACATTTACTATTGACTATTGATTCTTAAATATAGCTTGTTACAGTTCATTTTTATGATGAATAATTCTGTGTTCTGTATCCCTTTGCTTTACTCTTTTTTTTTTACTCTTGAAAATTAGCGTTACTTCTTAACAAAAAAGAGCCTTTTACAGCTAATTTTTTTCAAGGCATAAATAGTCTTCACTTCAGATAGATTCGGACACAAAAATTGTTAATTAAGAATATGTAACTGTTCTACAACTACCTGAATCAATCTCAATTAACAACAAGAAGACAGGTTTATAGATTATTTATTAACATAAATGACTTGTCATATCCTACCTTCCCACCCTCGATGACGTTTGTAATCGTGACTTTTTTTTCTTGGTTATACTCTTTCCCACATTGATTCCGTATGAAGCGGGTGCGCAAACGGACAAGAAACAGTCGCAGAAGAGTCATTGTCATGCGCTACTGAGGTCAAACAGGAATCTAAATGACACAAACTGATATTCTGCCCATGTCAGCTGTGCAATATTTTAATATTTTATAATAATTTTATTTGTGTGATATTAACACTTGTGATCCAATATTGACATGACAATGTCACAGTCTTTAACCTATTATTTATTTTATTTGGAAATTGTTTATTATTATCTTATGCATACCTTGTTACGTCTCCATTGTAAAATCAATATTTCTGTGTTCTATACCCCTCTGTTTCGCTCTTTTTTGTTTAGAAGGTAATGGAGCATTTTACATCTTATTTGTAAAAGCTTTACAAGCCATAAATATTCCTCACTGTAGATTAGTTCCCCAAAACAGATAACTAACAAGTAGTAAATGTTTTTAAACGACCTGAATTCCTCTTGATTTATTATAGGAGTATGGGTTTACGTATAGATTACTTGTTAACACAGAAACAGTATAAATATACAAAATTTGATGAATAAACATTTAAATTGGTTTTCAAATCATTAACTTGCACTTTATAAATGAGCTTCTGACTTAAAGAACCACCTCTAAATAACTGGCTTGTAAATCAGTTTATACTTCAATAGTTTATGAATAAAGCCTAAAAATATGTTGAAAAGGTTAATATTACATCTAAAATGAAAAAATTACAGCCTGGTTTCAAAAATCTATTGCTTTATTTTCTATTCATGAGGACTGGAGAGGATGTATTTCATTTTATTTCAATTTGTGGCCAACTGTACAATGTCTTTTTGTGACAGGCAGGTGGTTGGCTCCATTGGCTGGACTCATTACTTCTATCACTTCTTTGTTCCACACTATTGCACATTTTTGGAACATTTTTGGAATGGGTGAAGCAAACGGACGACTGTTTCTATTTCAGTTCAGGCTTCATTTTTGCTGTTCAGACTACATGTCGACAGAGTTCCCAGTAAATCATAACTTAACTACCTTGCAAACTACAATAAGCAACAACATTTTTAATGTTTGACGGGGGACCATCTACTCCTATCGAGTCATCTGATTGTTCAGTTTATAGCTTGAGTAACTTTTACTACAGAAAAAATATCTTTTTAAAAAGAAATTAAGATTAGAAAAAAATGTTAAAAAAAGGGAGAAGAACAAGCATAATAACTTTTTGTATTGATTTTTATCTTGGTTGGGTAGTCAAAGGGTTCAAACGAAGCTACAACTGATGTCAGTAAAAAGTTGTTTAAAATTATGTGTGTTTTGTATATTTTTTTAATGTTCATTTTAGTGTGAATGGGGGTTTTGTTGCTTTTCCCTTTACATTGTAAATGTATTAGCTACCTTTAAACAACATACACAAACACACAGACATGCCAAACTGTTCATATAAATACTTGCAGCCAAAGCATTGGAGGTAATGAATTGACACGATAGAGAGAAAAATTGAGGACATTCACTTACATTAAGTGTCTGGATTAACACAAGTGACAGATAAAGGAGTGGAAGCTATCATTGTGAGCTGCTATCTGGAAAAAGGATTTTGTGAATGCTCGGCTCTGCTTGGATGTAAGCTTTATTCCTCTTTTATTAGGGGAATCATTTTACATTTTCATTGTAAGATTTTTTTTCTTACCAAAAAACAGCTTATGGGAAAAAGTCAAAAGACCTTAAGTACGGTAATATCAGTATTCTTAGCTGTTAAACTGTTCTATTTCTAGGGCTTAAGTGAAATAAATTAATTTATCAATGGTTCCTAGCAGTGATTTTTTTAGTACTTACAGTATTTTTTATGAAAGGAGAAATATATTTCCTCTTCGCTTACTGCCTCATACGCCTTGAGACGCTTAGGGCAGCAACAAAATCTTTCCACTTCTGAAGGTCGCGGGCCAAGGTGTAGATGGTTCCCCAGGTGTGTCCAATTCTTTCAGTTCGGCTTCTACTGTTCGGCGCCAGGTGATCTTCGGCTGTCCTCTTTTTCTTTTTTTCTTCTGGTGTCCAGTGTAGTGCTGTCTTTATAATTGTGTTGTCTTCACTCTTGAGTATATGTCCAATTCAATGTCCAGCGTCTTTTGAGGATAATTGATGACATGTCTTCTTGATTGCTGAGGGATAATAGATGTTCATTGGAGATCTTTTTGGGCTAGAAAGTTCTTAAAATTCTCCTTGTCATGGTGCCTCTGTCAGGATCCTCCCCCTCCCCCTTTCACTCCATGCCTGACGCGACCAACTGAAGCCACTCACCTCATCAGTCTGCGGTTTCTTAAGGAGATCCAGGACCAGTATCCAACGCGAGTTCGTTGTACACCTATGGTGCTTAGTCTGGTCTTCTCATGTTTTGTCCTTGCCTGTTTTCGCCTACGCTAACACCTTGTCTGTCTATCTGCCTGCCCCCAGGACTATGCCCCACGAGTGCTCCTCTGGTTGCTGTCATCCATCCGTGCTTCTCACGCCCACATAGCATCCTGCTCTGGTCTTGTCATCCGGGAGCTGCCGTCAAAACCCTCCAGCCAATCCTCAGCACTGCCTCAAGGACTCTGGTCTCCCTTCGTGCTTGTAAATCCCTCCTCTGGCTGAATATTAAATCCATTATATTCACCTTACGGTTTCCCTGAGTCTCCTTCCGGGTTCCAGCATTTGGGTCTGCCAAGTCTTGTGACATCATGACAGAACGAACTCGCCAAACTCCTGACCCAGCTGACCCGGAAGGACTCCTTCACTCCATTTCCCAGCAAGGAATTTTTCTCCAACACCAAGCGGATACCATAACTCAGATGTCTTCTGCACATTATGAGCTTCACCGCCGTTTGGACTGTATTACCCAGACTCTAAATTGTCTTTCTGATCATTTTTCTACCGGATACGCCTCGGCAACCCCTCTTCAACCCGGAAATGCTTCGGTTCCTCTCACAGTTCCGTCACCAGAAAACTTCCGTCTCCAACCGGAACCATTCTACGGGGACGTCGGAACCTGCGGTGGATTTGTACTGCAATGCCAACTCCTATTCCAACAAGCACCCAGGTACTATGAATCTGATCATAGCAAAATCACGCTAATTGTCAGCGCTTTACGCAATAAGGCACTCCAGTGGGCCCAATCCTTCTTAGCCGCTCATCCCATTGCCCATCTGCCGTTCGACCGATTCATTAGGGAATTTCGCCTTGTATTCGACCAGCCACGTAAGCAGGAAGAAGCCATACGACGGTTGTTTAGCCTCAAGCAACACAACCGTTCGGTGATTGACCATGTAATAGATTTTTGCATTCTTGCAGTTGAAGCCGGCTGGCCTGACACTGCTCTCAGGGGGATTTCTTATCAATCATTAAACGAAGAACTCAAGGATCATTTGTTTACGCAACCAGAAACTAACCAGTTTGTGGAGCTTGTTCCCGCAGCCCTCCGGTCAGACATCAGGCTCAGAGAACGCCGAACGGAGCGGAACCTGCTATCTCGTAAGCATACATCCGACACTCCACCTCGTAATTCGTTGATGAATATTTCTTCCCGTCCTGAGCATGAATCATCAGGCCCGCCCCCAGAAAGACCTATACAAGTAGGTCATTCTAAGCTAACGGCTGCAGAAAGGCAGAAACGAAAGGATGAGGGATTGTGCTTTTATTGTGGCAATGCAGGTCATTTTGTCTCGCAATGTGCCCTCCGTTTAAACTCCCGTCCTCTCCTGTCGGACGACAGGCCACGGGGGAACATTTCGGAAAAGGATAAAATTAGTAATTTTCTCTTTGTTCCGGTCAAGATTTCTCATCTAAGTCTCGTTCATGAAGTTAGGGCCCTGATCGACTCAGGTGCCGAACACAGCCTCATTGATCAGCACCTCGTTAATCAACTCAAGCTCCCTGTTAAAACTCTCGTCTCCCCTGTAAACGCTGCCGGATTAGGAGGGCAGCAACTCTCTAGAATAACGCATCGTACCAAACCCCTGCTCATATCACCTCCGGTAATCACAGAGAATATCATCAATTTTTTGTCAGGCAATCTCCCCAGACTCCTGTAATTTTAGGTTTCTCCTGGCTCCAAATTCATAACCCCCATATTGACTGGTCCGCCCTTCGCATCACCAATTGGAGTACGTATTGTATGGCCAATTGTTTACAGTCTGCTATTCCACCCATGTCCTTGTCCATCCCTGATGCTGATCCGAACATCGATTTATCCAAAGTACCCCAATGTTATCATGACCTCAAGTCGGTGTTCTGTAAAGTTAAAGCTAGTGCGCTGCCACCACATAGGCCCTATGACTGTGCAATTGAACTCCTTAGCGGTGCATCTCTCCCTAAAGGAAAACTATTTAATCTGTCAGGTCCTGAAAAAACCGCCATGGAGAATTATATTCAGGAAGCCCTCTCATTAGGTCATATTCGACCTCTTCTTCCCCGGTCGGTCCAAGCTTCTTCTTTGTGGAGAAAAAAGACAAATCTTTAAGACCCTGTACCGATTATCGTGAACTGAATCAAATAACTGTCAAAGATAATTATTCTCTTCCGCTGATTAATTCGGTTTTTGACTCTGTCCAGGAAGCCAGGATTTTTTCAAAGTTAGATCTCCGTAATGCATATCACTTGGTCCGCATTCGAGAGGGCGACGAATGGAAAACCGCCTTTACCACTCCTTTAGGCCATTATGAATACCTCGTCATTCCCTTCGGTCTCACAAACGCTCCCGCTGTATTTCAACGACTAGTTAATGATGTGCTCCGTGACTTCCTCAATAGATTCGTCTTTGTCTACCTGGGCGACATCCTCATTTACTCCAACAAACTTACTCAACATGAACACCATGTTTGCCTCGTTCTGGAAAGACTGTTAGAGAACCAATTATTTGTCAAAGCGGAGAAATGTGAATTCCATATCTCCACCATTCCCTTTCTGGGTTATTTCATCGAGGCTGGTAGCATCCGACCCGACCCATCCAAGATAGAAGCCGTTACTGGCTGGGAAGTACCGGAGACACGTAAAAAATTACAACAATTTCTGGGTTTTGCAAATTTCTACTGGCGCTTCATCCGCAATTACAGCAGCATTGCTGCACCCCTCACGCAACTCACTTCTATCAACAAACCTTATGTTTGGACTATGTTTGACAGCGCATTTAAGAAGCTCAAAGAACTGTTCGTCTCCGCCCCTATACTCATACAGCCTAACGTTCAAAAACAATTTATTGTTGAGGTCGATGCCTTAGATTCCTGAGTTGGAGCCGTACTTTCCCAACGTGAGGATTCTTCAAGGAAACTCATGCGCATTCTACTCCCGCAAACTAAGCCCCACTGAACAAAATTACGATGTCGGGAACAGAGAACTATCGGCCATTAAGCTCGCGTTGGAAGAATGGCGACATTGGCTGGAGGGGGCAGAACTACCATTCATCGTTTGGACGGATCACAAAAATATGGCCTATTTATGATCCGCCAAGAAACTGAATGCCCGTCAGGCCCGTTGGTGTCTGTTTTTCGATAGGTTTAACTTTACTATCACCTATCGTCCCGGGAGCCGTAACTTCAAGCCAGATGCACTCTCCAGGAAATACAACTCCACTGAATCTACCACAGAGTCTACCATCATCCCTTCATCCTGTTTTGTGGGCAGCCTGACCTGGGACATTGAAACTAAGCTCCAACAGGCCCAAGGTGAGGCACCTGACAATATACAATGTCCTCCTGGAACTCTGTTTGTGCCTGACGCTCTTAGGTCTGACGTAACCACCTGGGGCCATGCTTCCCGGATAGCCTGCCATGGAGGGGTCCATCGGACTATTAGTCTCCTCAATAGGCGTTTTTTTGGCCCTCCATGAATAAGGACGTCCGCGACTATATTGCTGCTTGCACCACCTGCGCTCGCTCTAAGGCTTCCCACTCCCCTCCTGCTGGACATCTGCTTCCTCTTCCCACTCCCAGCTGTCCATTGCTGTGGGTTTTGTGACTGGACTGCCCTCTCCCAAGGCAACTTTTACCATCATAGACCGCTTCTCTAAGGCAGCCCAATTTATTCCCCTACCACAACTTCCCACGGCCACTGAAACCGCTAACGTCCTGGTCAACCAAGTTTTTCGTCATCATGGCATCCCCACAGACATTGTGTCCGAACGCCGAACATTGGCTGGAGGGGGCAGAACTACCATTCATCGTTTGGACGGATCACAAAAATCTGGCAATCATGACACTCCTCAAATTTCTGGTGTGGAAGTTAGAGAGTTTTGTCAAGTCTTGCTGTGTCATTCTCCAGCACTCTGCTCCATACAGTACTACAAACAGAACACAGCTGCTTTAGAGTTACAGTTTGGTATTGGTACTGTACTGTGATGTCTTCCAAATATTGCTCATGCTCATGAATGCAACCCTTGCTTTATTAATCCTGTTCTGTATATCCTTATTACTTCCACCTTCTGACATGATGCCACCCAAGTAAGTAAAGTTTTCAGTGAACGGTAAATCATGATCATTGACTGTCATGGGGGGCTGTGACGTAGTATTCAAGGTCATGATCGCTGACTTGCTTTGATTGATTTTGACACCGACCTGAGATCCAAATGGGTTTAACCGGTCAGACTTGTCCTGCATGTGTCGGTGAATATGAGAGATCAGTGCTAGATCATCAGCAAAATCGAGATCCCCAAGGGTGAAAAAGAGTGTCCAACTGATGCCAGTTGGTCCTGCTTCAGTCATGTGCCTCATCATCCAGTCTATCACTGGGCTGAAGAGAAGAGCTGACATCACACAGCCTCGACAGACTCCAGTTTTCACTTGAAACCAGATGTCACTTCCACCCACACAGCATCTGTAGTTGTTATAGAAGCTTCTAATCAGTTTTATCATGTGGGTAGGTACTCCATAAGCCCTCAAGATTCGCCACAAGCTGCCTCTGTGCACACTGTCAAAAGCTTTTTCAAAGTCTATGAAGTTAACGATAAAAACGTCATGTATTGGTGTGAGCTTAAATTCTGCATCTAGCTGTTCATAGAAAAAGTCCTTAGCTTCTTCCTCGCTGTCATTGGTAGGACTGTAGCACTGAATTATGGTCATATTCATATTTCTCCCTCATTCTGACTTTAATCAATCTACTGTTGACAGGTTTCCATTCAATCAAACTTTTCTCTGTTGCTTTCTTTAAAATGATGGCAACTCCTTCTTGATGCTTATCATCCTCTCTGCCTGAATACAGAAGTGTTTCTCCTGTTGATGTTATCACTTTGTCGGATCTTATCCATCTGGTTTCACTAACGCCTAAAATGTGAAGATTGTATCGACGCATCTCTGATGTCACTTGTCCCAATTTTCCTGTTCGGTACATTGTTTGTACATTCTAAAATCCTAATCTGGTCTTGGTTTTAGAGCTCAAGACTTCCATCTTCCTGTCAGTGGCTTCCAAGGCTCGACTTTTACCATTGTCATGCACACAAGTCTCTTCTTGGGACTCTGGAGGCCTATTGCACGTTAGAGTGGTTTTTGATCTTGTTGCTGTTTCCGTAACCATCTTAGTTTTCTAGGACCGGGTGGTTAGCCCTGTGCCAAACCCCCAACCCGGAGGGACAGGGGACTGCTCTTAGTCTGGCCTCTACCCTTCAATCTTTCTGGCATGGGAGACCCTACCAGGAGAACATAGCCAGCCAGCATAGCTATCCAGGTCATCGAGACTCGCAAGCCCCCCAACCACGACAAGGTGTCAGTCCATGGGCACACATTACAGGTGGTCTCTTAGAGATGGCTGTATATACTATTTCCAGATATTTCCAGAAGTCTGTAGCAAATGTCTGGAGAGCCTATTTGTCATGATAAAATAGCTGTCTGAATCTGAAAATTATGAATGAACCATAGCCAGCCAAATAAAACAAAGCTAAATCAGCAAAGTTTGTATATTCATGTAAAATTTAAAAAATGAGCAAAAACTTTAGTATTTGTCTGTAGTATTCAAGTTTTGATATTTGTATGATCAATATTAAAACCTGTTGGTTATAGTTCCATGTGCAATTCACAGTAAACTTTAAGTTTAAACATTTTTTACTCGATTTTTCAAAAAACTGCAAAAATGTGTTTTATGTTTGTTTTTTTCAATTTGATTCACTGATGTGAAAGCTCTTCACATCAGTGCAAAGATCATGTCTCATTTGTTAATCTATTACAGACATTGATTTATTTTTCTTTGTAAGTAATTTTTAATGAGTATAGTAGAGATGTGATTTATAAACTTCAAAACAGTTGGTCAAGATAACATAATTGGAATAAGAACCACAGAGAAGGGAAGACCTGCTGGTGTACACCTAGGATGCAGGAGACCGTGCTTAGTGGCAGAAACTTAAGTAAATAACCCTTGGAGAAACAAAAAATGAAAACGCAGATGACCATGAAATGAAGAACTTAAAACCAGGCACTTATATAGACTGAGGATCATTAATAGAAATGAAGACAACTGTGAATGATTATGAACATGAACCTGGAGTGATTGACGGGAACACAAATGAATAAATAAACACAAACCACGAGTTGACATATCACTAGACAACGGTAAATTCAATGGGCAGAGATAAAACCCACAACAAAACTAAATCTTTGAAACAAAATAATACAGTTTAAATGTTGGGTGAATTTTTTTTAGCTTTATCTGGAGCTGCAAGCGTGACCAGGAGCAGAAATGCACAAGCATAGTTTGTCTGTGGGAGAGGCGGAGGCACTTGATGCAGGGTTAACATCATGAGTAATTTGTGGTTAAAAGCGTTTAAAGTAAAGTCAAAGGTAAAAACTACACATCTTGTTCTTTCAAGTTTTGTTTTGCTGTGACTCTATTGTATGCATAAATTATATTTCATGGATTCTGCAAGGCTTAATATTTCCTATATGTTGACGTGTAGACCTGCCAGATCCTTGGAAGACCCAATTCTGCTAAACGCATTAATTTCACTCTTTCATTTTTCGACGGAAATACAAAGATTGTTTTGTAAAGATTAAAGGTTCATACTCAAATGTGATTAGTTAAAGTGGAAAAATGGAAATTAATGAACACATACATCTGCCCTTTTGAAATTTAGTTTCACTTCTGCATAATTCTTTCCAGTAACATTTTTTTGTAGCTTAGTATTTAAATTAGACTCCCACAGAAAAGTAAACATTGATGTCGGCTTATATTTTTAGATTTCTGATAAACAAATTGACATCAAAACCTGTATTTATCAAACACCTGAAATTTTTGGGCTTTTTAGAAGGCAATGTTCAGTGTTTGACTATCAAATGAAGTTTCAGAAATACTTGTGACTGGGAAGTCATCCTTTTTTTAAATCTTATTGTAGGTCTCTGCAAACACACATATTCCATTCCAACTTTTTTCTGCAATGAGATTTAAAGTTGCACTCTAGTATTCCTTCATCTTTTTAAAAAGTAATTCTTTTAATTCTGACTATGCAGATTTAAAAAAAAAAGTCATTTTTCGAGGGCATATTTTCTACAGAGCAGCTGTAGTTCAATAGAAATTTGCCTCTTTGTTATGCGTGAGACAACTGGTGTGGAGTTAACACATCCCTCATTCCTCACATCCCTCACCCTCTCCTTGTAGCTTACAGGCCCTCACATCCCAGCCTAAAGGCCTGTACACACCGGGACGCCGACATTTAACGCCTTGTGACTAAACAAAGGGCACCAATGTGAGTGTGCACACCGACGCAAAAACGCCATGCGTAAAAGCTTCATTTTTTTTAAAGAACGCCTTGGGTTTGTTTTTTTGGTTTGACGCGCCGCTTCAAAAACTATACGACCAATGAGAATGGCGCTTTTGCATACGCGTCTGGAGCTTCTGAAGTTACAGTAAAACACAACTTGGGGGAGCTCAAACACAAAACTGTCTTGCTGAGCACACATACGTCACAGCGAAGAAGATATACACCAAGTAGCGTCTACACTGCTGCGAAGAAATAAGACGAAGAAGATGCACTCACTGACGGACATTCTAAAATATCCCCGAAAACGCTCGTGATACATTTTCAGTTCTTGTACCAGTCGATAAAACTCCCCGTGTTCTTCTCTTCTCGTAACTATGGGATGTACCCAAAATCGGCGTCTTTCATCATTTAACAGAACCATAATTTCTTCTTCGCTGGAACTGGAGCTAGAGCTAGAGCTACTGGTGCTGGAAATATTCATGTTTTATTGTTTGATTCTGACAAGCGCGTAAATACTTGCTCTCTTCTTCTGAGTGAAAAGCGACTTTAAGAAGCGTAAATTTGCGCAGCGCCACCTTGTGTACAGGGGGTATTTCTGATTTACATTAAGCGCCATCTAATGTCAGGGAATGAAATTGCATGTTCGCTCGGCTCATCGTCAGCGAAAATCGCCTGGGTGTGCACACAAAAAACTTGGTGAAAAACCCTGGCAAATAACAGCTGGCGAATATTCGTCCCGGTGTGTACGGGCCTTAACATTACCTGTATAACAAAAAATGGTGATCAATATTGGAGTCATCCAGACGTACTGTTTTGAGCCAGATTCCAGCTCAGACGAGGAAAGCAAAGACTTACATGGACCTATTTGTCTGCAAATACATGAGTCAGAATAGAGCGGAGCAGGGGAAATTGTAGCCAGCCCAAAAAAGTTACACTTTTTTTTCAATGGGCATTTTTTTGTCTGCTCCTGACTCACAACAATTTGAATATAAAAAATACTCGGAAATGCAATTTTGAGCCTAGTTTTATTTAGATATGTCCTCCATCATCAGAAAATGCCACAAGAGCATGTTAAAACATTTTTATTTTATTGGAGTGGGTCTTTCAGGAAACAAAAACAGGATTTCAAGAGCATACAGTGAAAAGAAATTGTCAAATTTCATAAAAGTCCTTAATTCATACAAAATGGATAATAGAATTACTTGTTAAAAATACAGATTCTTCTCTGTTTGCGTGTCACAATTGAAATGTGAACTTATGATCAAGTTTCTAGTTTTCACCACAGGTTGTAAATCAAACATATGAGTGAAAAGCAAAATACATGTAATAGAAATGTATTAAATTATAATAACTCAAATTAAATCAGATGAATACACGACAATGCTTGTTGCTAGGCTTATTGTTCAGCTTACAGTTCCGAAGTCGCTGTATGGCTGTCGGCTGAAGATTTGTAGACACTATAATTATGTTTATTATTCTGTACTTGATAATTTCCCTCATAGAAAAAGTCTTGTACAAGGTGTCTGTCTAACACAATAAAGCCTGATATCTCCTTTTAAATCTGGAAGGCAAAATTATTCAAAGAGTGATAACGATTAGCGAGTAGGAGACTGATTACTTTCCTGCCTGGAGGCACAACCTCGCATTAATCATGATAATTTGCTTCACTTTAAAACCTCAAGTGAGTGTGTCTTATTTGCTTCGATACCATCAGGCTGTCATCAAAATTTTGTTAAACAGATAACAGCTTCCTGGCTGATATCAAAATGTAGATAAGTTCATTTTTTATCTTTGCCGTGAGACATCTTTTAAAACCCGGCCAGCTTGTTTTTCATGGTATGGAGCATCAGTACATCTATAAATAGAATTTACAGTCTAAATAGTTGAAACTGGCTTCATTTCACTGATATCTTGTATTAAAAAATGTTCTCTGCAACGAGCACAATAATTTTATGTTTGAAACATAGCCTTCTTCAGTTCCCCCCCCCCCTGTAACCTTACACTTTGGCCGTTGTTTTATCGCACACACACACACCATTTAAGTTTTCTTGAGCTTTCTTTGGAGGAGAGGCTTTCGTTGCTGTAGGTGTCAGTGATGAGTCACACTGGCAAATTGCTGCATTTTAAACGCCTTTCAAATTACTTCCCTTGCAGTTCGGCGCTGCGCTGATAACAGATAACAGCGTTGCTCTAAGAAGGAGTTTTGTAGAACTCATCTCCTGTTTATTTGCCTTAAGGTATATCTGTAGTGCAGCCTTCCCTGGTAATATACATACACTACTCAGAATACAGATGGAAAAGTGTGAGTCAAGGGAAGCACTGGTTTCTGCTTTTTGAATCCCTTAAAAAGGCCATATAGTTCCAAAATCCTGTAAGTATGATCAACCATTTATGTTTTTTAATATATATTTTACTATGCTTCTCCAGATCTCCTTTGACTGTGTAAACTGACAAACAAGACTAAGGTCAAACATGCATTTGTTGTATGTTTTGTAATACAGAAATCACATATCCACTTGAAACAAAACTGTCAAACAAAAATCAAGGTTTAAGCCAAATTGTGGTGAATGTGAATCCTTGTATCACTACTGTTAATGTTACCTAGGGTTTGTTTGTAGAGTGATGTGAGCTTTTCAAAAGAAGATGTGGCGTTATGCCTTTTCACACAATTAATCAAACTTTATTTGACAATTATTATATGTATTGGATTCAGTCTGTCATGTGTGTGTACTGTATGCATAAGTGCAAATAACTCTCTTATGATTGAGATTAATTATAATGTCATCTACTTTTATTTATTTTTTTCAATACATTTTTTAAATACATTTTTTTTACACAACTGCCTACTTAAAAGACAGAAAAAACCTTCATTTTTCTGGCATTTTTCTAAAAGTAAAAAAATTGACTGCATCCCCTGCTGCTCAGCATTTACAACTCTTGGGGATGATTTAAAAGACGCCAGAACGCCAGACTGCCGTTCTGGCGTTTTACTTCTTTAATGCAGAACAAAATTGATTCAAATGAGAGTCACATTTTATGTTGGGGTGAAACTGTCAAAGTCAGACTGTAAAATAAGCCAAATTTGGATTTTGAACTTTAGATCATACTTATTGTAAAGCATTTTTTGGCAAGAAGTTTTTTTCAAATCAAATTTTTTTCTAAATACAGAAAACAAGGAAGGAACTAACAGAAAATGTAGATCGTTAGAATTGAAAAAAATGCATTTTTAAGCTGATACATTCTGTGAATATGTCCTCCATTAAGCATTTCATAACACAATACTAGAAAGAGAATTATCTTAGCATTCTTGTTTTACTTATGGCAGCATTAGAGTAACCTTGAGAGCTCCAAAGTGTACTAAAGAAGATTATTTTAAAATAAGTCTTCACAAAAAGAAATTCATAAATCATTAAACTATACTTGCTATTGTTATACTTCCTTATTTAACTATATAACTAAGCAGGCTGTTCTTAGTCTCATATTTCTTAATAAAATAGTATAAAAATATATACATTTTCATCAAGGAATTATTCTTTTACATATTCAATGTGCAAGGTTACTATGCAAAGACAAATGTGTGTCTCACTGCACAAAAAACAACATCAAAAAGAACAAAAACAGTAATTTTGTAAGTGTTGTTTTCTCATGAATTCCAAGATGTGACAGCAAACCACTCACAATCTGAAGTCAAGCCAGTCATTTTCTTGAATGATGCTGGAAAATCCAAGCAGTCTATCATGAATAATGAATGCAGAGCACATTGAGGTGTAGAGATTCATGGGGTTTTGTCATTTCACACTTTATATGCAAAACTGTGACTTTCCTACTACTACTGCTGTGGTGTGTGGCTTTCTCTGCCTGCACCCTTAAGTATAAATTGTGGACGTAAGGTAGTATTCTGAAAGAGTATCATGCAAGGTTGGACTTGCATTTGAGGCATTTGGGAAAAGGATGAGTGTCTGGTGGTGTGGTGAGGCCTTGCACTGTGGAGTGTATGCTTTTGTCAGGGCTGGGTTCAGTTCACTTTCAGCTGAGTGTCTGCTGATCCATGGGCCAGGTGTTTACAGGGGAGAAGGGAGGAGATTGGTGGTGAGGGCTGATGTTGCACGCCACGATATGAGTCGTCTCATCAACCTCAAATTCATTGCCTGCTTCTGGCCTCAAAGGCCATCTGTCACCGATGCCACCTGTTTCTCAGAGGTTGCACTGCACACTTTTATGGCTAATATTCATGGAGGTTAATATTTCCAAGAAGCAGACAGTAAAAAGTGGGCCAGCAATCACCATAATGCCCACATAGTTTCCACTCATAAACATTTCTCAGAGCAGGTCATTGACTCCCACTCTAAGTTTAATCATGGGTCTTATGGGTGTTAGATGTCACTGGCTTCTCTTAACATTATTGATGTTAGACCGCAGATTCATTTTCATCAAGTTTCAACTGTCCCAGAGTACCTAGGAGGATAGTTTGTATTCACATGCTTGTAGTATGATCAGCCAGACATTGTTCTTGGTAGGCCTGCACAATATACTGCAAATTTATCGTTATCGCAATATCCAGCTCTGCAATATGCATATCACAAAAGACGGCAAATATCGCAATAAATCGCAAACCCAAAATGTGTTAAAACAATCTTCTAGCAGCTTGAAGCATTTAACGAATCAAATAAATCCCTTTATGCTTTGACCAATCAGATGGACGCCTTCCCATTGTTGACCAATCAGATGGAGGCCTATTATGTTAGATGCTTGTCCCCCATGTCGATGAGGGTCATTTGGAGTATAATTTTTAAACTGTTGCAATGAAATGGGAATGATGTTTTTGTTTATTTTTCTATTTGTTTATTTACCACAAATTTATCGTTATCGCAATATTGATCACTAATATCGCATATCGCAAGTTTTCCTCATATCGTGCAGCCCTAGTTCTTGGTTGTACTTACAAAATAACTACCACATTTTTTGGAGTCCAAGTTGCTGCTGGTTGCATAGTTTTTTTGGGGGTGTGACTTACACTTTGGTGCGACTTATAGTGGAGCTGGTCGTTAAAACAATCTTCCATTATGGTACAAGCACCAAATTTGGCATGATCCCCTCTTTCAGAAAAGCATACAAGAGAAAATCCAAGCTTTTAAAAAAAACAACATATATGTATGCCTATATGCAATATATACATATACCTATATACAATATATATCTAATAGTATTCTGTATAATTTAGAGTTTAAACATTGTGAATTTTGCTCATGAACAGCCCATAATTTCGGGACTGGGGTAAATTGACAATGAATATTTTTGTAACAACTGGGTGTTTGACCGCCATCTTTACAAAGGGCCCCCATTTTGATTTTTTCTCTTGGCTGACAAGCTTTTCTGAAAGAGGGAGTCCTATAGCTATGATATGCCAAACACAAAATGCACGATTTGTCTGAAATATCAAGCTAACCTGCTCCGCTATTATATGTGATTTTTTTATTTGATTTATTTTTATAAAAGCAGCAACCGCTAGAGGGCACTGTAGGTGTGTGCATCAGTATGCTACTGACAGTAGTGCTGAAGAAGAAGCAATGCTCAGTCTCACATCGGACTTGGCGGACCCAGGGGATGAAGAATTAAAGGTATTCAGTGATTTGAAGTGGTATAAAGAATTTTGTTGACTTGTTAGCATGTTCTTTATGCCATGGTTATCTGAATATTTGTTTATAGTTGTACTAATATAGATTCCGCCTATGTTTCATTAAGCAAAAGAAGCATCAGTGTGTTATGGTAGGGAAGTGTGAATATATTCAGTCTGTTATTATTATCTATTCTATTATTATGATTTGCCTTTTAAGATGAACTGTTTGTTATATATATGATCAGGGATCATATGTATATATATGATCAACACCTGATCCACACCACCAGGATCTACAGTACTGACATTGGGATGTCATCCGGGCTAGAGAAATGCAACTGGATGATGACAAAGAGAGGCAAGGTAGTCCACACAGGAGGAGTTTCACTCCCAGAAGGAACAATAGCAGACATCGAGGACAGTTACAAGTACCTTGGAATTCCGCAGGCAAATGGCAACCTGGAGCAGGCAACAAGGAAAGCTGCAACAGCTAAATACTTCCAACAAGTGAGGCAGGTCCCGAGAAGCCAGCTCAATGGCAAAAATAAGATCCGGGCAATAAACAGCTACGCACTGCCAGTTATCAGATACCCTGCAGGAATAATAAGATGGCCAAAGGAAGAGATACAGACCACGGATGTTAAAACATGAAAGCTCCTCACCATGCATGGAGGGTTCCATCCCAAATCCAGCACCCTGAGACTGTATGCTAGCCGCAAGGAAGGAGGCCGAGGACTAGTGAGCGTAGAAGCCACTATCCAGGATGAAACATACAAGATGCATGAGTACATCAAGCTCAAGGCCCCAACTGAGAGTGTGCTCAGTGAATGTCTCAGGCAATGGAGAGCAGAGGATACAGTACTGGAGGACAGATCCTCATGGGAGGACAAACCCCTGCATGGGATGTACCACCGGACCACAACTGCAGTGGCTGATATCAAGAAATGGATATCAGCCAATGGCTAGAAAGGGCTGGCCTACAGGACAGCACTGAAGCGCTCATCCTGGCAGCTCAGGAACAAGCCCTGAGCACCAGAGCTATAGAGGCTCAGATGTACCACACCAGACAAGACCCAAGGTGTAGGCTGTGCAAAGAGGCACCTGAAACAATCCAGCACATAACTGCAGGATGTAAGATGCTGGCAGGTAAAGCATACATGGAGCGCCACAATCAAGTGAATGTCTCACAGAACATGTGTGGAGAATATGGACTGGAAACCCCAAGGTCAAAATGAAACACCTCGAGGTGGTAGAATGAGAGGGCAAAGATCCTGTGGGACTTCCAGGTCCAGACTGATAGGATGGTAATGGCGAACCAACCAGACATTGTAGTGGTGGATAAAGAACAGAGAAAAGCCGTTGTGGTGGATGTGGCAGTACCAAGCGATGGGAACATCAGGAAGAAGGAACATGAGAAACTGGAGAAATACCAGGGACTCAGAGAAGAACTGGAGAAAGCCTGGAAAGTGAAGGTGACAGTAGTGCCTGTGGTAATTGGAGCACTGGGGGCAGTAACCAAGCTGGAGGGTACGGCTACAACAGATACCTGGAAAAGTATAGACAGTCCAGAAAAGCACTAGGAAAAAGTGCTAGGAACAGCGCTAAGATACTATTGCAGGACCCTCAAGCTCCCAGATATATATATATATATGTATATATATATATATATATATATATATATATATATATATATATATATATATATATATATATATATATTATATGTATGTATGTAACTATGTATGTGTGTGAAAAAACATAATTTAAGGGCTCAAAATTTCTATTAAAAACATTACTTTAGTAATTTTTCTTCAATTCTTAAAACAGCTTTTATCGATGATTTCTAAATCTATGTCAATAATGATGCTAATATTAACTCAAAATTGGGGTCAAGGAGGGGGTAGCTGCCCCCCTGTAGCTCCGCCCCTGGTTTAATAATATCTAGCAAAGGTGGGGGATGAAAACAGAGCTGAAAGTCTCTAATTGCCCCAATGTAGACCAATGGGTCACATGACCACATGCTTTAGCTATGTCTTTGCATATTCATTGTGTGGCCAAAGTGTGTAGACTGCTGTGCTTTTTTAAGAGACAGTTCAAATGTAATCAAAGTGACAGCGTTGAATATTTTTTGCTTTGAAAGTCACAGCATGAATGATGTTCTTGCTGTAACCCAAACCGCTAACAATTTGTGTTTGACTTCAAAGAGAAAATCTCCACACTTATGAAAATAGACTGTTCACTGACAACAGAGGCAGCCCACTCTCATCAAAACATAATTTAGATTGAATAAAAAATTTCAATTATCTTGAAATATGAACCCAGACAACAAAGGGGGGGGGGGTCAAAACGCTGTTTTAACGTATCTTTAAAAAATAGTATTAATGTCTGCATTCATCCATTAAAAAATTGTCTTAAGCAACTGCTCTCCAAGTTGAAGACGTATTTTTCTGCATCAAGCATATTTAAACAAAGATAATTTCACTTTGCACATCGGTAAGAAATATATAGCATTTTTAAACTGCTACCTTTGCCACAATAAAATGAAATCCTAGTCTCCGCCACAACAAAATCAAATATCATGTTGGAGTCTACATGTTTTACAGCCAATTCTGCAGTTCCTGCATTAGAAAACCACAAATAAAAGTCCTGCTTCCAGTTGTACTGCAGATTACAGCGTGGGCGCCAGGGCCCTGCACACATCATCAAGTCGCAGCTATGCATTGTGTCGTAGGAACCTTATGGTGCAATTACTTGTCCTTCCCTCTGACAAAGTGCTGTGGGCGGAAAAGCTTCTGTTAATCATGAGCTCTATTTTATCACTACCAGGTACAGACCCTTTGCGGTTGCAAGTGAGAGAGCTGCATTAGCGCACTTGCTGAGAGATCTCCCAGCCTGCATTACCATAATTGTGGCCAGACCGTCAGCATTCATCTTTCCCTATCTCCCGGTGTTTGAAGTATGTTGATTTTTCAGCCGTGCCCCATGACCCTGCAGCCCTGTTTTGTCCAATACAAACAGCGCAAAAGCAGGAGTTAATTAAATGGAACAAAAGGCTGTCTGTGTGTAGTCCCTGCCTACTGTCTTAGCAGTTTTTACAGTGAGCCATTAATGACAGCATACCTCTTCTAAAGGTTCATTTGTCTGCACATGCATGTTAAAGATGACAACAACACAACTAAAATTGAACTTTAACAGTGAGGTGCCTTGTATCAAATGTGTGTGTCCCATTAAATGCTTGGTGCACTGGTGTTAAACAGTGTGAGTGGCAGGCGGTGGAGTGTGAGTCAGTGCGGGGGTTGCAGAATGAGGGTAAGGGGCCAGCTAATGCTGAGTGGCAGATGCCAGACCGTTATGTCGGCATCTGGCCTGCAGCTCCACGTTTACTTCTCCGAGCTTGGAGCCACCTTGAAGAATTGCAACAATTAAATGTGCATAGAAAAAACCAAGTGCTTAGTCTTTGTGCAGCATCATGTGCAGCAAACAGAAGTGACATGGCATCTCCAGGCCTTGTTGCAAATTGCATTTCCTTTTTTGATGCGTGCGTGTTTCATCACCCAACACAGAATCCCATATTTGTAGTCGGAATCCAAATAAAATTGGGCCAAAGAATAAAATCAGAGCTTTGCTTTAGTCATTTGGACACCCTCAAACAACGATGCCTGATAATTGCAAAATAAATATGGCCACGTGCAAGTTACAGGAGCAGGTAATATCTGACTAACTTCTGAATATCAGTGATTACCCGAGCAGCACAAGAATTCACACATAAAAACATGAGGGGAAAAAAGCATACATGAATGGAGTTGTACAAATCAAAGCTTTAGAGTCCTAAGAACCTAATATGAGATTATCGTAGTTTTTTGTTTCCTCAGTGACATTTCACAAGATGTTTATCATAGTGATAAGTTGTTTTTTTTTAAATTTCATCTTACTTTGGCAAGAATTTTATTTTGAAGAAGTTCCCATTGCTAAATGGTTTAAAGGCACGATAAAATAGGGTTTTAATTGTTTTTCACATGTTCTTTTGGCATTTTACTAATAATGGAGGACACATATAAAGACAATTAAGATTCCATTTTTATTTCAGAGTATTTATTTATTCAAATTGTTGTGAGTCAGGAGCAGACAAAAAATGCTGTTTGAAAACAAGCTTATTTATTGCAAAAAAATTACACTGGGCAAGCCAAGATGTATCGCTTCGATATTACTCACCATTTTTGTTGCACTGGTAATGTAGGTTGGGGGTGTGAGGGGCAGTGAGTAAGCAGGAGAGCATGTGAACACTCAGATATGGGTGACAGGAAGGGGGGCGGGGTTGTTCTGTGCAAACCCAAAACTGGTAGGCAGGTTTATGAATGAACAATTGCTGTTCTGCTGAAACTATGTTCTAGAAAAGGTTTTTTTTATTTTAGTAAAACCACCAAAATTATAAGTAAAAGACCAATAGTAACCCTTTTACAAAAAGAAAAAAAAATCTTTAAATGTTGCTTCCTGTTCAGGTTTCACCCTTTCACTTACCGATCTTTCCGACCTTCCATCACTTTAACCTGCTCTCATAGCCATAGCTCTTTTGCTGGTTTAATATTTTTGATAGTGTCAATGTTGCCTGATATTTTTTGCTTTTTCCCATGCAGCTTTTTGTTTGTGCTTGGATTTCCTACCAAAGTCTTTGCACTGCTCCGCATTAAGACACACAACTATGATAAAAAAACAAGCTAATTTCGGGGGCTGACAGCTAAATGTCATAATAGACTCGGCCAAAGCGGGAGCTTGGCAATGACAAATAAAGAGTATGGAAATGAACTCAGGTTTTACATTGTGAATGATGTTGTTTGTCCATTATTCAGAACTCAGTTAGCAGTGATGGGCCTCACTCTAAAAGCAGAAGCAACTCCACATTTTTTTCCAACCTTGAGCAGTAATGTACAAAAATGAACCATTACAAAAAGCCTTGGGGATGACAACGGTTGGATGCTTTTTTGTGTGTGTATGATAATAAATAGCCCCAGAAAGGAAGTGGAAGAAAAAAAACATTGGTGAATTTAAATTCAGAGTGATAAAAGGATTTCTCTACAACTCAGAGTGGTTTACTGTAACAAACCTTTGATCCTTATCTTGATGTTCCAGGCAGGACAGGTGAGGTTTAAACCTTTAGGCAGACTCATGTGAGCTTCTCTCTGCTACTCTTCATCAAAGCTACAGAGATTTTCTTTTTACTTTCATATTGGTAAAAATCTGAGCTGCTGCCAAATGCAGTCATTTTAGACAGGTTGTTCACCAGCAGGACAGTTTAACAGGTAAGTGTACAAATAGTTTGCTTAAAGACTCACTCCGATCCTCTTTTGATCTATGCCAAAGGCGTTCTACAGGATTTCGTGTTCTTTTAATTATGATTTTGCCCTTTTTTTGCCAAAATTCCAAAACCTGTGTTGTTTTCTAGGACATAGTTTCTGCAGAGCAGCAGTAGTTCATGAGAAATTTGCCTCTTAGTCATGGCTGTTGACTGATGAAAGGAGCAACCCCACCCCACTTCCCCTCCCTATTATTTAGAGCTTGGAGCAGGGATCTTGTGGACCGCCCAGTGTACTTTCCCTGTCCTATATCTTTTTGAGACATTTTTTTCCTCTACTGCTCCTGATTCACAACACGTTAAGTAAAAAGATACTCAGAAACACAATTTTAATCTTAGATTGCTATATAAATGTCCATCATGAAAAAAATGCCACAAGAACATGTTAAGAAACACCAAATACACCTTTTTCATCAGAGTGGGTCTTTAAATATTGTGAAGCTAATGTATGAGTCACGATGACTCCAAAGATTATGGATTAATGCATGATGTGTCATGATTTATTCCGTTGGGCTATAATTACATTTCAAGTTGAAGCGGTTTAAAGTAACATAGGATACAATGTGGAGCCATCTATGTGAATGGAGTCGGACCTGAAATGACTTTGTTTACTCACTTGTGTTTCTGAGGTGTGAATGAGAACGATGATGAGGGGCCACATTAATGGAACACCGATTCTCAGACTGAGAGAGAAAGAGATTAATGAAGAAAAGCGGGAAGGAATATGTGCATATCGAGCATCAATGGAGCATCAAAACAAATCTGCTTTCATGAGAGCCGTGCAGACACACGAGGTCAGGGACTCCTCAGACAAAAGCCCAACAACTACATTGCCGGCTAAAAAAGGGACCTCTCTGCTACAGAGCAACAGATTCAATTGAACGATTCTCACCAAAATGACCCTAATTTGGTGAGCCTGTAAATGAGGTCAGTCTGAATGTTTTCCCCGAACACAGCAGCAGTTGGAGCTGGAACAGCACGGCAGGGCAGAAAGCAGCACGCTAACCTTTAATATGTGGAATGTTAAATTGCTCCAAAGGAGCTCCATCGCTACAATTTCCCCTTTTCATTCAGGAAAGCACTATTTCATTCATGCCATTTCCGTTCATTCATCAGCTGGGGCGAGCCTCGACTCACAGTACCATGTCCCCACCAACATTCTTATCAATGGAAGTGACGTCAGCACTGCCTGCAGCTGGGTGGAGTAGGGGAAGGGGGGGAGTCACGTGGTTCAACGTGGGTATATACAATAAAGTTGCGCTGACCGTGGTGCTGAAAACGTTCACTCAATGTACATTAGCGCATGAGCTGCTGCAATTCAGAAAGGTTTCAAAACAAAATAAATACGGGGAGTTGCTTTTATTTTTATTTTTTTAACTGATGGTGGTCACAGACTGAAGCGACGGGGGGAGGGACAAAAAAATTCTCTCAGGTGATCCACTTTTTTGTGATATAATCTTGGCTTTTTCTGTGAGTTTCACCCCTTCTCCACCCTCCAAGAGGGTCTCCAGGTAAGTTGAGCCACATCACATTTTTGATAACTGACAGGAATTAATTATTTTTTATTTGTATTTTTTTAATGTGTCTTTGAAGAAGAAGTCCAGTTTAAAGCTGACTGCTGTCACATTTGCAACATTACACGAAATGTAAAACTGTAAATTTCGAAAGATTTCACCCTTTTAGACATAAAACGTTGTTTTGTACTACATTTCAGTTCACATTTCTTTATATATGACAATTAAAACAATATTTTCTTTTTTTAATAAGAAAAATGAAAAAAAAAATGTTCTAAAAAAACGTTAAAATGAAATCTGAAAACCGCAAAAGGTATATTTCTAATTGTGTGTTTACAAAAAAAGAAGCAGAAGAGAAAAGGAGGGCCACCCATACGTGCAGATAAAAGTCTTTCAATGTAAATTTCTGCGCAGATTCTAAAACATTTTAGGTGAGATCTTTTATGCTTCTGGCAGCATTTAATTAAAACAAAAACAGATAATGAGAAATACATTTCTGTTGTTTCTTTTAGTGATTAATTAAATCATTTCTTTTTAAATCGATAGTTCAAATGTGGTCGATAACTTTATACATCTTTATGCTTCGTTTCGCACAGTAAACATAAAATTTTGCTAAATCTGAACCGTTAAATTTTTGTCTTTATTAACCAAAAATGTGCGCTTTTTCGCATTCCACCACTCGATGAAAAAAACTCGGAACGCGCAGGCAAAACCGCAAATCTGCCCCTTCATCTTTGTCCGGTGCAAAAAACAAAAACAAAACAAAAGACCCACTTCTCTCACATTAAGCATCCAGTTCATTTGTGATTCAGGGGGGGAGAACCTGTGCAGGCAGGGACCGTAGGGTTAAACCATCAACCGCAGCCAACAGCTCTGCGCATGGCTTCCCGGTGCGTCGCGTCTGTGTGCCACTGACTCCCAGCCTCCTTACTGTGGCAAACAAAAATCAGTGCTGCGGATTTGGATCTAATTGGAGTTTTCTGCCTTTAATTAAAAGAAATGAAAAGTGTGCGCGCGCTGGCCGCGTTGGTTCAGAGGATGAGGTGAGATGCGCTTTGCTTGTTACGCATAAAAATCCCTTCCGTCCTTGATACGTGGATATTAGCTATTTCTACACTTTATTACATAAAATAACCGATTATGAAAAATCAGCTGGTACTCTTTAACAAATCAATTAATTGTTTATTAAACGTGGTGGCAAAATGTTTTTTTTTAATCTCTGTTAAATCGCATTTTTCATGTAAATTCGAACCCTTTTTTGTTAATAAATGTTCTCAGATTATCCAAAGAACACGATTTTATTTAAGGTCCGGATTGATGTGAATGTTTTAAAGTTTGTTTTAACAAAACGTAAAAAATATTTGACCGAAATGTTCCAATCCTGCCTCTGATTTTGCGGCAAAGCACCAATCACGGCTCATTAGTCTTCTTTGTCCGCCGGTTTTTCCTCTCAGAAATGAATACAATTAAACACAAAAAAATCCACTTACGATGTGAAGTGCTTTTTTTTCGTGGTGGCGTTATGTTTAAATAAAAAAAATGTAAATAGAAATAAAAAGATTAAAGAAAATAATAGTTCAAAATGTGCTCTGCTCGATGCCTCTCATATTCTCATATTTTATTTAAAATAGTAAAATTCCTTTGAAATCTTTTAAATAATACTGACTTTAATTGAAAAAAACTAACAAACAAATAACCCCCCCCCCCCACACACACACACACATACACACAAATTCTTATGTGTCTGCTGCATTTTTGTCTTCTCCTTCTCTCCAGGTGCTTAACCTCCCTCCTGCCAGTTCTACGTGGTCATGACCGGTCATCACGCCCATTCCACAGCCCACCTCATCTTATTGGTCTTGCTCATAGTCACTCCAAAACTAGCTGGCGCCGCCCCTGTGCGGGGTGAGGAAGGCGAGGGAGGGCTGGAAGGGCGCCCCTGGACTTATCATAAAGAGGACAGCCTTGCCTCTTTCCTCTCACCCCCAATCCAAAGTCTGTCTAGCCCTGACAACGAATCCTTCGACCTGGGTCGGAGCCCGGGTCCAGACAATCCGTTAGATAAAGTGACAGACTCTGCACAGGTGCTCGCCGTTCTCTTGGAGTCCCTGGACCACACGGGGGAAACAGAAATCCAAGCAAGCAGAGACAAAGACTGGGAAGAGGATCAGAAGCTGCCTTCTGCTGAAAGCTCGGAGGGTGGCGAGATAAGGAGACCAGAGAAGACAGAGAAAGACAGGGGGGTGGAGGAAGGCAAGGAGGGGCAAGAGGCTGATAAGGCTATTGAAAAGCTAATTTTAGGCCATTTGACAGCTGCTCAGGGGGATGACTTGAAGGAAGGGGAGGAGCTGGATAGGACCACAAGCTTAGAGACAGCTCAGGTGTGGTCCTCCGAGGATGAGGGTCCTGATGGCGCGAGTGAAAAAAAGACAGAAGAAGAGGAAGGGCGTAAGGTGGAAAATGATCTAGAACGCCTGCTAGCTGAGGTTCGCTCTGGTTCTACCTTCCAGGAGGACGATCCCTCTCTGCAGCGCCAAATAAGGGGCTACTTTCAGAATATTGATTTGGGTCTCCAAGACAATGAAATCCTGCCTCCTCTGAAGGGCTACAAAGCATACAACACTCAGTTGGCACGTGCTGGAAAAAAACAGCACTGGCAGGAGAACACATCTCGCAACAAGGGGGGAAATTTCATGGATGACTTTGAGGATGAAGGAGAAGAGCTGGAGGAGGAAGTTGAGGAGGAGGAGGAGAGTCTCACCCACATGGAGGAAGAGGCAAGGGCGCGTGCAGAGAAGCAGGAGGTTCTTCGGCAACAGGAGGAGGCAGAGCGAGCCAGGGAGGAAGAGCAGAGGCTGGCAGACATTGCCTCAGACATGCTGCTGCAGTACATGGGAAAGAAGCAGCAGTCTTACATGAAGCCGCGGCAGAAGAGCAGCAACACAGCAGAGGACAAGCGATCTGAGGAGGTTCTCCCCGACGAAGACGACCTGGACCAGCAAATGATTGACCGGCTGATTGAGATCAGCAGCAAGCTTCACCTGCCTGCTGATGATGTGATTGAGATTATCAGCGATGTGGAGGAGAAGAAGAAAAAAAGAAAAGAGCTGCAGAAGCAACCGGTAAATAGCAATCCTATTGCCCCACGTTTCAGGCCCCTAGTGCCTCTTCCTTTGCCTGCCCCACCAATCTATCACTACACAGCCTCCAAGAACCCCAAGAAAGCCCCTTATAAGCACAACAAGTCCAACAAGAAATGGCATAAGGACAAAGTCAAGTCACACAAGCAGGACTATTGGTACAAGCCCCCGAAGCAGCTTGACTATTGGTATAAACCTCAGAAACAATTCTTGGCCTTTCCCTCATATCCGTATTATCAAAAGCCATATCGAGCCTACTACCCTGTTTACTTCCCTTATCCTAAAACACAGTACTATGGCAAGACCCCTCCCTCCAGGGACCAGCCATTCAGCCCCCAGGAACTTGACCTTCAGGGCCCGAAGCGCAGACACAGGGGCAGAGGTAAGAACCGTGCAGGGCAGGGATGGAGGCAGCAGCCACCGCTGCGCCTGCCTGTCACCCCTTACATCTCTAATTATATCCTTCCTCATCCACGGACCTACCAACCCCTACCGCCCCCAAAACCGCTAATCACACCCCGGACGGGCCGGAGGCCCTCTTACTACTATCCACAAGACACACCAGGAGATGACTATGAAGAAGATGGGCTCGTGCCTCAGCTGGACAGTGAGGAGGAGCTGGAGAACTTTATCGAGAGGATCTACATGAAGCGCAAAATGTATTGAAAGTCTTGTTTTGGACATTTCCAGATGACAAAGGACAGACAGGTGGCACACATTTTACAGTGCCAGGTCAAAGCTGAAGCAAAGAGATGATGGCAAATTGAAGTGCTATGAAAAGTTTGATTTCTGTTGATATTCACCGTGATTTGGTTGAGTTTTATTTTTTATTTTTTGTTTTTCCCAGTCAGGGCGAGGGGCGTCCCGCTCGAAGCTCCCTGCTACCATGTTTAGCCTCTTGGACAGTTTACATTTTGAAACAGAACATACCATTGTGTATGTCTGCCTCCATTCAGGTCAAAGCTCCTGTATATTTCAAAGAATTATAGAGGACACACACTACACAGAATGACATTTCTATGTGCCCATTGTGACAAAACCATGTTTACAGCTGACTTTGTATCTCTTTTGTTTTATACTGTATCATTCTGCTAAACTAAAGCCGCTTTACAAAAACTTCACAAAACACTGCAGTTGTCAAATGTTGACCGAATATTTTTGTTGTATTCGATGTGTGTAGATGCCTTTTTTTTAAATGCCCGATTGGATCAATTTAAAAAGAGCTGCAATTTCAATGCACATGTCCGTTTTGTTTTTGTTTTTTTGTTTTTTTCAAATTGCAGATGAGATTTTTACAAAGCAGTGTGGTATAAAGGAAATATCATATCGCATTTTGCTATCATATCAAGTGGTCCCGATGTAGAAGCCCTGTGGACTCCAAAAGCACAAACTTAAAAACTAAAACTTCCAACGTGGTGGACTAAGGGTTTTCAATCATTTTGGGATCCATACATTCTTTTTCATCTAATAATATTTCTGGGACAGTTATTATATCACAAGCAACCTCCCTTTTTTTATTATAATTTCCTTCCTGTTTGTCCCTGAAAAACACAATCAATTTTCTCTCATTGTTCTTGCATTATATTCATATTACCTATTTTTTTATAAGGAAAAAATACTTGAAGTCAAGCTATGTGTTCTACAGCCTTTTGAAAAGGGATTTTTGCCAAGAGGCTTCAAATGTTTAGTTAATTTTCAGAAGAAATTCACTGAAAAGCTTCGGGCTGGGGAGTCAGGGATTATGCTAAAACCGTTAAATGCACGTCTTTCTACTTGCATCTCAAAAAAGAACAAAAAAAGAGAAAAAAAACAGTATGGAGAACTCAAAATGGTTTCTCTCAAAAAACTGTGAACATTTAAGAGAAAAAAAAGAAAAAAAAAGAAATCTTAAAGGAAGAGGGCCACTGTGTCCACAGTGAAGCCATCTGACTTGTAAAAGGAGAGTGTTGTTGTTGATGTCACCTTTAGCATTGTAAGATGTACAGTGTGAAATAAATATGCCCGTGCGATGTGTAAATACCAGCATGATGATTACTAGTTTTGCTATATGATTAAAAAATAAAAGCAATTATTTTATTAAAGTTCAGCTTTTCAATGGCTTTTTAGAGTGTTATCCTGTAGGTCACAAAGCAGTGAGAGGCTCCTGCACGCAAAGACACACCCAAAAGAGGAGACAAAAGCTCGGGGACAGCATGACTCATATATGTCACTGCCATCAATATGCAGACCAAGAAAACATCTAGAGTCAAACCGTCAGGCAGAGCGTGGTGGGGAAATGGTAACTGCAGTGATTGATGAGTCACATGATTGGTGGATGAGTCATCCATCTATACTGCACAGGACTGCACACACACACACACACACACACACACACACACACACACACACACACACACACACACACACACACACACACACACACACACACACACACACACACACACACACACACACACACAATCTCCTTGAGCTGTGTAGTAATTTAGCTGGAGGCAGTTAAAATAAAGATTGACTTCTGCTCTGCCTGCAGTCTGCCGGTTGGCCAATGAAAAAGGAGTTTTGTTGGATGGGCTTTGCCATCTCTCGTTTCCATGCCTCCCGCTCGTTTTGAAATCCCACCGGCAGTGCTGCTGTACTGTCATGAAGTGCCGTGGATCGTGTTTGGCATGGACACAAACTTTCTTCATGCTGTTCACGGTGCAAACACTTTAGGTGATTAGCAGTCTGCTCATTATGGTCTGGATCAGTTGCCATTCTGCCAGCCTGCTCTTCACTTGATATGAATGGCGTCTTTCATGGCTCCTTCTTTGCTCAACCGATGGATTCCTGTGAACCATGTTGTGAATTCAGACGTGCAGTCATAGCTTCTGCAAATATCTAGATCTGCAGAGAAAAGAGATAAAAGAAAGAAACCAAATACAAACTGGAAGTTGACAGCAGAATTTAAATAGTTTGGAGGTGCTGTTGATCATACAGAATAGTCTCAAGGATAAAAATGTTGTTGCTAAATCTAATCCATGCTGTCCTAGCATCAATGGGCATCATCACAACAAGAAGAACAAGACAAATAAATGAAAAGTAAGCTAAAACACATAAGAATCAGCCTGTTTGACAAGACAAGCAGTGGTGCTGATTGGGAAAATAACATGGGTCTGCTAATAAGCCCATTGTCCTTCTCCTGCAGCCTTGATAGCCTCATTAAACAGTCATTTAATAGACCTAATTAAAAACTGTGTCAAAACACCTTTACTGACAGCTTTGCAAATAAAATAAAAAATTGAAACACGAAATCATAATCTCTATTACATACTTTACCTCTGCTTTACTATAATTAGGAGTTAGGCATCTCAGATTGTGGAGATATTATGAGATTGTCAGTGGTTTCAGAATCTCGGTCAAACATCTCTGTGTTGCAATCGGTGATGACCAACAATGACAAGCTCCTCCAAACCAAGTTCAAAGGCAAACCAAGTTCAAAGGTAAAGCCTTAGACACAACTGCGGGTGGATACAGGCAATAGGTGTAGTAGGTGAAATGCAGGCGTTGAACGCTGCGTAAAGGGCACCATACAACAGTTTCAACTGTACATCATAAATGCGTTCAACTTACATTATTCTTACAAATAATACACTTACCACACACACGACAATGGTACATTAAATTTTTATGACGCCTCTGAAGCCTCAAGGGAACTGCAACACACACCTTTTCTCCCTTCCAAGATGCTGCTCCTGTCCATGACCCTCTACTGGTCTGGACAATCCAAAAAACCTGCAGCACCCTTACAGGTAGACTGCACAGTGGAGCAGTGCCTAGCGCTCTTGCCTCACAGCAAGAAAGCCCCTGTTTCAAGTCCCAGCTGGGGGACCTGAAACGGGGGATCTTTCTGTGTGGAGTTTGCATGTTCTCCCCGTGCATGTGTGGGTTCTCTCCAGGATCTCTGGCTTCCTCTCACCATCCAAAAACATGCTTCATAGGTTAACCCTTGTGCTATCTTAGATGACCCCACCCTTACATTGACGTGTTCTCCCTACCATGACAAAGGTGGATAAAGGTGGAAAGATTTCATTTAATCCATGGACACCAGTGAAGATCACAAATCATTGAAGAAAAAAGGTTCAATGCACTGTCTAGTGGGTCTAGATCAGGGGTGTCAAACTCATTTTGGTTCGGGGGCCACATTCAACCCGTCTGATCTCAACTGGGCCGGACCCGTAGCGTAAAGGCAAAACAACAGCTTTATTCTTGTTTTTTTACCCAATTGGAAAACATGCCTCAACCAACATGGTAGCCTAATCATTTCTTATTACACATTCATTCACAGAGGCCAATGGATCTTAAATAAAATTAATTTCGCTTTAAAAAATATTGGTTTATTCAATTTTATACAGCCTGAATATTTTAAATCTGACACTGAAGCAATCCTGATAATAAATTCAAGAGGGACTACAGAAAAAAATGAAACATCTTCCTGAAATGTAAACGTCCAAACGATGACAAAATTACACTAAATTAAACTTGCAAACATTTGTGAACGTAAGAGTTTGGAGTTAACCTCCTTTCTCTCCTGAAACTTCACAAGACCGTAAATATCAGGATTCAAATCCTGTGCAGAAACACATTTACTGTCATTCAAGTGTGCAAAACACAATGAAATGTCCATTATTATTATCATCATTCATTATTATAACAATCTTTTCCTGGTTTCTGCCTGAATTTTGTGGCAACACCTGCCTTCTTCCTGACCTTTAATGGAAGTTCCATCAGTGACCAAAATTACTTCATGTGACCAGTTCACTCCAACATCGTCCAGCACAGTAACTAGAGAGCTGACTATGTCATCAGCTGTTGTTGTGTCCATCAATTCAAGCAACTCCACTGTGACGGTCTCTTCAACACCTTTAATAAATATGCACAGCTGTACATATCTGTGATGTTGGTGCTTTCATCAATAGTGACTGAAAATACAATAAATGACTGGATTCCTTCATATGGCTGCCTGTGTTTCCTCAGAGATGTTGTGTCTGGAGTCCTAATTCTTGACAGACTAATGTTTAAGGTCGACTGCTTTTTGGGAACAAGACTTCTGCAGACTTCAGCATTTTACAATAAATTCACCATCAGAAAATGGTTTGGATGTTTGCTCCAACTTGTCTGCAATAAGGTAGCTAGCTGTCACTGCTCCATCACTGACGTCCCGGCTGCAGTAAATCCAGATGGTTATTTATCAGTCCAGCTAATAGTTGCTAAATCTTTTTTTTCTTAGCTACAAATGGTGAAACTTTTCTTTGTGGAGAGTCTCATAGTGGTGCTGAATATTATATTCCTTAAAGACATACCAAGCATGTAGGTTTGCATTCAGCTCCGTGAACAAATAAAACGCTTTCCATTTTCCTGGAAAGCTCAGGACTTCACTTCAACCTTTTATTTGTTTTTTGACTTATTTTGGTCATTATTGTGTCACTACTGATCATCCTTCAGTGTTGAGGCTCACAGGGAACCAAACTACTGCCTACCCAGACACAGAGCTGTTAGGTTTCGTTTTTGGCACATGCAGAGTTATGTTGTTTCAACTGTTAAGCTTTTCCTTTGCTCCCCCTAGTGGCGGAATTGCGCATTTCGGTTATTTCTTTAAAAAATCATAACTCGCCATAGGAATGGACTAGAAACTTGCTTTCTTTTTTAAACATCCTTGTGATTTTTACTCTTCATGTGTGGGCCAGACTAAACCACCTGGCGGGCTGGATACGGCCCGCCGGCCGTATGTTTGACACCCCTGGTCTAGATGACCCAACTCCCAATGTTAAAGTGCCTAGGACAGCACAAGGGTTACTTGGCAACTCTAAATTGTCCATAGGTGTGAATGTGAGTGCGAATGTGTGTGTTATTCTACCCTGTGACAGACTGACTACCTGTCCAGGTTGTCCCCTGCCTTCGCCCATAAGTGGCCGGGATAGGGTCTGGCAGTCCTGTGACCCCGAAAGGGAACAAATGGAAGAAAATGAAGCTACCCGCGGCAGCTTGGTTGGTAAGGTGAGAGGCTACAATGCAGGAATCCAGGGTTCAATTCCCGGAGGGGGATAAACAATGGTACTGGGTCAATTACCATATCAATGGCAAGCAATGAACATCACCCAGTGAGGGTCCTTAGGCAAGAACCTTATCGCTACTGCCTCCCAAGCGCGGTTAGGCTGCAGCTCCCAGCTCGCCCAGGGGATGGGTCAAAATGCGGAGAAGAATTTCCCCATTGTGGGATCAATAAAGTATCAATTATTACAGGTCAATTATCATTACAGGTTATTATCAATTACAGGTCAACCCCTGCACCACTGCAACACTGCATGGGACTATGGCTCAAAGTTGTAATGATCCCATAGCCCAACTCTGCTGCGGGTTAATGCTTATCATTGAGACATATTGTTGGCTCAAAACTTGTTGATATTTATGGTGTGGGATTACTTTTTTTTGGTAGAATTTCTTTTTTTTTCTACTGTAATCCTAACCGCTATAATCCTATTTTCATGGGTTTTATTAGCTGGAACCCTAAATTGTGCAATAATTAACAAATACATCAAATGAAACAGTAAATACAAATAAATCAATTAAACAGTGGGCCTTGAATCTGTATTCTAAAAATGTGTACGTATTTGAATCGAGTTATGGCAATGTATACCCGTTCCTATGATAATGTAATTAAAAGAAAAAAAGTATTTTATTTGTACCGAGACACACGTTTTGATCCCACTGCAGTGCTATCTACACTGGTATAATCTTTGCCAGATGAGACTGTTTGTGTTGTTTTGTCACATAGACAAACATTAAAGGCAATTTCTAAAGACATTCATACACTGTAGCTTCTAAAACATTCTGTTATTTTGCATACTTCCTTCAGTTTTGTGCAGAAGGAGCTTTGAATTCACATTCCCACCCTCCTGTGTCCCAAACAGCAGACCAAGAATTCGAACACAGCCCTTACATTCTGTGTCAAGCTTTAGATAGCATTACGTCCTCAGAGCTATCATTTATATTTACCCCAGTGGGTGAGCTACAGTTAAAATGCAATTTCATTTTTTCAAAAGGCTCCCATTCTCCTAGGCTGAAAAACTGGTATACATCCAGCTGCCTGGCACAGACGAGTCTTACGGCACAACAATTAATCAGTAATGGCCTCAAGAAGCCTGAGCATTCACAATAACAGAGAGGAAAATGTCAGCCATTAGCACTATGAATAATGAAAAGCTTTCAAATATGATGACTCCGATTCTGGAATGGGACGTCACTTCAACCTTGATTTGGATGTAAAAATTCTGTGTTTTTCTTCTGTCGCAGAATGATGTTTAAATGTAGGTTTTCCGCATGAGATAAACTGAAAAAAGTAGTTGGCTAAGAGTTTGGGCAATTTCAAACATTGCACGAACACTAGATGTCAACAACAAGACACAGCAGATAAAAAATTGGTCCAGTCATGTTGCATGGCAACAAGCAGTATCTATTGGTGCTATTTCTGTTGAGTAAATGGTGTACGTTTATGCCCTATTTTGACCCTCCTTCCTTCCCTTTCCGTACGCCTGCTCCTTTTGTCAACGCTGATGCTGTTTTGATTTGGATGCATAATCACAATGTTCTTTAAGCTATGATGGAGATATTTTGAGAATATGAAAATTGCACCTCAATTAGGTGAAAAAGCTGCACATATCATACAGGATTATTAGTTGCAGCATTCAAGTCCCTCATTTTGATATTAGCGTTTCCTGTTTGACTTGACACCTCTGACTTGTGTGACAAATGTCTAAAAATGATCTGTGACACCATCGTTTGGAAAAGTCATGGACTTTTATCTAGTTTGTTCGACAAGAAATTAGGGGCCACCCTTAAAGAAAAAAACAAAATAAATATATCAGAGTAAAGTCATAAAACTTTACAAGAAAAGTCATGAAATTATGAAAAAAAAAGAAAAGAAAAAATTATATTGTGAGAAAACAAGTCAAAAATGTTAATTTGTAAAATGTTTTTTTAAAAGTCAACATTGAATGAAAACAAGTTAATTATTAAAAAAAATCGCAATTCTACATGAAAAATGTCATGAAATTATAATTAAAAAAGTCAACACAAGAAAAGTCATAATACTATCAAAGAAAAAAAAATCTATTTTACAAGAAAAAAGTTGTATTATCATGAAAAAAATTCCAAAGTTTACAAGACAAAAGTTGTAAAATTATTTTTTAAAATTCAACATTTTATGAAAATAAAAAAGTAAATTTATGTTCTAAAAATTCACAATTTTACAACAAAAAGTCATAATATTATGGGGGAATAAGGATTTTCCAAGAAAAAGTGGTGATGTTGCGAAAAAACTCAAATTCTACAAGACATAATGCGTAATATTATGAGAAAAAGTCAGAATGTTACAAGACTAAATATTTTAAATTATTTTTAATTCAATATTTTATGAAAATAAAACCATGAAGTTATGACTTAAAAATTCACAAATTTACAAGGAACATTTTTTATATTATGAGACAAAGATCAAAAACTTCAAAGATTAAGTCATGTTATGAGAAAAAGGTCAAAATTTGTTAGAAAACTTTGTCATATTAATAGAAAATAGTTTTACAAGAAAATTTGACATCCGGTCCAACAAAAAAATACTGTTACAAATATAAGGAAGATGAATCAAATTCAGCCTAAATATACACCTAGTGTGTCATAAGATTCATAACCCCTGTTGCAAAAGTAAAATATGTCCAACACAAGAAGCCTTTAGCTCTCATCTGTTTGCTCAGTTGTTGGACAGGACAAAGAAAAGAAAAGAAAAAAAAAGGAAAAAGTTGCATTTATTATTAAAAAAAGATTTTGCCAAAACGAAAATTTGTCTGACTTGTCTGCAACATAAATTACACAGAAAATGTTCGATTGTCTTTGTTGAAAAATTTTAAAGGTGAAATGTAAGATTTTATTTTTAAAATGAAATACTTTTTCCTTGGAAAAATTGTGTCTTTTCAAATTGTTAAATTGGTTTTTCATTATGGAGTAACTATTTGTACAAGCTTTTTTTACTTTTTTCCATAATTTTCCAACTTTTTTTTTCATACATGTTTTTTTTAATTTTTCTTCTTTTATGGCAGCCCCAAGATTAATATAATTTTTTCTTTTTTTGTAAAATGATAAAAAAAACCAACCAAAACCCCCCCCCCCCCCACACTTAATAACATGAAGCATGAATAAGATTCCAGGGGCATCTTTAACAGGAACTGAAGTAGCAATTTCCTGTACAACTTTATCACACTTTCCCATCACTATGAGGAAACCGACCTTTTTTGCTTGACATTACAGTAGTTTATTTCTTCTTCCTCTTTCAGCCTTTCCCATCAGGGGTCGCCACAGCGAACAAGTCGCATGGTAATGTTGGCAATGTTTTACACCGATGCCCTTCCTGACGCAACCTTCTCAAAGCAACCAGGCTTGGGACCGGCACAGAGGTGGATAGAGAAGGGAACAGGGAGCAGCCCAGATTCGAACCCTGGTTTCACAGATGGAAGGTGCTGCAAACCAGCATGAGCTAAACCAGCTCCCACATTACAGTAGTTTATTTAGGTCTTTAAATTCCACACCTTCACTGTGCATTGATTTTTTTTTTTGTTTTTTGTAGTCTGCTCCCACTGACTTATCAAGGACTTTAAAGACCCACTCCGATGAAAACTGTGTTTTTGGTGTTTTTATCTTGTTTCTATGCTCTTTTCCTAATCACTGTGAATCAGAAGCGGATGAATTAGTTGCAGTTTGAAAAGAAGCTTATTTGCTATATAGAGAAAACACTTGGCGGGCCTCAAGTTTCATTCTGATTCCTCCCCCTTTGGACGCCAATTTTGTTGGGGTGTGAGGGGCTGTAAATTAGCTGGGATTGAGTACCGGTATAAACAGAGAATTCTTGGCAACAGGGAAGGGAAGGGGGGGCAGGGTTGCTCCATGGCAATGCTCTGCAGAAACTATGTCCTTCAAAACAACAGTTTTTTTTTATTTTGGCTATGGCATAATCATAAGTAAAAGACCACTGTAAATGATTTAGAAATAGTTTAATCGAAGTGGGACTTTCACAGTCATGTTGCTTAGATGGTTATAACGATGTTGGCAAATATTTTTGAAAAATCCTTCCTGGAAAGACAGACAGCCTTACTGAGAGCTTTCATCTTGTGAATAATCTTTGTGACATTTAGAACATTGAACTCCAGATTCTTTGAATGTAGTTTTATGAGCTTTTTCCACATTGATGACTTATAAGATTGTTCCCGTAAAACCATTCCATCTCAGTGTCTTTCCTTGTGTGTCATGATACACCTGAAGGCTTTTAGACCTACACACCTGCTAAGTCTGTGGATCGGGCCTGCTGAAGCTGTAAGGCAAAACTCTGGCTTCATGAAGAAAGCTATCTTTTAATTTGTACATGATATTTTTTGAGTGCATAAGAGCAAAACATTTGAAAAAAAGATGTTCTTTTGATATGGTCCGCAAATTTTCAAGCTTGTGTCTTTTCTTTGTCCCAGAGTACTCTGTTAAAACCACAGCAGGGGATGGATATGATTTGAAACAGTGTGGTTTTCAAAGGTCATGTGTCTTCACACATAACTCTGTGCAACTTGGCTGACATTTAATCCACAACATGACCCAAATTTGATGCACTGTTGTTGCAGTAAGAAGCAAAACAGTTTGTTGCTTCCAACCATATTAACACAACTGTTGTTAAATTAAATTTCACAAAGGTGTAAAAATTAATTGTAACTACAAAAGGATTTGTTGATTATGGTCACGAATGAATTGGGTGCAGTTTTGGGGGATTTATTATTAACCTTTGAAGTTGTAAAGACAGAAAGAAATGAAAGAAAATACCTAGGAAAAATTCAACAAACAAGAGAACCAAAAGTATATACAGTATTTAACTAAATTACTATTAGCTATAATACTAACAAAATGTAAGTTTTTTACACATTTTTTCAGGGGCTCATTGTTGATTTTTAAGTGACCTGTTTTTGCCTAAACCAAACCAAAGGTTAACAAAAAGTAAGGATGAAATAATAAGTCAAAATCAAGGCAAAAAATACAGAAACGTTAGTAAACTCAAAGGAACACTGCTGTTGAGTTGATAATCTATTCTGGTGCGCTAGGAAAATAGTTGATTTATGCTTTTAGTGAGTAACAAAGTCCTGAAAGTCAACACAACAGTGTGTCATTGTAGTTTCACGCATTTCTGCACATTGGGTGAGCATTCACTACTACAATGAGAATAAAACACATTCAAAACTCCATAAAACACTCATCATACCCACAAAATGTATCATTTTTTGGCCTCTAGTCCCTATTTTCCATTGCTAAAATGTATATGATGATATGTTATTACATTTCTTCTCACAATATAATAAAAAGCAAAAACTTTCCAGCTTGAACATATTTTTTTTAAATAATTCTTATAGGAAGTAAATGTTACAAAAAATCGCCATATTAGATTATTTGAGTTTCAAGCTCCTATTGTTGGACGTAGGATTGAGGCTGCTTTCAGCTGTCATTAAGACAACGGAACAAGAGAAGTCTAGGCCTCTCTTATTGAAGCTCAGTCCTCGTTTATGATCTCTGTCACCTTTGTTTTTTTCCTCATCCCTTTTATCTCAATGCTGCCTTTCTTTGTCTTGTTCTGTAACCGCTTTTCCATCTGCTCTTTTTTTTTCTCTCTACAATTATCCGTGGCCCCTTGCTCCTCCCTAATGCTACCTAACACCCAATCTTCCCCTTCTTTTCTTCTCCATCATCCTTCCATTTCTTGTTTTGTATGCAAGCCTCAAGGGAGAGAAATGGGTGAAAAACACTCTCTGCAGCACTCTCACAAAAGACTGGTGAGTCATCCCCACTTATGTGCCTGTCTCCCTCCTCCCACAAAAAAAAAAAATCACAAAGAAGAAAAAAAATAAAATTACCTGTCGTGCACTTACAGGAAGACACATATGGAGGTACACGTTGGTGAGCACTCAGCCACCAGAAATGCACAATTTAGGGTCGCAAACTCACAGTCAGGCGTTCACACATTCCACTACTCCTATACACAACCACAAAATTAAAACTCAGGTCACATGTTTCAAATGGCATCCACACATTTCCTTTGCACCTTTTAGGGATTATTGTGAGTTTGTAGCAAACTTTGGCTCTCATGGTTAATGAAAATATTAGTGGAAGTTTCACCAAAGACCTGCTGAGTTTAGCAAATAAAACTTGGTCACACCTTGGGGGAAAAAAAACGTGATCAATGCCAAGGACAACTGGAGTACTGAGGAAAGAAATGTAACCAAGGTTTGGGTACTGGCATGCACCTCTAATTTGAAATCCAAAAAGATGTTCTTCCTCCATCTGCTGGTACGATGAAAGAGTTGCATTTTTCTTTGGTTAAAACGTATAACCTGGATGTTTTGCACAAATGTTTAGAGCATGGGTCGGCAACCAGAGGCTCCGGAGCCACATACTCCTTTTTTGTCCCTCCTTTGTTGCTTTTTGCTCTGAGGGAAAATTCTAGCGATTTAAATAAATAATGGGTTTCTAGTTTTGCTAAATTTCTTTAAGTTTCATCATTTATGTTTAGATTTTTAGTGTCAGAAAACTGAGCAAAATTATGGTCTTTTGCTGTGAGGGATCAAGTGACCAAAGAAGACAACAGAAGTTTGTCAAGAAACGAAAGTTTTAATTTTTCTTCCTTAATTTTTCACCTTTAATTAACTGAGGCAACAAACTTAACTAACTTAACTAACTGACCAGGGGGGTATTCCAGAAAGCAGGTTATGCTAGCTCTCACGATAAGTTTGAGGCTAAGGAAGTTGATAACCTCAGCTTTCGGTTCCAGAAATGGAGGTATGTGTCAGGGTATGTCAAGTTGCCATAGCAACTCATGCTCTGAACATAACCTGGTCCGGAGCAGGTTTAGTTGAAGGTTAGTTTGTTTTCAGAGAGGTGAAGCAGCATGGTGTGTCCATTTGAAGATGATCTAGTGGATGAAGAAGCTCAGATAATACTTTTTCCACAGTGAGATGGTGACAAGACCACATATGGATGTTGGAAAAATATTTTTTTTACTTTGATCTAACTTAATTATTTGTTTCAGTTAAGATAAATCTTTTTTTGTAAGTCAGTTTAAAAATTACACGTAGTTTTCAGACAATTATTTTACTTTCATTCATATTAATTTAATTAAGTAGGTACGACGGAGTTTTAGGGCCACGGTGAGGAAAAAAAATTCTGGCCAACATGACGAGATTAAAGTCGTCATGTCGACTTTAATCTCGTCATGACGAGAAAAAACTCGACACAAAGTTTCGAGAAAAAACTCGTCGTGTCGAGATAAAAGTCGAAATAAAGTTTCGAGATTAAAGTCGCAATGTTGCGCGAGAGCAGTGAAGCTGAGTCTTTCAGGAGTATTCAGTGTTATGGCTAATGTTAGTGAGCCAGTGGCTTATTTAAGAGTTTACGACAGAGTTTTATGGCCACCAAAAAAGTAATTTTATTAGGAGATAAAAACTCGTAAATTTACGGGAAAAAAATCATAGATTAACAAGGAGAAAACACAGAAGTTGTCTGTTTATCGGAGCCTAGCTTGAAGATGAAATATGTGGAGCCTTTTGTGAAGCTTTATTTCCGAATTTCCGGATTAGGTTAAAACAAAGAGATTCTGAACCTTTTGGCGACTCAAAATCAGATTATTGTCAGTGGAGCCTTTCTTTCCGGGGTTCGGTGTCAGTAAAGCGGACTTTCATATGTAAAATAAGGAGCTCAGAGACACGTTTGGGTGTAGAGGATCGCTGCAGCCTTTATTCTCCTTTTCATTCACATAACCTGAAGTTCATCTGTCAAATTACGTCATGAACCTGTCATCCGATCACCAATGCGGAAGTAAACAGTGTTACATACGACCACTGCTGCTGACGAAGCGTCCCGTCTGATCATTAAAAAACAAAGATGAATGAAAATAGTATGTTATTTTAGCATTACAACGTTGAAAAAGGCAAAAAGTGCTCCTCCTCCTCAGATGGAAGCATCACACAAACGTAGAGATCTTGTCTTTGGTGGAGGAAGAAACTAAGGATTCAAGTGGACAGCTGCAGAGACACCCGATGGCTTCATTCATCGGGCTGCAGAGATCCTGCAAACCAACCATCAATAAATAAAACTTTAGTGAATCGTAAATCAATCAAATGAGCCTCCAGACATTTGGAACGTTATCAACAAACATTCAGCTCACCTGTTCAATTACGTTAAGTCGGTCTGCTCTGCTGCTGCACGGTGTTCACCTGCTGCTCCGCATGATGCTCACTTCCACAATAATTTACGAGTTTTTTTCTCTCGCGCGTAACATTGCGACTTTAATCTCGAAACTTTATTTCGACTTTTATCTCGACAAGACGAGTTTTTTCTCGAAACTTTGTGTCGAGTTTTTTCTCATCATGACGAGATTAAAGTCGACATGACGACTTTAATCTCGTCACGTTGGCCAGAATTTTTTTCCTCACCGTGGCCCTAAAACTCCGTCGTAAGTAGGTGTAACTTTGGTGCTGCTGTTAGATCGGCACCGCAAAGGACTCTGGGATATCATTCCCTTTGCCTGTCTGGACGGATTTGGTTTAAGTGTGGGTTTTTGACCAAATGTTTTTAGTTGTTTAGCTGTTTTACTGTGTTTTGCCATGTTTCGCCGAGTTATTTTGCCCTACTGAGCTTACGTCTCTGCACCATGAGTGAGAGTGAAGGAGAAGATGATTAGTTTATATAATACCCCTATAATTTGACACTGTAATGACAATGACGGTAATTTTTTAACGAATTCTTGCACTCTGTGCATTTTTTCCCCTGTCTTTTTTATTGTTATAAAAATTAGTATATCTGCCGGCTCAAACTTAGACATTTGAGAGTTCAAGAAATATAATTAATTAAGATGGAAAAAACATTAATTGAATTGGAGTAATATGACATTTAGTTAAATAAATATGTAAATTTGAGTTGTATAAACAATTATTGAGTTTTATAGACGTAAGAAATTAGAAGATAGACAAAGAAACAAGATTGAAAATTAAAGTGGGATTCAAACAAACATTTGCAAACAAAATTCTTCCCCAAAATGAATTTAGCAAATATAAAATGTGCAATATGCAACTACAACCAAAACATTATTTCTGATAGTCAAGCCAAGTCCATTATGTGGAAAGTAAAATGTGTTACACATGCTGTAAATGCTGCATGGTGGAGTAGTGGTTAGCGCTCTTGCCTCACAGTGAGGAGGATGTGGTTCAAATCCCGGCTGTATGGGGTTAACATTTTCTCCTTGTGCATGTAGGGGCCTTCTTCAGGCACCCCAGTTTCCTCCAGCTGTCCAAAAACATGCTTCATAGGTAAATTGGTGACTATAAATTGTCCCTATGTGTGGATGTGTGAGTATGTAGCCGAGCAACATACTTGTAACCTGTTCAGTGTATCCCACCTTCAACCCAGCAGTCTCCTGAAAGGAATGCAGTGGGTTCTGAAGATGGATGAATGTTACAAAGTTACTGTCTAGGAAAGTTAGTGACTTAATAAACATTGTGCAAAATTGTGCGATGTAAGACGCAAAAAGAAGCAAGAAAAAAGCTGATCCAAAGGAGGTGGATGACCTCACCTGAAAGCACAATATTGTAACGGTTTCAGTTTCTGTGTTTGGTTCCTTGATTTTCTGTGTAGGTTTGAGTTACTTCCGGTTTTATTTTGTAGTATTTCCATGCTGCTCCATAGTTTTGATGTTCCCTGTTTCAGTGCTTTTCTGGTGTCTCAAGTGTTTGAGTGTTTCTAGCCTGCTCAGCAGTGGATTTTGGTTTGTTTAGTTTTAGTTAAAGATCCTATTCTCCTGAAACCTCCTGCCTCCTCCTCTTTGCACCTGGCTACTTCCTCACTTTTCCCTGTAACAAATTTGTCTTTGTTAAATGTTAAATGATGCACCAGCTAAAGTAAAAAGAGAAATAAATCACATTTAGGCCATATTATAGATTGTGTTCTTATATTATGAAACCAACAATTGTCTTTTATTATGTTATCAAGTATGTCTCCAAATACAAGCTCAGAAGATCTACATTGTCAAAATGTAGACATCTGTCATGGTCCCGTGGGAATTCGGAAGGACCCAGACGCTGGAACCCGGAAGAAACTCGGAAACGTGAGGTAAGTATCAGGAAGGTTTAATTGTTCTGTAGGAGAGTCTGTGACCAAGTCTTTGTTGCTGCGTGGCGGCTGGCTGGAGGGTGAAGGCAGACGGAGCTTGAGACTGAGGACTTGCTGGATCCGAAGGGAAGACGTAGAGGGGGACTGGAGAACTGCAGCCCGAGTAGCACACTCGTGGGGGATGATTCCTGAGAGCGGAGCGGAGAAGCAAGGTTAGGGTGATCAAGCTAAGGTAAGGCACAAGACATGCGAGAGCCAGACTATGCACCGTGGTAAGAACAACGGACTGGCGTTGGCGTCAGGTCCTGGATCTCCTGAAGTAGGCGGCTTAACGAGGTGATGAGTGGAACCAGCTGGTCGCGTCCAGAGCCGAGCAGGAAAGGGAGGGGGGAAGGTGGCTGACAGAGGCATCCTGACAACATCAACATTAAAGACACAATCATGTCTCCTGTAAAAAGTGTAAAGTGTAAAACAGACTGCTTTATGCAATCCTGTTTTCACTTTTGAGTCCTTTTCCTTCTTTCTGTAGTCACTGCTTAGATAATTTTTCCATATTTGCGTTGTCAATAAAAGAAAAGCAAAGTTAAATTGAATAAGAACAATAAAGTATTATATAAAATGCACCAAAACAGCCTTTTTCTCCACTGTCCTGCATCTTTGAACCACAACATTCATTTGCTATTATTGACATCAAAACCTGAGGAAACCATGCAGGTGTGGACTTACTAAGGTCAAACGCTCACCTTATTATAAATTCATGCATTATGCATGTGTCTTTACATGAAACAAGACAAACCTTAGAGCTCCGTGAAACAATGAAGGGAGCTGCAATCAAAAACTCTGGCTTCCGCAGGTTCTATCAGCCCTGCTGATCTCAAACCGGAATGCACAGTCCGGGTATCAGAACCCTCACCTGATTACTCTTTACCGAGACCTGCTTGTGAGCTATTCAGAGTCATGAAATATTGAAAGGCTGGAGTTTCCGTTTCACCCACGGTGAAGGAGGGAAGAGCTCAGAGGGGCAGACAGACGGACGAGCACAACCAGCAGAGGAAAAAAAAGGCTGACAACAGTGGGATTAAGAGGAAATAAAACATCAGGCACCCTGGGAGGCAGACACATGAGCGGGGATGGAGGGAGAGAGATCAGAAAGGTAGTGGATGAATATTTACTACTAATCAGGTGCTTGAACTGGACAAAAAAAGCTAGTCTGCAGACAGCTGATGATTGATTGGCTGATAACCTTATGGTTAAATGTTTCATAGGGTATGTTTTCTCCTCCTATTTTCTGAAGCTGCAGTGAAATGGCCGTCTTCCAGGCTGAAAATGAGTCCATAAACCACCAGAAGCCACAAGAGGACAACGTGTCAGACAGCGGAGTTAGTGACAGAGAGGTAGAGTCAGGACTGGTCATAAAAAGATGGTGCTGCTGATAAATCTTTAGATTTACATCATTTTCCCTTTGTGGTTGGGGTGATGGATGATGATGGAGAAGGCTGAAGAGAACAAATGCATCAGGGGTGCAGAGTTGTTGCCACAGGAGACTCTGACAGGCACAAACTCACAGGGAGATGATGACCACCTTCTATTGTCCCATCTGTCAACAGACGAAGAGACAGCCACCCCTGCAGTCACATCTCAACAGTCCGACATGCAACGTAAAACACACTCACAGTGGATTTGTGCTCTAAATTTCTGGGATTACTAGTCATTTCCATCCAAATAATTTTAAAATATATAGACTTTATTGTGGAGAAGTGCTTGTCTATTTTTTTCTTCTCATAGATCATCCGTCTGAGCCATGCTGGTATTGCCTCAGGTCCCTTGACTCAGAGTATTTACCAGAAGCCACCAAGCAGGTTGTGAGACTCCAGCTGGAATGTTTTATGTCAAAAAACATGAGGGAGGGAAAGAAACTTGCATTTTATTGTATTATATTTTGTTTTATTTGTAATTCTTTATGTGTAATCTCTGAGACGATGCAATAAATTTCCCTAAAATCATATATTCCGGACCAACAGTAACTTAAAAGTGAAATAAAAAAAGGAGATCATAGTGGAATCTGCAGTGGAACCACTCAAAGTTTGCTGGAACATCAGGAAGAGGAGAAAAACACTACACACTGCATTTTGGCATGCTGGATTAATCCAAACCTCAACGTTTTAACTTCCATGTTGAGCGTCCTGTCAAAATTAGAAGAAGTCTATAAAGTGTAACTTTCCTGCATTTAAATTGAAGTAAAATTATTTTTTGTTTGACTTGATGTTTAGTTTTACTGTTGAAAGGAAAATTGTATCCATTATCAAAAACTTTAATGCTGTTTCCCATTTTAAAATTAACCATTAACTTGTAAATGTATTTTTTTTAAAGTTCTGAATGTTTTAATAATAGGGGATTAACAAAATCCTTTTTTCTGTGTGACAGCAAGACTCTGACCCTGCATCGCCATCTAGTGGTCAGAAAGTGAACTACCAGACAGATCCTCGACCTCACTTTGGTGTGGCTTGTTCCTCCCACTCCACATGCAGCTCCCTGTGGGGCAGCGAAGGGCCCTGTTGGGGACAAAGAAACCAGGAGGACCTCGATCAGACAGACACCTGTCCTCACTGCCATATAGCCTTGGCCCCTGATACTCTGCGGTGGCATGAGGTTGGCAGAAAATCTCTTAAAAATGCAGAAATAACCAGAGACAAACATTCATCGCGTATGTTGATTTTGCCTTCTTACAGGCAAAGTGTCTGCTGTTTGATGGGCTGAGGAACTCCAAACAATGAATCATCATTGGAAGAAAATCCTCTGTTTGTGTTTTTGGGTAGCACTTACATTAGGTGCTGGATGTGGTCATTTTAGTTAGGTTTAAATGGATATGATTAATATTCAATTAACATCGCTTCTAATAAAGTCTTTAATTTGTGAATATTTTGAATTGAATTAAATATTCAAACAGTAATTTTCAATTTAATTAAAAGTACTTGTTTTGGGCACACGAGCCTTATGCTGCAAACATTGATGCCTAAATCTAACAACTTATAAGTTTAAAACCATTTTTCCCCCTTTTTTAAAATATTTTTTTATTCTGTTGAATTTTCTTGCTATGATTTAGTCTTTAACTTCATACATTTTCTTATACTACTTGGATGGAAAAAAAAGGCTATCAAAAAGAAACATTTTTCTTTTCATTTATTCAGGAATTCTTTACTATTTTTTTTATGTTTGCTAATGTAATTTAGTTAAAAACAACATGGTCTAAGCTTCATTGTTTTTGGGCTTAATTCCAAGCAAATCTTTGACTCCATCAAGATCAAGTTGCCTGGGTGACCAGACAAAAGACAAAATATAAAAAAATAAAATAAAACCATATTAATAGTCATAAAGTTTACATTTCTTTCATGAATAAATAAAAATTACTTAAAGTGATTTTGTCAGCATGAAACTAGAGGTGTAACAACTCATTTTAACAACGGTTCAATTCATTTAATCGGCCTCTGTGTATGTTTATTTGTATTTATGAAGATGTCTTTACATCTGCTTTAACTATGCAACCACACAAAACAGCACACAAATCTCCTTTAGTTCTTCACATAAAAATGCTTTAAGATTTGTCATTTGCGATGCAGTAGTTAATAGATACCATAAGGAAAAGAGACTCTTTCTCATTTAATCCTTTCAGAAACATCACTCTATTTAACAAAGGTATGAGATATTTAGACATGTTTTAATAAAAAAACACGGATATTTTCACAAAGTGAGATCACATTTCCAGTATCTGTAAAAGTATCTGTAAAAGGCTCACTCCAATCAACTGTATAGTTATCTAGATCTATAGTTAAATGGTTTCCAGTGGTCATTCCTTTGTGATTATGCCATTTTTTAGCCAAAATTTAAAAAATTGTTGTTTTCTAGAACATGGTAGACGCACAAGCAAAATATTTGCACTCGTGCATTAGCATCCTGACTATCACTAGCATGTCTGCCAGCTTGTCTTTCCACGTAGCAGCTTCAAATCCCTGTTTTTTTTTTAAAACATACTTCGAGAAGGTGGGTCTATAAATTTCACTGTAACCACAAATGCACTACTAACCTTTTGGGGGATGCACATGCACAAGCAAACAGCTTTTAGATCAACTAAACTAAATTAAACCACACCAAACTAAATGTAGGTTAATATTCTGAAATACAGCTAAACATTTACTGAAAATGCACAGTAAATATTATACATAACTATGGAACATAGTCTGATTAAAATAAAATATTTTATGGAAAGTTGTTTTACTTTTGGGTAGACTTGGAACTAATATCTACACATTATATGCAAAGAATAAGCACAAAATGCTAAATGAAGTACGTGGGGGTGGAATACAACACATAGGGGCTGAGTTTGGGGTCAGTCGATGCAAAGGTGCTGTTTTCATGGGCCTGGCGGCGGTAGTATCTGCGAAGCGCAGGACTGCCAGGGTGACGTTGTCTCACGTGGAGGAAATATTCATCTGGACGGCTTGAAGTGTAACCACAGTCTTCACAGACAAAGATCTTGGAGCGTCTTTGGCGGTAGGCGTACTGCTGGTGAACGCCATGAATTTTCCTCATGTGGGACTCCAGAGAGCAGCGCTGTGTGAAAGCTTTCTCGCACAGCTCACACTTGTAAGGACGGATACCTGCAGGAAAAAGGGATGCATTTAGATTCAATTCAGCAAGTTTGTAATGTAAGGCAAATCTTGGAACAAAGATTTACAATGTGATAAACAAAAATCATGTATAGGTTTGTTTTAAATATGCAAAATTAGTCATGGTTTAGCATGGTTTCTCTTTAAGGGCCTTTGTTCAAGACACACTGGACCAGGGGTCTGCAACCTTCAACACCTAAAGAGCCATTCGACCGATTTTCTCAGACCACAACTCAGCGGGAGCCGCCAAGTCTAACTTCATCTCTTAGAAAATTTTAAAACAGTGATTTGTATTTATAGTATTGCTACAGTTATGACAAATTTAAATGAACAATTGTTTTTTTAGACTGTGAACCTTTAACAAAAACACTTTCAACATAATACCTAAAGTCAGTGACGGATCAATGTGTGGGGGGCAGAAGCCATTGGAAGGGTGGTAAATGAGAACAGCAGTGGTGGCATGCAGGAGCTTGTATTGATGATTTCTTTCTTCATCTTTTCAATAATTAACTCAAAAATTGGGGGGCAAAGTTTTTTCCCTTGTCCCCAATAGCTCCGCTCCCTATCTAAGTATTTTCCTACTGGGGTTTTCATACTTATATTTCAACAATTGCAAAAAAAAAAAAAAAAAAGTTTTTCATGTGCAGATGTTATTTCTGACCTGTGTGCGTCCGCATGTGTCTCTTCAGGTCGAAGGTGTCGTTGAAACCTTTGCCACAGAATCGACAAGGGTGCCTTTTCACCAGGCTGTGGCATTTGAGGTGACGAGTCAACATGCGCTGCAGGGGGAAGACCTTATGGCACACTGAGCACACAAAGTCCCCAGATACGGTGGAAGGGCGGGGACGAGGCTGTTAAGGAGATGTAAAACAACCAAAAATCTTGAGAAAATGTGACAACACAACACCAGTATTTTCATATTCTGAAAAAGTTATATTATTAAAACTGTACATTTTGTTTAAAGTTATCTTTGATTATTTTAATGGCACAAAGCTATTATTTAATTTTTCTATGTTGCAAAAAAAGTGAATTTATTTGTTTGTTTAGAAAAGACCAATTCATACTCTAAGTTGTGTCAATACACAAGGAAAAATTAGAAAACTTTCAACTAATCAAACCTACAGAAAAAAAATAAAAATAGTTTACAATTCAAGAAAATTATGGTTTTAGATCATTCCAGAAAGACCAAATTATTCTGTTTGTTTTAATAGAACCACAAGTGGCCACTGGATAACCTTAAATTGTGTTTATGTAATCACCAACGCAGTACATTTTTTTGAGCATTTCTGAGCACGAATTATAAAAAAATTCTTCAGTTTTGCATTTCATTTTTGGTCATATTTGTTCTAGAATTTGGAAGATAAATTAATTACTTACTGCTTCATCACAAATTTTATGTAAGTGGGATGCAAACACTTAAATTATAAATAAAGTCAAAGTAACAGCGACTTTTATAAAACACTTAATATGCAGTAAAGCTTTGCTTTATTGTTGAAACTTTTTGAAAATAAGCTTTTTTTTTGTAACAAGTGGCAGAAGGCTAAAACTACCGTAAATAAAAATAACTTAACACTAAAGCCAGATGGTCTCTGCATGCAAACTAAAGACTCAACCTGTGCAGGAACATCGTGGAGCATCTAAGAAAACAGAGCTCATAGTTTCAATAAACTGTTTCACAACATGTCATTGAAGCTACATTTTAGAAAATAACATTTTTGCATGAAAAAGCTGACAGTAGTTAAAGCCTACCTTTGCTCTGCTGACAAAAGCCAGTGCATTGTGGTGGCAGAATGGGCTCTGGAGCATGGCTTTGGACCATTTCTGTCTGCCATCATCCCCTGGTCCCCCTGGTCCTGTGAAAGGGACTGGAACCGGAGCTTCTGCTGCTCCGTGTGCTGACATGCCCACTGTTGGATGGACAGTGGGAGGCAGCCGAGTCTCCATGGCGAATGATGCCTCCTTTGTAGGATGTTCAGACACTGAAAACAGATCAAAGGGCACAAAAGTGATCATTGAAATCAGCTAGAAACCAGTTTGTGTTCTGTGCCATTGCAACCAACTCAGAAAAAGGAGTTTATCCATGACTCCTGGCAGAATGACTTCATTAGAGTTTTTCTCAGTTGCTTTGGTCAATTTTTCACAAACTCTGCACAACAGTTAGTGCAACCTCCACAACATTTAGCCATTTGGGGGCAACCTAGTGGCAGTTTCCTGGTGATTTGATCTAATGATGTATGCTTTTGGACATGAAACAGTTGAGTAAGTACAAATCTCTGCAAAATTATCACTTTTTATGTGCTTTTGATCATTATTAACTTGCTTTTATCATGTTTGTCAAAATGAACTATACTTGTATACTACAGGCTGGATGGTCATTGTTTGTACAACTAACAGTCTACACTACATCATATGTGTCAATGCACACACAATTGGCAGATGGAAGGAGGGAAACAGAAAAACAGCGTGCACACCCATATTACCTGTCTTGGCCCATACAATACACAACACCTTTTGACTTTTATGAATGCTTTTCATAGGGACAGTATCATTTAGCCTGGGATTAGCCTGGTGACAATCTCAAAGCATGTAGTAGGCTAGGATAACGTAAGCTTTCACCACTCTGCTGTGGTCGGGAAGTGCTTTCCAGCACATGACAGGATGCTAGTGGAGTATCTTCCTCCCTGCTCTCCATTTCTAAATCCAATTGAGGTGTTTGTCTCTTCCAGGAGGTGGAAGGAATATGACCAGCATCCACATACCCAAATGACTTCTCTAGCAGTCATGGATGCAGCTTGTGATGATATCACAGTAGAGTCTGCAGAGGGTGGAAAGTATCTTCTTACTCAAGAAGACACTTTCCGCAGTGCATGGACAGAACTGACATTTGCTGTGAAGTCAATGAAGATATGTGGCCAAACAGACAGGAGCGTCTAGCTCAACATGATTCATTTGCAGCACTCTCTGTTTTACAATGTTGTCAGTTTCAAAACTACCGCCGGGAGGTTTATTAGCCAAGAGGAGTTTTTAAACTTTTTTTTCAGGTGCACAATGCTGTAACCAAGTTGCAAATATACAGTATAAAGTAAAGTGCATAGTCAGTGTCTTGAATTTCTTTTTTGTTCTAGTTTTCAAAATGCCACGAATGGTATATAAGGCTGTCTTCACTTTACATGACATTGGTAAGAATTCCAGAGCCATCTGACCCAACAAAAACATGTTCAAACCATTTGACTTGACTATTCAAAGATGCTGGAGTTACAACTTGCCATTTTGACAAGCACCTACTATGTTTTGCAGTTTGCACTAACTTTTTTGAGAAAATGCCTTAGCAGTGGTGCACACTTTACAGTTTTTCTCAGTCGCTTTAGTACAATTCTCAGATCAGAATTGAAGTTTGCAAATACGTGTGTGCATTTCTCAAAACAATTTGTACAAACAGCAAAACACTATGGATTTCTTGCAAAAGCCTGTAACTTGCTCAAGACCTTTAGTTCATCTCTCAAAACTAAGTTTTTATGTCATTGAACATGTCAGTGCCATCAGAATGTCAAGTCCTTGAGTCATTGTCTACGAACAAGACAGTCAAATTACTTAGTCATGTTGTCAATATAACTGTGTACTTTAGAGGGAGGTTCTGATGGAAACTATGGCTAAAGTTTGGATGACAATTACAGTAATACTATTGTGAGAAATGCAGTAATGCAACTGAGAAAATTGTATTAAGCTTGGCTAAATAACCTGAAATGTCTTAGTAGCCTACTTTAGTAATGGTCTAAATATTTGCTGCACTATTATCTCCAGTGAGTAAGCAAAACTCAAAAACAACCTTTAAAGTCAAACTTTTACAGTAAACTCAAAGACATATTTTATTGTCCAGTTACACATTGATTGATAAACAACCTTTGCATATATTCAACCAAAATTTTTCCTAAAAATTAAAGTCAAGCATTTTGATCACAACGAGTAGCTACACAGACACAGTTTCAAAAAGTAATACATGTTTTGACAAAAACAAATACTTTAGTTTGGCGAAAACGGGACAGATCAATTGCTCATTACTGTAAGTCTTAGTTCAGCTACTGCTGAAAAATTCAAGTAGAAGAACCTTAAAGGTTTAACCAGTACAACTTCAGTTCTTTATTTGATTTTTGATACATTTTTCAAAATATTGTGGATAGATAGATAGATAGATAGATAGATAGATAGATAGATAGATAGATAGATAGATAGATAGATTCATACCTATGGTCTTGTCTGGTTCTTTCCATTGCCATGCTCCACATGCACCACGTTTCTTCTTCACAAGGAAAGATCTTGGCATCTCTTAAATTCTGAAGATTTTGTTGATCTTTTTCTCTTTTTTTAACTTCACGTTTGGATTTTAGCTCATACTACTCTTGCAATCTTAGTACTCTAATCAATTTGAACGGCTACTGTGCGATGTGTCTATCACCTTCTACAACTAGAGCCTCATCCCTCGACTATCAGCAGGTAAAGCGCCCAAACAAAATCACAGCTCTCATTTGCATAACCCTGTCCAAGAAAACTGGTGAAGGTCTGATACTCTGACAGGGGAGGGTGGAGGTTGGAAAGTCACTCTGTGGATGTTAGAGCACCTGTGCTGGCTGTGCTTATCCGCCATTTTAACTGGCCTCCCATCAGTTTTGCATGTCAGGTAGTGAAAATCCGGCGAGCTTCTCATTCAAGTAACCCTTGCCATGCAAATGTTGGCCCTGGACCAATCCCCGGCTCCAAATAAAGGGCACGGTCTGAGTAACAGGAGCAAACACAGTGGAGCCACAGCCTTAACTGCTAGGGAAATCAGTCTTTTCTTTCTCTTTTTAGTCCTTTTCATTGCAGCTGTTTCATTGGATTACTGTCTTTTGTAAAATGTATTCAGTGAACAGACTGTAAGTCTGTTGACTCTTCAATTTACTTGATTACTGGTATGATGGCATGTTCTGTCTAGTTCTGTCCACAGTCAATGCAAAAACATGCAACATCTAACTGATTCTCATGTCTAACAGTGACAAATATTTTTCAATAAATTGTTCATTTCATCCCTTTTTTATAAAAAAAGAAAAACACAGTTCTTACATGATAACAGATTAAACTAAATAATTTACCTGTCCAAGCAGCCAACATGCACATCTGATTTCACAGGACTGTGCACAAATTATACAAATGAGTCTAAAGCCAGTCATGCAAATTGCAATAGAGGTTACTTGGAGAACATCAGGATGATTGTGTGGCTCAAACTACTCAACAGCAGACAACGACTGCAGCACAGAATCTCTGTTAGCCTACAGTTGGGCTGATTTGGGGGTTTTCACAATAAGGAGAGAAACCTCCACTTTAATACTTATCAGATTTACATTGTCAGACAAAATATTTAACCCATTCCAGCCTGACTCAATATCCAAAAAAATAATATTCTTCCATGCTTTTTCAGGTCAAGGTGATGCTAAATTAAGTGGAGTCCTGGATTTAATGGTATGTTACAAATTAGTGACCTACAACACAAAAGGGTTAAACAGCAATAATGAATTTTAAACTCCTTGTAAAAATAAAAGTCATATTAAATAGCTGAATCTGAACATTTTTTAATATCTTAACTGCTATTCAAGATTGGCTGGGGGGCTTCGTTGCAATATGTGCTTCATATTACAATAAATTATATTTTCTGCTCTTTGTGAGTGTCATGGTGCCTCTGTCAGGTTCCACCCCCCTCCCCTCACTGCTTGGCCTAATTCTCCGCAGCTGCCGCCACTCAACTCATCAGCCTGCCAGACCTCCAGGACCAGTATTCACCGCAAGTTCGTTGCCTCTAATGGTGCCTGGTCTAGCCTCTAGTGATCCATGTTTGATTACCTCCTACATCTCACCTCACAGCTCTTTGTCCTGTTCCAGGAATATCCTAGTCCATGAGTGGACGGTCAAGCGGACGCGCCGAGCAGTTTTCCATCCACACTCACCTCCTTCAGTGGAGCGCTGTTGGAGTCCACACCAACTTTCAAGCCACAGTCGGTCCCTCAAGCTACGTTTCCTGTCCTCGTCTTGTCTCGGATCCACGGACCCCCTCCAGCCACGTCGCCTCCCTGCCGCATCAAGACAACATCACCAGCTGAACCAATAAACCCATTACTTACCACTACTTACCTCCTGTCATCCTTCTGGGTTCCAGCATCTGGGTCTGCCAAGCCTAGTCAGTCATGACAGTGAGCCTTTTTTTCAACAACGTAAGACTACTCAACTGTGATTCTAAAGTGGAAGATTTCTACTTTTATTCTGTTCCTAAGTAAAGTATTCTTTTTATAGCATGTATTCATGTTTTAAATACACATTTGCTACATGTATAATGTTAAAAATGTACCCTTTGTTCATTTATGAAATGAAAATGTTTTAATGTTTAACCCTAGAAAAGTCATTACATCAAAGAATTGACAGAAAAATCTTTTTTTTGGGAATGAAGGTGTTTTTTAAACCCTTTCATAAAATTCCACTAAAAAATAGCAATATATTCTTTACGAATCATCATTTATGATATTTTGGATGATTTGGTATCTTTTTCCCCACAATAAAGTTGCCTTGAGTGTTTAGAAAAAAGTAGTTTATGTCTCAAATTTAAAACAGATGTTTTTAACTGAATTATAAATAAAGAATTATCAACAATTAACATTCTTTCAATGCAGCAAGTTGTCATTTAAAAAACCAAATGACAATAAATGAGTTATTTTCACCAAACGTTTTGAAAATTAGCTGAACGTTTTTCCACCAAAAGTGTTTTTAGAGATTTTATGGAAGCAGCCATTTTGAAATTAGCAGGAAAGTCCTTCTACTGCTCCAAGAGAAAATTATAATTTATTATACGGCAAAAAAAAAAAAACATGGACCAAGTTATTTATTTACATTTTTTTGAGCAATTTTTGGATTAAGCCAATGAGATAGGCGTCTCAGAAAAAAATAATATACATGAGTTCATATTTCGTTTTTTTAAATGAGTTTTGCAATTGTCGCTTGTTCACCACAATCACCATCACACAACAGGCCAGTTATTACAGTATATCATGTACACTTTATTCTACACATGTCAGCCTGCACACCGAAATCTGAGCTTTTCTTTTGTCAAAAGCCTTCTAATAATATTGTCTGATTTGTACTGTTAGTGTATTTCCTGAAGTGTATAGCAGACTGCACTATGAGTCCCTGCCTTCCAGAGCTACACTCTAACTGTATGCAAAGCACCTGCATGTGTGCTGCGGCATGGAAATAATCTGGCAGTTCCCTTTAACTTCACTCAACAACAACAAAATTTAAGGTCCTTCCAGGGGCACCGAACCCAAACCTACTGCTCTGACATCAGTTGCAGAACTCTGCATAGTTTGCAATTAATTTAAGCTTTTGTTTGGAAATAAAAAGACATTCTGACAGCATCTATATGTAACTGTAAATCCTGCTCTTTGTTCCCTGAGTAAAGGGCCTGTTTGAGCATGTCTGTGAACAGACACACCTGTTTTTGTATTTTTCCGTGCTCTGTTTGTATACTTTTCATAAAGCTGATAGGACTTGCAGAGTTTTTAGTATGAATTCACATCTTATTGAAACTGTGAAAACAATCGTTTTTCATTTATTTTAGTTTTCAAATGTGAAGTTATGGGAGTGTAAAGAATATAAAAAAACAAGAATATAAAACTAGGATAAAAAATTGCATTTAAAGGCAGCCTTGTTGTAGCTTTATTCATTTAAAGTAAAATAATTTTGAATGAGCCATATAGCAAAAAGAATTAAATGCAGAATATGTTTTAAAAACTTTTAAAATACTTATTATAATGGAAGAAAGAAAAAAATCAATGTATTTATTGGAAAATCATTAGTAAAAGTAATAGATGTGAAGAACATAATTAAAGGAAACAGGGGGCAGAAATAAAGGGGGCAGCTGTATAGGACTTAAAACGTTCCAGCCTTTAAAAGCTGATTAGGCTCCTCCACAATTTGATCTATTTTTGCTGTTTCAACTAATTAACAGAATAAAATTCATTGAGAAATGACCAATCCAATACAAACATAACTGCCATTTAAACACTCCATCCATAAAAATAAAAATAAAACTGTTATATATTTAGATCAAACTTCATTGTTTTTGAACTAAACATCTACAAAATGTTTAGGCTTTGGGTTATTTTTGTGCCTTTTGATTTGATACTCAGACAAAAGATTGTTTTGGGGCAGAAAAACAAGGAGATAATCAGAACTGACTTAACGGTTAGATTAGGTTATTGTTAAGGGTCAAAAAAAAATTTTTAATGTTATTTTTTTTATAAATGAGTGGGTATAATATATGTGTTTTATGATAAGTAACTTTATTTATTGCAAATATAGATTTTAAAATTTAGGTTTTAAAGTAATTAATAACGATAATCAAATGTATGGCTCTGTGTGAGGGCCAAACCACAGTAACAAAGCGTAGCAGTAACGCATGTTCAACAGCAGGAGGCGATGTAGCGCAAATGCTCGTTAATCTGCCAGATCAAAAAAAGGAAAATAAGAAACACAGTCGCTAGTAGCACAACAGTCTTTGCTTTGAGGTTTGAAAGATGTGAAAGATGAAGATCAAAGACAGCCGTGACATTAGTGTGTGGAGAAGATGCTGATAACGCTGTGCTACGTCTACATGTGGGTGCGCTTCCATAAGTGCTACTCGATGCTGATCCGCAACAGCCTGTTCAGACTGAGTAGCAGCAGAAGCCGGTTTTGCTTCAGTTTCTGCCCGAGTTCAGTGTCTGAGCCTGCGTCGGTACCACCAGCACCGCCGTCTGGACCGCATGCAGCCGCTCCCCGAGACATCGCCGAGGACAACGTCTTCCTCCAGCTCGGAGACAAGGCCGTTTATGTTACTGAGCCCCAGGTTCGAAACCTAGCTTAATCATCCGTCACAACATCATCATGTCATTAGTGCTAGCAAATGGGTCAACAGGCTTGTATTACACGGTTTAGTTGTATGATTTTCAGCTAAAACACCAACTGCAGCGATCCACGGAGGGTTTTACGATTTTTAGATTATAGAGTAATTTATTCCCAAATTAAAGTGCGTAGTTTAAGTTGAGTAAACCTTTGAGTGGGCAGTTTGGCAGCTTGGACAGACTAACATCGAAGAGAACGCAGCGTGTTTACTATCATAGCTGAATTCAGCTGAAGTATTATAGCACCATAGTTAAATTCAACTAAAGTGAGTGTGAACAATGTGATAAATCTAAAAACAAACAAACAACAACAACACTGTTTTTAAACATTCATTTAATTCAAAAAATGGGGAAAAATAAGATATGAATATCAAGGTTTAAGGTTGACTTATTATACTAAAAAAATAAATGCTTGTAGAACATGTTGGTTCTGCACCTGTTCTACTTTAATCTCAACCTTGGACTTGGTTCGGCGCCCGTCGTTATATCGCTCACCACCTGCCATAGCATGTTGCTGCCACTGGAGGGCAGTCTCCTCAATGTTTTGACTGTCACTGTGAGAATTAACTTTTACCTGCAGAATGAAAAATAAGCAGAACAGTCACGATTTTAGAGAAAGTGTCTCTACAAACAAGTTAAAGAAAAAGGAAACACTAATTCAATTCAAAATGTCTCCAGGTGTGTGACGACCTGAGCAAGTGGACCGTTCTTCTAGGATCCTCTCTGGTTTGTGGTCCACAAATAGAAAACATTTCCTTCATTATAGAAGCTGCAGGGCCCAGAGTGGGACTTCTTTCTCCTCCCACAACCAACAAGAAAGTAAGCACCACACAGTTAAGCATTAGTTCAGAAGAAAAGCTGAAGTTTTAGTGGCAATTTTCTTTAGAGGCATGATTATTAAGGCCTTAAAATGCTGTGAAATTTAATGTATAGATCAAATTTTATTATTATTTTTTTTGTCAAAACCATTTTTAAACCTCAAATGATCTGATGATCTTATCCTGGTTGTTTCCAAAGACCAAAAGTGTCAATAATTAAATACAAGACCATGTGTTTGTGTGTCATTCAGGTTTCATTTCTTCCTGTTTATTAGGTAGTCATGATGCACATAGGTAAATATGTTTTTCATCTGTACATCCCTTTGTTTGCAGAGTAAAAAAAGGCAGATTCAAAAGTTATTTTTGTTGTTGTTGCTTATCCTAACAAAAAAGAAACAGAAGACAATTCTTTGAGACTTTCAGCTCTGAAATATCAGAACTTTCAAAATAAAAGGCTTCACTGTTAAAAAGAACAAGATAAGATAAGAGAATATGGTAAAAGGACTGTTTAAATGGGTAAATAACAGAAGCCAAGAAAATGTCCCTTTAACAGCAGTTAAAAAAATAACTAATTTTACCTTAAGTTTGATTTTCAAGCATATTGGTTTTGTATTTGTGTTTTTTTAATTAATTTGTAATAAAGATATGCTAATAATGATGTTATTAAAGCATTATATTATATTATTAAAGAGCCTTTTTTTCTAATGATATAATGTAAATATTGTAGAAAGCTAGTGGAAAGATGTTACTTGAGTGCTCAAACTATTTCTAAAGTAATATATGGTAACATTTATTATTTACTGGTATTTTGTTTTTATATTTTTGATATAAAACATGACAAGAAAGAAAAACCAGACAACAGAAAAATATAATATATTGAACAGAAAAGAGCAAATACTAACAACAGTTAATTATCCTCAGTAATAGTCGGCCATTAACCCTTACTTATTTAATCAAAGAAATGCTTTTAATTTGACAGATTTGAGTTTGATGCAGGAAGTCAGTTATTGGCCCAGTTTGGGCAACATTTGGATGTTTTTCCAGCCATGCACGTGGGTTCTCATGTTGTTTGTTGTGTTCAGGTGCTGAAGTGGTCTGACTGCTGCCTCCCTCTGGCCTGCAGCCCTGAGCAGCCGTTCAGGGCGGTCGCTCAGGCCAGCATAGATAACTTCACTCGTCTTGGGGTGGCGTTCATTGAAGGTCGACTGCAGCTGGACGATGGACTCGTGCCTTTGAAGATAGTCCGTACGTTCCCTTCATTGCGTTCATTCCCTCCCCAGTAACTCCTGCAGGCTCACTAAACATAGTTTTTGCCTCCTACATTCTGACCACCAGAAAGATTGTTTGTTTCCCTTTGAGTTGTTAAGTTTGTAAGTCAAAATGCTGTCAATGATTGAAGAAATCTCATCAGATTTTGAACAAAAAAGATGGTTTATCCTCAGGTTTTTTTATTGTTCTGTTCATGCAGCGGTTCTTCTTCAAGCTCGTACTCTAAGCAAATTGCTGAAGGATCGGCAACAGCAGAGCGCAAACTCCTCTGCGACCAAAATATCCGTCCCCAAAACCTTGTGTCATCACCTGACCGTTGAACCGCAACAGCTCCAGGGCCGCAAAGGCAGCCTGTTTCTCCTCCCAGAGGTGAGGAGAATGCTGGAGGAGCGGCGCGGGTCAGAGCCGCTCCCCAGCAGCCAAGTGTTGGGCCCGGTCAATAACCTGGATGAAAGCTGCTTGAGGAACCATCACCACATGGAGGGCCACGCCCACCACCTCCATCTTTCCAGCTGCAACGAGTGTTTGGAACTAGAGAACAGCACCATCCTGTCGGTGAAGTACGCGTCGGCCGAAAACATCCCCGACCTCCCGGATGATGGATCAGTGGATCTGAACAGTGTGGATGAGGGTCTGGACGAACTTGAACATGACGCCAAAGGGGTTTTCAGTCAAGGCAAGACCCTCCCAAATGTTCTGGTGTACACCGGTGGCAGTCAGGAGCGCTATCAGGCCATCCACAAGGTTTTATCAGAGTGCATCAATGTTGAAAACAGCATCATCTATCCTCTCCAGCCGCAGCAGGCACTGAGCGACCCCTGGCTGGAGAACACCAGGCTCCTGGTGCTGGCAGATGAGGGGCCCCTAACCCCTGAGCTTCAGACCCGCTTTCTCATCTACCTAAACCAGGGCGGTAAGGTCCTGGGGGTGGGCTCCGCCCTCTGCCCAGCAGGTCTGCGTTTGGAAGCCAGGGACGGTTGCCACATGCAGGTCAGGCGGCTGAGCTTCACCAGGGAAGACAGCACAGAGCTGGAAGTGAGCATTTTGGCGAGCGGGAAGGTCTACATACGGGACCCCCTGGGAGGGGGAGAGGTGGAGCTCTGGGGGGAGCTGAAAAGTGACGCCCCTCATCCGAGGGACATGGTCATCGTTCGGGTGACCCACGGAGAGGACGGAGGGGAAGCTGTTCTTTCTCAGGTGAACCCACTTTAAAAAAAAAAAAGCAGGACCACAACAAAAGGATGTTAAAGACCCACTTAGACAAAAAGGGTGTTTTGGATGTTCATATAGCGTTTTTGTCGTGGTGGAGGACATAGTATAAGAAAATTAAACTTAACATTTCTTTTCTGGGCTTTTTTTTTAATTCAAATCGTTGTGAATCAGGTGCAGACAAAAGAATGGATTTTAAAAAAGGAGTATTTGTGACAGAAAATGCAATTGACAAGTTACAATCTCCCTGCTCAGAGCTCCAGCAATGGGAATGGGGGCGGGATTGCTTCATGCCAACAGTTCCGCCCACAACTCAGAGGGTGAATTTCTTTAAAACTACTGCCGCTCTCCAGAAACTATATCCTAGTAAACGACACGGGTTTTGGATTTTGTCGAAAAACAACAATCATAATTATAAAACCTCTGGGAACACTTGTAAAATAGATCCATGGATGACCAGAGTGGGACGTTGAACGACATTTATTTTGCTGCAATTTCAAAGACATTTAAATGGAGAGAGTGTGGCATGCTAATGCAGTGATGCTGCCTTAAAACTGACTTATAATGTTCAGTCTTAGCTAGCAGTTAACCACATCGATTACTCTAAAGGAATAAATCTTGATGCTTTACATGACGCTACAGGCTCCTGATTCAATCTGAATGTTCAGCCCGCACAAATGTTTTCAAGAATTCAAATTTCCACAATTGACCGTTAACCACTTTTATACTGAACTAATTAGCAGTGAAGCTCTGGTCTTTCCTCGTCTGTGTCAGATTTTCAGCAAACGTGCGTTCATTTACCTGCAGGTCCTCTTCGACGTCGCACCGGAGTCTCAGAATTTGGACCGAAAAGGCTTCGACGAACTGAAGCTCGGCAACAAGCTGCGCCACGAAATCTTGACTGAGATCCTCTCCTCTCTGGGGCTCAACTGCGAACCAAACCGGACTTTATCCGAAAGCCCGGTCCACCTGCTCGCCACCTCTAAGGTGAGAAGCTGCAGTGCAGCCAGAACAGTGAAGGTTTGCTTAGTTTATGCATGTTTGCTGTGATGCTTTGCATGAAAATCAAAGTTTAATATGAATTTAGCATGAATTCTTGTTTCTTAGCATTCCTCTCTACACCCCTATGAGCAACTGTTCATTCGTCATGCAGATGTTCTGCATTGTACACATGTGGAAACCATTTGACCTGGTAAATTTATGCAAAAATGTGAACACATGCTGCAGACTAATTTCACGTCTGTTTACAGAGGTCTTGTAAAAATACACGAGGGCAGCTCTTCAAATCTGACTCCCAGCTTTTGTTTTTTCAGCAGAGGTAACATTAAAACTGAGTAAAGAAGATGTGAATTATTGATAGTACTATTAAAACTTTACAATTTTTACTTCTGGTCATTGAACAAAATGAAAACTCTTCACTAAATCCTTAACTTGGGACATTTGTTGGAAAATATAAATGTTTTCCTCGAAAATAAAGATTCCATTAATATCTCAGGGATGACTTGAAACTCTTTTTACAGTAAACTGTGAAACGGTAGCAGACATTAAAGGGTAGATATAGTTAAAAAACACAGACGTGACAGTTTCAGTAAGTTCAGAGATTTCCTTACTAAAGACAACCTGTTTGGAGAAAAAAAAAGAAACCATAATATATACAAGAAAATTAAAAAAAATTAGTTTAAGACAATTAGATTGGTCTGCAGAAGAAAAAGGTAAACACGGGGGGGAAATTCTAAAGTGAGCACTAACAGAAACTGGAGCTGAGATTGGGGTGTTTTAGAAACAGCCACTAGAGGGAGTAAGATCTCCACCATGTTTAAACAGACGTAGGATACTGATGGCCAAAAAATGGACATGAATGTATAACTGTTCAACAAGTTCTTCTTAAATCACATGTCACATGTCATTAAAATCCATTCACAAAATTTAATGTCTTTCTCTACACGCTGTTACTTGTAAATGGAGGAACACATAAAGACCCATTAGCTGTCACGCACCTAGGCGTGTGAAATTTGTTCTCCACATTTGACCCATCCCCTGGGGAAGCAGTGACCTGCAGATAGAACAGCGGGAGGGAACTATTTGGTGGTTTAATCCCCCCCCCCAATCCAAACGTATGGTTTGGCCATGGTTTTGAACTGACGACCTTCCAGTTTTAGGGTGAACACTCCACCACAAAGACACTGATCGGATTATCTGATTAAGAGTTAACATTCATTAAATTCTGAATTCAAGATCTTATCTTGTAGGATCTTAGATCAGCAAGAAATAAGAAAAACCATATCTGTACGCTGTTATTTAATTTTTACACCTATTAAATTTCACTTTTGCCTAAGAATTGCTTTATCAAGATACATATGAAGTTGTTTTTTTCTTTAAAGCACTTGGTTAAAAATTGTAGAAACGAGATCATATATTTATCCCTTCACGGTTTCTATGCTGATATTTGGGGGGAAAACTGCAGCTTTTAAGCAGGAGAACTTTTTAGTTGACGATGGCTGTTCTCAAATTCCCAAAATGGATTTTAGATATTTTTTTCTTTGAATCTTCTTTGGTTAAAGTCAACAAATAAATACAAAATCTCACATCCCTGAATTTGGTAGTGAATGTGGTGAATGTTTAAATTATTCCTATTTATCTAAAATATTTAAAGAAAATATTTTCTCTAGTAGTTTAAGTTCAATTTTACAAAAAGGTTTTATGATGCAAATGTAGACTTTCCTTGGTGTAATGTTAATGTTTTAACTCAAACTGTTAATCGAAGACGTTTCACCTCAGTTTTGTTTCTGCCTTGAATCAGAATGAGACTTGATTTAGAAGACATGAGACTTTCACGTTTAACATGAAGAAAAAGTTCAATATTATAGCAATTCATAAAGTCCCACTCCAATCATCTTATCTATTTTCAAAGCGTTCCCAGTGGTCTTTTAATCACTATTATGCTGTTTTTAGCCTAAATAAAAAAAAAAAAAAAGTTGTTTCCTTGGACAAAGTTTCTGCACAGCGGCAGTGGTTCATCAGAAATTAAACCTCTGGAGTTGTGGGTGACACTGTTGGTGTGGAGCAGTCCAGCCCCCCTTCCCTTCCCCATTGCTAAGAGTTTGGCGTAGGAAGCTTTCATTTTCTATACCACAAATACACAATTTTTCAAATGTTTCTCTCTGCTCCTCATTCACAATGATTTGAATCAAGAAATACTCAGAAATGCAATTTTGAACGCAATTTTCTCAATATCAGTCCTCTATTAGAGAAACGGCACGAGAACATGTTAAACCACCAAAAACACATTTTTCCTCCGAGTGGGTCTTGAATCTACAGGTGATGTACGTACAAGTTTGTAATGAGCATATGTTGCTTTGAAAAGTCTTAAAGATGATTTGCCTCTTTACGTGCAGAACAGCTGAAGTTGTCTCCTTTTTGTTCCACACAGGAGGCCAGAACCAGCTTCATGAAGTGGCTGCAGACAAAGTCCAATCAAAATGCAGAGTTCAAGATATCCAAGACATCTTTCCGGCTAGTGTCTTCCTCTGAAGTTAACGAAGGTCCCGTATCGGCTGAAGGCTCTTTGGCCCTCATCACTAACTCCACGGGGTCGCAGGAGTGGCCACACTTTAGTTTTGAGACCTACAGAAAACACCTGAAGAGCAGCCTTCTAGGAAACACCGTGCTGTATGCAGAGGTCACCACGTCTACCATGGATCTGCTGGAAGGGTAACAGTACTTCTTTTTTTTCCTATTCGATACAGGGGTCTAAACTTATTCTTAATTGTACCATGGGGGAAATGACTATTCGATCCCTCGCGAATTTTGTAGGTTTGCCCACTTAAAAAGAAGCTGACAGTCTGCCATCCTAATGGTTCATTTGAACAGGGAGAGATAAAAAAATCAGGAATGTATATTTGCATTTCATTGAGGGTAAATAAGTATTTGAACACTCTTTTCAAAGTTTAGTTTTGTGGCTAAACTCTTATTATCAAACACAGAGGTCAGACCTTTGTGGTAGTTGATGAGCAGGTTTCTGCACTTATCAGGAGTAATTAATGTCCAGTCTTTTTTTGCAAAATTCATTCAGATTATGTGGCTGTCGCTTGGCAACTCTGAGCTTTAGCTCTCTCCATAGGTTGTCTATAGAATGGAGGTCCTGAGACTGGTCACACCACTCCCTGACATTTATAAGCTTATTCTGCCATTCCTTGTTTGCCGTGGCTGAATGTTTTGGGACATTCTCCTGTTGGAAGACCCATCCACGACACATTTGAAGCCTCCTGGAGGAGGAAAGGAGGAAGTAGCCCTGGGCAGAAAAATACCCCAAAGCATAATGTTTCCCCCTCTGTGCTTTACAATGTTCATTGGTAAACTTAAGGCCGGCTTGCACACAAACTTTCTAAAGCAGGGCTACTTTGTCAGCACCATGTTAAACCATTGTGACGTAAATATTACCAATGGTTTCCTCTATGACAGCGGTACCGGCTGTTTTCAGATAATCAACCAACTCCTGCTGAATAGTTTTATAGTTCTGACTGTTCTCATGATCATGGAAACCCCAAAAGGTCAGATCTTGTTTGGAGTCCAGACCTATAGGTGGATTGATAGTCATGTTGCAGCAATAGTTTTGACCTTAACCTCCAGAAGCTGGAGGTTAAGCTGATGGTTTTGTAGTCCATTCCGGTCTGGTGCAGGTCTGCAATGTTCTCCCTTAAATCCACTGTAGGTTCTTGAGTCTTTTCCATGTTGGAGAGTTTGAAGTCTGACTGATGGACTGATTCTGTGGGCTGGATTCTTTTCTACAGGTGAATATTTCAAACAGATGTCTTTTAGGTTGATTAGGAACGTTTATCTGGTTTATGTGAACCAGAACTCTTCATGGTTAGAAGGGGATCAAATACTTATTTTCCACAATAAAATACAAATCAATTCTTTAAAGTGAAATTTTTCCTGATTTTATTTGTTGTTTAATTTTTTATTTATTTCATTTTATCTCTCACTGTTCAAATGAACCAAATAGGTTGGAAGACTCCATTGTTTTTAGGTTGGCAAACCAACAAAATGAGAAAGAGATCAAAGGCTTATTTCCTCCATTGTAGTTCAGTTAGTAGTTTGTTGTGTTAATTAATGTAAGTTCACCTTAAGTGAGGACTTTGCATACTAGAATGAGGTTTATAATGGGTAGATGGGCTCTGAGTGGTCCTGAAGAGGGATCTGTGTTTGCAGCACTTCAGTAGCAATATGTGTTCAGACGAAGGCCAGCTGTGGTTCTTTGTGGTTTTGTGACGTGCAGTCCAACTATGATAATGATGATGTGAAGGATGTTATTATAGACAAGCGGATGACTTACATCACTAAGACCTAAATGCGAAAACCTCAGCCTGGTAGTTGTTTGAAATATGTTAAGGTGCCAACGTCCTCATCACGGCTTGAAAATTACGTTTCTAACCTCATACCTTTACATCTTTTACCTATGAGTCGCTTGTTTTCTTTCTATTTACAAATATTCAACAAAGCTGTGGACATAATCTGATTATGGACCAGACACGCTTATAAGGTTCAAGCTTGAAATCTGGCATTGGGTCCCTTTATTTCCAAAATGTATGAAGCTTGGGATAACTGCTGCGCAAAAGATTGGAGAACAAATTCATAACAAAGTCTGTGACATGCTGCAGTTTAGTGCATGAGCTGAAACCAAAAATGGGAAATCTCCATTTATGGACATTGTTGTTTGTCTGTCAAGTTGAAATTGAAATGTTGAGTGAAGTTCATTTATGTGGACTATTTTGACAAACCAAACCGTAGATTTTTCTAGAAATGTTGTGTCCAGTTGAGGAGTTTGTGTACAGTTCAGGACTTCAGACTTTTTACTCTGGTTGGACTACATTTTATGATACGTTTCAACAAAGTCAAAATGTTCTTTAGATGCAACTAACAATGTAGGGTGAAGCGGAAATCAGGAAAAACAAATTCTGACAACTTAATTATATATATTTTTTAAATTAACAGACAAACTTGCTTAATGTGAAACTGATAGTTGGTATTTCTTTACTTTACTAAATATTTTTGTTAGGTTTTTTAGCCCTAAAGTGTAAAAATCAAACATGGAGTGGAAAGAGTTAAGTTGAATTAACCATCTTTTGAACAATTAGATTTTTATATTGCAAAACAGCAAACAGAAATGTGTCTTATTTCTCTATTGTAAGTTGGAAAACAGTATTAACCAGTTTTTCCTTCTTTACATTTCAAAAATGTTTTCATAAGTATAAAAGTTTGGAGAATCTGATGAATGAGTTGGGGTTGCGAGGTTGAGACATTTGGTGACCCCACCACAAACGGTCAGCAGATTTATTTATTTATTTTTTACCATAATGAGAAATCTTTGGAGTTTAAAGTCAGATTTTTTAACAAAAGAAAATCAATTTTCCAACACTTTTCCATATCTATCTGTATTGCCAAGTGGCTCCTTGATTTTCCAGCAGCCCGGAACCAAACGCGCCTCAGCAGAATGATGTGATTAGCAGAGATTTGAAGATGGCCTAATCTATCGGCAGAGACTATAGCCCTCGGTCTGGGGCTTCCTGCTGGACATGGACTTTGGAGAAAAGCAAACTTTAGGTTGTCCTGCTGTTATTCTTTATCTGTACATCAAAACAGCAATTAAATAAATCTGCTTCCTTTGAATTCTTTGGGTTCTGGGACTGATCTCAGATGTTTGAAAATTATGTCAGAGCCTCCGACCAAAGGTGGAGTGGTTGACTTTCTCTAATCAGTGCTGTGGCCGTGTTTTCGCACTGCTGAGAGGAGCAGCACAGGTGTTGTGTTGCTGCTAAGGAGCGTGTCGCTCATACTGCGCTGCAACTGCATTCAACTCTGTGATCCCGCACTCTCTAGTCTTATCTGCATGTATATTTGTGTTTGGATAAAACACCAGACCCCTACAAACACACAGCATATTGCAGTATTTTCTTCAGTGAAGTACCCTGGGATATATAGTTTTTAGGGCGTAACCAGCACCAAAAGAAAGCTTGAAATTATTAAAACATTAAAAATTCTGAATGAATGAAAGAATACAAAAAAGATTTGATTGCATATAGACCAAAAGGGATATTTTTAGTTGTCGATAAGAAACTGCATTGGGGTGTATTTTTTTCATTATCAAAATTTGGATTTAAAAAAGATAAAGTAATTAAGTAATTAAGATGCTTAAACTAAAATATTGGCTTTATTTTGAAAAACTTGTAAAAATAAATTCTGGAAGAAGATTTGAAGGTTAACAGGTGTGCTGTCTGGATATACACTGTTCAAAACCTGAAATCTTAAAATACATTTTTGTAAACACAGTTTTTAAAACTTGAATTTAAAAAAAAATCCATAATTTATCATGGTTTGCCCTTAAATTCCCCCGTTGGTGCTTTTTATGATATGAGGATGAATAACATGTTGCACATTCGGAAATGAATGCATTACATAAGACACGTTGTCATCCTCGCTATCATGACCTTTTGACCTACACCTATAAATATGTGTACAGCTCTTCAAAGTACAGCAGGGAACTGCTTGAAAAATTGCAAAGTTTTGATAGCAGATAGAGATGAGGCAGCGGCAGCTCCTTACAAAGTTAGAGACCAGGGACAGAAAATGGATACATTGGGTCTGAGGTATCTTTGGGAGAATCTGATCCTTGGATCTTTACTAATGATCAGGTCGTAATGGTTGAGCAGGTCGGGCGGTTAACAACTGGTTAACATGCGACAGGTTCAAAAATGGCTGAAAAACAAAATAATCTGGAAATAAACTCTAAAATAGACACAAACTCTCCAGAAAGTCCATCTTTTAAGGCACGCTGCAGCCCTTTGCTCTTGAAAACTTTAATAAGTAAAATACAAGAAATATCTGATGCATTGTTCTTGAATCCCTTAAATATTTATCTTAGATTTCCCTGTTGGGAATTTGACAGGTGTGAGAGTGCAGCTATCTGATTTAGAGAAAAAGTTCATGGTTGATTAAAGTTGTAATGACCTTTTTTAACTGTATATAGCAATTGATATAATATTTAAAACATGCGTTTCTGTCTTATTAGCCTGATCAAAACCTTCCTTAAAGACCCATTGTATATAACTTGGTCCATGTTTTCTGTCCTGTAGTTTATCAGCTGTCCACTCGGGGCAGTAGAAGGCCTTTTTTTTTGTAATTTCAAAATGGCCGCTTCTATGAAATCTCCAAAAGACTTTTGGCGGGAACTTCAAAACTTTATAGTGACAGTTATTCATCTATTGTTATTCGCCTTTTTAAAATGTCCACTTGATGTATTAAAATAAGGAAAAATGTGTTGATAATTAATTCTTTGCAATAAAGTTGCATCATGTTAAAAATGTGTGGCTCAAATTAGAGATGGTGAGTAAACAAGGTGCTTTTTCTTAAACACACGTCAGTATTTTTGCATCATAAACAAAAGGGTTTAAATTTAATTCCAGAAAATTAATATTTTTTCTGTCATTAATTTTAGACGACTTTCTCATCTGATGCTCATTTCTGCTGCCATTTCAGACACCAAACTCTTCTGAGTGGTCCAGTTGTTTAATACCTTCTGAAAAATTCATCTTTATCTTTAGGTTAACCATTCTTGACTGCTCACCCCACAACTGATGTTTATTTGTAAACCACATTGGCTGGTGATCCTCATTTTTTTTTCCCACTTCCTGTCCTCCTACAACGTCTCGTCCTTGTCTGTGTCAGCGTTTCTTGGATTTCGTGCGTCGGTGCGGCAGGGTAGACGGGCTGGAACTAATTTATTGCCTAAGTGACCTCACCACAGCAGAGGGAAGTTGCTCCTAATAGACGTCTTTGTCTGCATCCACACATGTGAGCAAAAGTGGCCGTTGAGTGGGTCAATCAGGCAGCAGGTGGCAGCAATTAAAACTGTCATAAAGTTTGAAAAATGGAGTGCGGAGCAGCGCTGAGCTGATTGGAACAGACGTAGTTGTCATTAAGGTTATGCGGAAAGTAAAGCAGGGCGGGCTGGCCGGCCGGCTCGCCCCAAACGTGTTGCTGCAGTTCGATTTCCCGGCTGATGTTTGAGATTCCACATGTCCCTTTGGAGCAGCCTTGATTAATGTTATTATTAAGGAATGTCTGTTTTATGTCTTCAACTTTTCTTCATACTTGATGTTTAAGAAAGAAAAAATAGTCCACTTCTGCAGTTTCAAACAGATAAAAATAAATGTTGGATTTAGAGAAAAGCTGCAATGAGCCTGAAAAATGTCACTTTTATACCGTTTAGTAAATACTTATGAATGATTCCCTAATAAATCCTTTTAATTTTATGTTTTAAAATATAATATGAATTATTTTATGTATATTTTTTAGCATTTCCTACAACCCATCTAACATCTTCTACTGTTTAACAAAAAATTGTTTGAAGTCTCTCCTTGTATGGAGTATTTGACAAAAGCAGATTTCTTTTTTTGTTTACGGATATAAGTTGTGTAAATTGTTTTATAACATAATACAAATGTCAATGTTTTGTCCCATCAAATAGTTCCAACAATTTAAAGTCACACTCCGATCATCCTTTGATCAATTTTAGAGGAGTTCCCCCCCATAGTTTTTTATGATTATGCCACTTTTGGACAAAATTTAAAAACCTGTGTTGTTTTGTAGGACATAGTTTCTGCAGAGCAGCAGGAGTTTATTAGAAATTCACCTCTGAGTTGTGAGTGGGACCGTTGAAAACGAGGTACCCCACCCTTCCTCCCCCTTCCTGTTGCTGAGACCTCTCTGTTTACATTCTCCCCTTCTAGCTTACAGCCCCTCATACCCCTAACCTGACATTATTGGTGCAACAAAAATGGCAAACAGAGAGCTACAAGACGTCCATGAATCCAGTCGTCTACAAGCTTACGCATCGGAATGGAGCGGAGCAGGCAGCTTGTGGCCCACCCAGCGTATTTTCTACATTACAAATGCAATCGTTTTCTAATTACATTTTTTTTTATCTGCTCCTGATTCTGAACAATTTGAATAAAGAAATGATCAGAAATTCAATGTTTAGCTTTTTTTTCTTAATTTATGTACTACATCATCAGGAAAATTCCATAATTACACTTAAGAAACACAATTTTCATTAGAATGGGTCTTTAACATCCGGTTTGCTGCTGGCCAGGTTCTCTTAGTAGAGCTGCACTTCAGAATGAAGAGTATTAAGGTAGTTTTTAATCATTTAATTTAAAAAAAGAAAACAAATGTTAACCAAAAAGCTTAACAACAATAACAAAAAATTAATTATTTCTAACAAAGCCATTTTTTTTTCTTATTTAAAACAGAGCGAGCAGAGGCTTATTTAATCCTTCCCCTTACGCGTTTCATACATTTTACATTACACTCCTCATAACATAAATAACACTCAGCATAAACAAAAGTAACAATATTTTGTGTATGTTACCGCCACTATCTTGTTCACATCATCCTCTAGTCTCATGATTCCATCTCCACTGTGACCGAACCACTTTTTTTTATTTCATTGTGGTTTGAAAATGTGAATATTTTGACTGTGCTTTTGGTCGTTTCCCAGATTTTTCCATAACTTTAAGATTCCAATTTTTTATGCTTCCTTTTATTTTACTCATTTACTAATAAATATGAATGCAGTGTCTTGATTACTGACTGATCATTTAACCCAATTCACTACTAGTACATTTTTAAAACATTGTGAATTTTATAAGAAAAAGATTTTAAAAAATTAAAACCTGTAGCTAAGTGAACCCTTGATTTTATTTGAAGGGATGCTGCCGTGGGAACAGCGGTTGCTATGGCAAACAGGAGCAAGTCGAGCCATTTTGGGGAAGGAGTCGCATCCGTTTGCTCTCTAAAACCTAAATGCTTGAATTGTGACGGGAAGAACTGTTCGTCGTAATGTTTGCAACTAAAGCTTGTTAGGATTTCACCTTAATTTTGCTTTAAGAACCAAAGAACGGCACAAAACAGTGAGATATTTAGGAGCAACAACCACACTATATATGAAGGAAGAACACTTCTGGAATCAGATGTTTGTCTAGTTTGAAACTTTAGACTAGTTTGTGACAGGTAATCTTTTGTTTAATGTGTTTTATTTTTTTTCCAGTATTTTATTCTAAAGACAAAAAGTCACATGTATTTTTAAAATCCGAGACACTGGTACCGTGGTTGTCCTGATGATGAATGTTAAGTGAGACTGCTATTAAGGTCGTGTGAGGTGACGATGACAGAGCTTTTCTTCTATCTGAAGGATGAATGAGGCTCTGGGACGAATCCCCTGAGCCTCCTGCAGGTCGGCTCCGCTCAAAATTGAGACGCGGATCAAAATGCCGCTTTAGGCCTTTGAGTGCTGAGCCTCAATAGCTGGCAGAGTGAGTGTTTGTTCTGGGTATTACTGCTTTGTATAGCAATGAATTGCTAATAATGGTCATGGGATAGAGTTCTCACAATGTCGCACCAAACTGGAATTTCAATCCTTTTCACAGGATGAAAAACCTGAAGGCCGGGGAGGGACGGGGCATCTGTTGCTTAGGAGGCGTCGGCCGTTTGAGTTGTTTCTGTCCGTGTGGTGAAGCGTCCGACCGGAGTCATCGGGATGTGAATCGTGGTTTGAAGCAGCAGGCCCCTTTCTTCTTCAGTTTTAGGAAAATGTAATCCCACCTTGAGTATACTAAGCCTTGAAATCAAGATTCCGTGAGAATTAGTGACAAAACTTTAAGTGAGATGGTTATAGATGTGTATAAGCAGACTCTGTTGTGCTGCTGTCATTCCCACCCCACTTCAGTCTCTAAATCTAATCTGTGTATTAATCTTTTGGCTTTTAATGGCATTCAAAGGTGTTTCTACTTCTTGTTATTTGTTCAAAATACAGGAGTATTATCATCAACCAGTTTTTGGGGTGCACCTTTAACCCCAGTCCTTTACTTAGTTCGCTTTAGTCAGAATCATTGACTGTTGTGTCATCCATAGAAAATGCCTTACTTCCAGCTCCATCCAAATGAAGTCAATTCAGTCATTTTTTTCTATTAAGAATGCCGCCACGTTGGAGCCACGCTATGTCAATGAGCAGTGATTGGTCCCAGTCGATCTGAATCAAAGTTTCTATGGCAACCACTCTTCACAATCAGTAATGAGCTTGTTGGAAGTCCACACCCCCATTACTAGAAAGTGGAGCTCAGGATAAGCTGTCAATCAAACGTTCAATCTGAGGCATACTTTTTATTGGGGTATCTGATTGGCCAGTTTATAAATTGAAAAACTTGCACTACATTAAAAAAAAAATGGATTATCAAGAATGTGTCAAAAGAAGGTATCAGTGCAAGAATGTTTATTCTGACAAATAGAATGACTGAGTAATAGCTGTTTATTACTTAAAAGAAATCTATTTGAACTTGGCTTTTTTAAACTTCCTGTTTGGAACACGAGGGGAGGGGTCACTCAATCCAGTTCTCATATACAGTCAATGATTTGAATACAGATGTGCAGAGGTTTTTTGGGACTCTGGGTATCACTGTTACTTCCCTGAATCGATTAAATTAGACATTTTTTAATTCATGATTAGATTTCTAATCCGATTAATAATTTTTTACATTTTTCCTCAACTATCACAGTTTTTTCTTATTTAATGAAAGAGTTTCCGCATATTTATTTTGAAAAATAACAAAAGGGGGAACCAGCGGTTTCAAAAGTCTCTTAGTAAAATGGAAAAATACGCGTTTTTCTACCACAGAGATACGAGAAAAGGCCTTTAAGAAAAATCAATCAGTGGATCTTCTGAATCCTTAATCCATCTCATAAATGATTCTGTTTCAGTTTTGGTTTTTTAAAAGTCCTGTCTAAGTTTGGCAATCATTGTTTTTGAAAAGAAAAAGCCACACGCCTGTAAACACAGCTGTAGTAACAAAATATAGCATCAGACTTCAGGCCGATGGAAATAATCTGTTTCTTTTTAAATATCTTCTTCAAAGTGAAACCTTTTATTACTTTTTTACTTAATAAAAGCTTAGTGCTTAGATGCACGAAATAAAGACAAAATAAAGGTTTAATGCATATAAAGTAGTTTTTAGAAGTTCATATTGTGATGGCGAATGCAGCGTTTTCTGTGATAAAGTGTTGAGTGTGCTTGTTAGGTGTTAAGAGCAGTTAACTGAGTGAAAGTGTTCAGTGGGAGAGGAGGTTGGAATAAGAGACAGCGGAGAGCCCGGTCTGCTCCACTAAAGCTAATGATTCTTTTCCTGCTCTGCTGAACCCGATCCCTGTGCCTGGAGCGACTCCACCAACACGCCGGCCTTGTCTTCGGAGAGCTTCACACTCTTGGACGTGAAAACCCAGAAGCAGCACTTTGAATTCCTGTTTTCATTTCTCCGTCCACCGTTTCTGCTCCTGGATGTGAAATGCAGAGTATAAGTGGAGCTGCAGTGCATTTTAATAGACATTATTGTCCTATCTGCACACATAGAGTTGGGATTTCTTTTATTTTTAAAAGGAGTTTTCTCTAAAGTGTCCTCCAGAAGACTAAAAGTGGAACAATAGAGATGTGTTGATTACAGGAAATCATGTTTTTTGAGGCAGTGGGGCTGTTTTGCACAAGTCTTGGCACCCGCAGTTTGTTTTGACAAGCGAGCCCATATTGAACTTGACAGTGTTTTGAATTCAGACTTGTTTCCTGTGAAAAAAACAGGATAGGTTTTGGTGCTAAGAAAATAGATTCCTAATATTTGTGGTAACAGGTTTGGCCATAAAAATCAAATTGGCCCAGTTGACCTTAAATCTCTCACTGGCAATTATCAGAAATTGTAAGCAGATGCCTAAATGTCCTCATTTCTTATTCTAAGGAACATGTGGTGCAGCGTTTGACTCCATTTTTCTGTCCAGTGGAGGCGGCGGTGCTGGTTCGGAGTTCTCTAAGCCGTTTCTCCCTGAACCCCCATGAAAAGCCCAGCATTGTATTTGTTTATTTTAATAAAATGTCATCTAAAAGGATTATATTTTGAGGGAATTTTTTAACAAATGTATGCCACTCAAAGTCCTTCCATTGTTATTTTATTTGTCGTTTCCTTGTGCTGTTGGCATTTTGTGCTTTCATCCAACTGATGAAAGGTAAAGGAAGAAATAAGGAGAAAGTTTTTGCAGATTTGAAGTTCCTATTAGTGATTTTAAGAGTGATAAATTCAAAAATGCACTTAAAATCTAGTCTTACCTTAGCCTGACAGCATTTTACAAACAAAATACAAAGTTTAAGGCAGAAATGAGGACAAACGACACTTGTTTATATATCCTGTATTGAATCATTAAAGCAGAATTTTTTATTTTGGATTCTACGATTGAAGGATTCATTTTATCCTTTATTACAAAAAGCATTTAAACATTTAAAGTATCTTTAGGAAGAAAATGCTGTCATTGATAGCTGTGCTAATTTCACCAGATTTAATTAAAAGATTCTGCTTATCAAATATACCCAACTTTTTTTTTAATCTTAAAGAAAGTATTCAAGTTTTCTTTAATTGTCGTGAATGAATCTTATCTTAAGTGCAATAAATTTAAACTATGTTTTTTTTTATTTGATTCAAAATAATAGACTGAATGCTCAGCAGTAAAGCCTGAGATGAGGAAATCTTTTTTTTAATTAATAAACAACAGACTGCAAAATCGGGAGAAAATATATCTGAATTAATGGTCATTTTTTTCCCCTTTTGAAGTCCTGAGTTTGTGAAATATTACTTTGTTTCTGATTCAAAATAGTAAAACACGACTGAGGAAAAATAGATTCCAAATATAAAACACAATTATTTAAAAATAAGATTGAATTGAGGGGTAAAATATGGAAAAAAATGTTAATTTAGTGTCTTCTTTTTCTGGAACATCAACATTAAACATTTAGAAATCAATCACTGTCAGATGTTTTTGATATTTATTGGTAAAATGATTTTTTTCCTGTCAATAAAACAACATTTTAAGGTGAAAACCACAATAGAAAAAGGGACATTTGTTTGTTCTTTTCATAGGTAAACAGTCAGGAGAGCAAGGTTATTCCTGTGAGCCTCAGCTGCTCTGCAGTTCTTAAAGCAGCTGCGTCTCATTGATCACTTCCAATAAGGCCATTTTTTAAATGATCATTTCAGCTGTTTTCTGCTCAACAGGATTACCTCAATTAATCACATTTCCAGATTAGCTTCTTCTCCCTTATTAATCCGCCCTGCGATGCTGATGGCTGATCAATGCAAACGTGTTTAGGTTTTGCAAATCCTGTTTCAAAGATGAGCATTGATGGCAGAAATAATCTTTTTATCTGGAAAGTGAGAGGGTGTTTTAGGAGGGAGGGTAAGTGGCTTTCAGAAAAATGTGTGTCAGTAAACCTAATGGTTCCAATCAATTCATCATAGATTAGTATTTTTCCCCATTTTTTTCTGCTTGAAACTGATGTGATGTGAAGACACCAGAGAAATGGACTTTATGCCCTTATGTTTTTATAAGTAGACTCTTACTTGAGGTTTTAGAGGCCCTTCCTGTCCTTTGACAAAAGCTTCCTTCACCAAGCCTCATCTTGAATACCATAGCCTTCTGAAGATGATGCTTGGATGTACTCCTAAATGCACCAATAGCTGCTGTTCTCTAAATATTTGAGAAACCCTGGCCAATGGATATATGGATAAAGGGATGTTTCAGTATCTCCTGCAGCGCTGTTGACTACAGATTATTGCTTTTGTGTATGCGAAGCGTGTCTCTTCTGTCAGGTTGGAGCTGCGTTTGCATCACGTCTTACTTGATCATCACAGTTCTGCACGAATCCTTTCATAAAATTGAATAGAGGTAAATATATATATATATATATATATATATATATATTTTCACCCTTTCGTGGGTGGTTTCTCCTCAAGCTCGGGTCCTCTACCAGAGGCCTGGGAGCTTGAGGTTCTCTTGCAATATCTTAGCTGTTCCTAGCACTGCGCTTTTCTGGATTGAGATGTCTGAGATCTTTCAGGTATCTGTTGTAACCCTCCTCCAGCAGTGGTTACTGCCCGAGTGCTCCAATTACCACAGGCACCACTGTCACCTTCATTTTCCAGGCTTTCTCAGTTCTTCTCTGAGTCCTAATTGTTTCTCAGTTTCTCATGTTCCTTCTTCCTGATGTTCCATCGCTTGGCACTGCCACATCCACCACAACGGCTTTCCTTTGTTTCTTTATCCACCACTACAATGTCTGGTTGGTTCGCCTTCTCATCTATCAGGTACAGATCTGGAAGTCCCACAGGATTTTGCCCTCATTCTCTACCACCTTCGAGAGTGTTTCCCATTGCTGACCTTGGGGGTTTCCAGTCCATATTCTGCCTACATGTTCCTGTATATTATTCAGCCCTTGATTGTGTGATTCCATGTATCTTTACCTGCCAGCATCTTGCACCCTGCAGTTATGTGCACTGGATTGTTTCAGGTACCTCTCTTCTGTCAGGTTGGAGCTGCGTTTGCATCACGTCTTACTTGATCATCACAGTTCTGCACGAATCCTTTCATAAAATTGAATAGAGGTAAATATATATATATATATATATATATATATATATATATATATATATATATATATATATATATATAGATGATTCTTTTTTCACTTTTTCAAATAAGCAAAGCTCAAAATGGAACGAAGGAGCAGAAGCTGTGTAAAAAAAGGAAATCATTGTGTAGAAATGCAGGTTTGTGCGGTGCGGCAGTAGTTCCTCAGAAATTCCCCTTAAAATTCTTTGGTATTTGTTCTCCATGTGAAAAATGCTACAAGAACACGTTAAAAACACCAAAAACACCATTTTTATTGAAATGGGTTTTAAAGTTAAGGTGTACAGTGTTCCTTTGCCATATATAACGGTTCACCTTTCGTGATCTCGCTGCTTCGTGGATCTTATTCAGTGTAATTTTTCATGCCTTTTTTTTAAACAGTGCAATGTGTTCTAGGTCCTGATTGGCTGAATTGTCAATTAATGCAGAATGCATTCAGTTTTCCAAATCTATATAATCCTTTGATCACAATCAGATCTTTGCTTTCATTCTATAATACTGGCCTTTTTTTGTTGTTGTCAAGATTTGAACTTTGAGAGTTTAAACAAGAAAACAAACGTGTATAAAGTGTGTAGTATCAGGTCTTTTAGCCTTAAAACATCTATAATCCTACTTCGCAGATTTCTCCTATTTTGGGTTGTTTTTAGAAGGTAACCACCGTGATAAAGTAGGGATTACTGTAACTTTAAAAAAATAATAATAATTCCACCGCCTTTAACCAAGTGTGAAAATAGTCTTAAGTTTACTGTGACAAGGCCGTTTCTATAACACTATGCAAGTGTCCTTATCTTTTTGTCTCCTTGTGATAGATAGATAGATAGATAGATAGATAGATAGATAGATAGATAGATAGATAGATAGATAGACAACTTTATTTATCCATTTGGGAGGTTCCCGCATGGAAATTGACATCTCCATCGCATACAGCACTGGTTGGCATACATATAGGAAAAGGAAAAAGGAAAAGGCAGCACAGTGACTAGAAAAAATTAGGAAGATTAGAACAGTAACAAACAATTTAAATATCTGCAAAACAGTATATACAAAAAAAGGTATTTCAGGCCCTTTCCCTTTCCTTTTCCGTCTTCCTCCCCCCTCCTAAGTGGAGGTTGAAGAGTTTGATGGCACGGGGGACAAAGGAGTTCCTCAGTTCCTCAGTGCAAACATTTTAGTGTCATGATTATTTATATCGTCTCTGATAACGTGGTTCACAAATTCACAAAAACCTACAAGGTTATTCGCCGTCACTCAGAGATGGGAGCAGGATCTCTGTCAACGAAGTAAACATTTGCTGTAGACATGAATTATTTGGATTTGTGGCTTGATGGCAGAGTGTCTGGAACTGGAACTGGAAGATTGTAGGTTCAAATCCACATTGGAGTCATACCAAATCCCAGAAATGGGGACTAATACTTACACGCAGCCTTAAAACACGAATAGCCCCAGAGTGCAGCCGGGACTGCAGCTCTCCATTCTCTCAGGAGATAGGTAGAAAACACATTTTACATGCTCAGCTGAGAGTTCTCTGTTTAGAGCGTCTCCCTGCCCCTCATCGGCGAAAAAAGCAATGTTGGAACTATGCCAGCTCAGACGGGGAAAACAAAGATCTAGTTGTCTACAAGTGGCTTGTTTAAAATGGGGCGGAGCACGGAGCTTGTGACCCGCCCGGTGGATTTTCGTACGTAGCAATTACGATCTTTTTCCAACGCCATTTTTTTTTGTCTGCCACTAATTCACATCAATTTGAATAAAGAAATATTCAGAAACTAATTTGCTTAATATATGTCCTCCATCATCACAAAAAACAATTATAAAAGACCTGAAAAACAAAAGATCTTTGCCTCCAATTAAATGTTTCATGTATTTTTGCCAAAGGTTTTGTTCTTTTATATAAGAATATCCCCTCATGGACCTCACAGCTTCAATGCATAAAACAAGCTCAACCTGCGACCCATTTATGTGGCTCTGCTCTGTCTGCTCTGACACCAGCAGTCCACAAAATCTGCCTGTCACTTTGAGCATGAGAGATGGATTCCTCTTCACTGTGAGTTTGCTCAAGCTGATTCACCAAAGGCTGCATTTGCATGACAAAAGCACAAAGCCTCTGCTCTCCTGCTTCTGCTCTTTCTTCCTCTTTTTTGGGTAATCAGTGGTTGCTTTGCTTCCCTGGATAAGCTTTAATTGCTTTCGAAGGCGAGAGAATGTGCAAATATTTTCCTTTTGCTGTTTGGTAATAAGACACTCTTCAGCTTTAATGTTACGCTGCTGATGGAGCCACACTTGCTGGATTATCCTGTAAAATGTCGATAAAGAGTTTGGTGAAATTAAACATCTTTGCTTTTGTCCCAGAAACGTGTTATTTTTTCTTTTTTCCTGAGTTTCATTCCTGTCGTTAATGGTTTTCACTAAAAAGTTCATTCAGATGAAGAGTTGATGTGCTTATTAGTGTTTAAATAACGAATGTTTTATGCACATTTACGTGTATTCTTTTCATTTTTAGAACAATAAAAACTATGATTATGATTAATTGTTTAAAACTGAAACAAAAACTAATTTAAAGAAAAAGCAGACTATTAAGCCAACTAACTGTTTTACAGAAAATGTATACCAAGGTTTTCAGACCACAAACCACACTGGATTTTAAGAAAATAAAAGATTTGAAGCAACGATCTGTCAGATTAAAATACTTTATAATCTAAACCTCCCTCTTGCAAATTTACAATATTTCATTTTATATATAAATGTATAATTTCATTGTGTGTTTCTTCTTTCAGCATGACTCTACACTCTCCAAAGGATGTGGGTTTAATAGCGATAGCTGCTCGTCAGATCCAGGGTAGAGGTGAGTGCTTCTGCAGACTCTGAGCCTGCAACAACCTTCAGGCCTCCAACCGGAACAGGACTTTTATTTTTGTGTGCCTTTGAAGAACGAGTGTGATTGCAGAAGACTGAGAAACCGACTGCCATAGCATAATACTGTCAGACTGCTAGGACTTCTAAAACCCAAAAAGAAAAATCAAAATATATTTTTCATCAAAAGGGAAAAGTCAAAAATGGGAATAGAGAGATTCCTGTGCACTTTATAGCCTGTTCAAAACCTCCTCTAACCCTCAGAACTGACAGTTTGCTGCCTTTTCCTAATGAGTCCCAATGACTCACTGAAGCACAAGGAGCTGACGGAGATCCCCAAGAAACCAGATGGTTTCAGCTTTTTGCCGTGGTTTCCACATGGATGTACTTTGTCACGCGGTCAGCAACTATAGTCATTACCAACTCAGCAAAGTTCAATACCTCAGCCCGGCAAACGGGACGCTGCCAGCACCAGTCCCAATCGATAATTCATATTCATTCCACCTGAACATTTTACCTGAAATCAAGAATATCTTCTTCCTGGATGGAAATGTTTATCCATCTTGAGCCTGGGCCTAACTGTGGCCTCGTTTTTTTAATTTTATTTACATGTCTTACATTCATCCACACACCTGAGTTATTGTATTTATTATTTTCCTCTACTATTCTCTTGAAAGTCTGATCTATTTTCAGCGTTCCCAGTGATCTTTTAAGAAATTCCCAGAAATGCAATTTGGAGCTTCATTTTCTTTATAAAAGTCCTCCATCATCAAAAAAAATGGTCACATTAAAAACACCAAATACACCATCGTCATCAAAGTGGGTCTTCAAACTCCTTCAAATGTTTTACAGGACAAAATTCATGACCAGTTTCTAAAAACTTCACCAACCTGTTTTAAAGTTCTCAGAGTTACTGATACTTTTCATATTTGGTTCTGGATCGGATTCTGATTGACTGCCATGTAATTTACTCATTAATTTAGGATGAAAAGTCACTGCATCGTTTTACACTGAAATCTCAGGAGAGATTAAAAAATAGATTGATATATGGACTGCATATTCTGTTAATTTCTTGGTTACTTTTTTTTTATTAGTCAAAATGAAAGAAGCAGCTTTTTTTTGTTTTCTTAATGTAGGCCTTTCTGCTTCTCTGCTTGCAGGTCGGGGAGGGAACGCCTGGCTCAGCCCTCTGGGTTGCGCCATGTTCACGCTTCAGGTCCAAGTGGAGTTGAGCTCCAAACTGGGACAGAGAATTCCCTTCCTGCAGCATCTGGCTGCTTTAGCTATGGTGGAGGCTGTTTGCACTCTTCCTGGATACCAGGTAAAATTCAAACACTGTTTTATGCAGATGATGTTTTGTTTTAAACAGTTTAGATACAAACAAATCCCTGGAAACTTGAGCAAGTATTTCTTCGCATGTCCTTTGGTTTCCCAATAAAAGCTAGACACGAGTCCAATCACCTTGAGATGGGGGTGGGGTGGGGTGTATAAAGCCAATAGCATTGGTCAAATTTGGTAAATAATGCACCCTTCAGTCTTTTGGCAAACAACTGAAACCTTAACGATTAAGCAGATAGTTTCCCATGTTCCGCTTTACGGCCTTCAGTCACGATCAGGATTTTCTTCATAGATTCAGCTAGAAAACAAATAAGGGGGTGACTCCAACTGTGCAATGTATCCGATGTTATTTTTTTTATCTCATTGAACATAATGGGCTTAACAGCAAAAGGTTTTAGACTCCAGGTATGAAATCAATACATTTATTATCTTCAAACTAGATGGATCACTAATATACTCGAAAATTCCAAAAGGCGGCTATTTATTTTTTAGCTCTTTTGACTGAACACATCCACTCAAACTGACACTTTCACTTTGTTTTTCTTGAATTTTCTCCTCAACAGGACATAGACTTGAGAGTGAAGTGGCCCAACGACATCTATTACAGTAACTTGCTGAAACTCGGTGGGGTTCTGGTGACTTCCACTGTTCTGGGATCAACTTTTTATGTCCTCATAGGTAACAATTCTCTTCTCCCACATGTATGACTTCCAGAATGCTCCTGTATTTGGCTCCATCCATCTTCCCATCAATTCTAACCATCCTCCCTGTCCCTGCTGAAGAAAAGCAGGCCCGAGCCATGATGCTGCCACCACCATGTTTGACAGTGGGGATGGTGGGTTCAGGGTGATGAGCTGTGTTGCTTTCACGTCAAACATAACGTTTTGCATTGTTGCCAAAAAGTCCGATTTTGGTTTCATCTGACCAGAGCACCTTCTTCCACATGTTTGGTGTGTCTCCCAGGTGGCTTGTGGCAAACGATAAACAACACTTTTTATGGATATCTTCTTGCCTCTCTTCCATAAATGCCAGATTTGTGCAGTATATACGACTGATTGTTGTCCTATGTTAAGACTCTCCCACCTAAGCTGTAGATCTCTGCAGTTCTTCCATTGTCTCCATTGTCCTTGTTTAAGCTGAAAGTTTAGACGGACGGCCGGGTCTTTGTAGATTTGCAGTGGTCTGATACTCCTTCCATTTCAATATTATCGCTTGCACAGTGCAAAAGATTACAGTTTTATATCTTTATGTTTGCAGCCTGAAATGTGGCAAAAGGTTGAAAAGTTAAGGGCGCTGAATCCTTTTGCTTGGCACTGAATAAATGTGTTTTCCAACAATTTATTTGAACATGACAATTTATAAAAAATATATGATCATTAGATCATATACGTTTTTTTGTTTTGTTTTTTTTGGGGGAAAAAACCAAAAACAATCAAAATTATCTCAAGGGAGAAACAGCAGCTACTCTGAAACCTATAAAGCAGCTGTTACATGGCAAGTTAAGGGGTAAAAAGACGGTAATGTGAGTATAAATAAAAAAAACTGATGAGTGAAAACTAAAGCAGAGAACGCTCATCTGGAATGTTTTAAGGTGTTTGCTTGTGAGAACGTACAGGTGTGCAGTTTTAGTAAACATTTAACACAATAAACAGCGTTCGGCTACAGTCTGTCAGCATGAAACCAAGTCTTTGGTTAAGGTAAAAAATGGCAATAAAGAAAGAGAATGAACATGCGTCTCCCTGCAAACCCACAGGTCTGTGTGTGAGCAAGGATTAGTGGTTTGAATCTAATTAAGATGTAGACGGGTAAGGCGTTGGAGGTCAGTGAGCAGTGGAGTGACTTAACCTTTGCGGTGGGTCAATATCAGCGTTCTGAGCCATCTTCAGGTCGGAGCCCAGCGGCTGCATGATAGGAGAAAAATGTATGCAGCCAAAGTGATGCAGCACAGAAATATGTCATCACAGCACCAGACTGATGAGCCTCAGCTGAAAACAAAGTGGTTAAATTATGCATTTAAAATGTGTTTTTTTTCTAGCAATAATAACTAGTCTGGTTTAATAGAATCTGTTTACTAGAGAAGACATAGAAATTAAAACCAGAATATTTCAGATCTTGAACAGAACAAAAACGGAGTGGGGGGAAAATTCAGTGACTCAAGAAATTGGACCACCTTTACCACCTTGACATTCAATTTATGACAAGAAAAAGCTCTCCACTGTGCCTGTTACTCTTCATCAAATTGGACAGCATTATACGTGAAACATTCACTGCATTTCTTAAGGACCATTTTAGAGAAAATGCTGCTGGAATACAGTTGATTTTAGACTTTCTTGTGTTATTGCGGATGATTTTTTTCTTTCCAATAACTCTTTTTCCTTCCCTTTCTTGAAAGGTCTTTCAAGACCCTAGTTGAAAATAAGAATCTTTTTCTTAATCTGTCTTTCTTAGATAAATAAAGGTTAAATAAAAACAAACAAGGGTTTGTATTCATTCAAACTCACCGAAAAAGCACTAAGTCTGCTGTTTAAAGTATGCTTTACTATATTTCAGTGTTTTTTACTCCAAAATTGAATTTAACCCCAGACTGGCAGCTGTTTGTAATGAACTTGCTTGACTTTGTGAGGTTATTTGATTAGTTTGAAATACTTTAACTGCACTGAAAGAGTCAGACGGACGAATACTTTTGCACCAGCTTGAAGTCCAATAGAAGCAAGCATAGATTTAAATATTATATTTTATCTTGTAAAAAAAAAAAAGAACAGAGCAGTTTACACATAAAAATACATTTCCTGCTACTGTATTCAAGTGTAGCACTCTACAAAAAGCTATACATACTTGAATCAAATTTGAATTGATGATCCTCAAACTAATATTTGAGTCCACACTGATGTTAGTTGTACCTATAACCTAAATTGTTTTTTTTTAAATATTCTTTTTTATTATTATTTTTATTCTGGACCTAACTGAAATTCATTTAGACAATGCTAAGTAAACGCAAATAGAACCGAAGTTGTTGCTAAGTTCTAAGCAAAAAATCCAGATGAACTTATTAAAAATGTGTCTTTGGATAAGCCTGCAGATGCATGGAACCAAAAACTCCTGTGAAAATGTGTCCTGCAGGCTGTGGCATCAACGTAACCAACAGCAACCCGACGGTGTGCATCAATGACCTGATCCAGCAGTACAACAGACAGAACGGCTGCAGCCTGGAGCCTCTCAGCTGCTCCTTACTAATCGCTCGCACCGTAAACTGCCTGGAAACGCTCATCGGCCGCTTTCAGCAGGAAGGTCCAGACGGCGTTCTGCCCATCTACTATAAGAGATGGCTGCACAGGTGAGTTCTGCAAGCGTCAGTCCTTTGGTCATAGATCTTAATTTTTTTAGAAAATCACATTTTTAACCAAACTTAAAATATTTTTAATTAATTAAATCAAATTCTGCCTTTTTTTAACTACAAGATGTCACCAGAATTTATTCACTTATTTTCTCATCTGAGTAGCGAATAAGCAGCTCTTGGATCGGCTTCTAACATCTAGTTAAAAAGCAAAATCTTGTGATAACATAAACAACTAAGAATCATCACCAAAAATTTACTCTGCAAAACAAAGAAAATGTCAAACCTGTTAGATTAAACAGTCAGAAACATTACTGGATCACTTATCAGTTTGTGTTTCTCACAGTTTTTAGTTGAGATTACGTTTTATTTGGTCCTTAATTGATTTTTTCCAGTTTCTTGTTGGTTTGCTGTCTTTAAATTCTTTTCGGGTTTGTTTGAAAGGTTCTTCTGATTTAAACGTGTAGATTCGTGTTTATTTTTTAAGGTCAAATTTAAATTTCAGAGGTTACACCGATGCAGAGCTGTTTGTGTGTTATCAGTTATCAGTAGATTTAAAATACATAAAGTTGGCATGAATTTTGATAATAAAAGTTACTGTAATTCCTGGCTTATTCACAAAGGAGCTCACCTAAAACATGGGTTTTAAACTGCTGGTCTAATGTCACAGGTCTTTATTTAAATACTCAGTTTTCTTCCAAATGTGATCTCCACTTTGACAATGTGTGAACACGGTTTTTGGTTTTGTGACATTGTGGCGTGCTGACACGTGACTTTGTGTTCCATCAGTGGAACTCATGTGCGTCTCTGGAGCGACGAAGGACCGCAGATGGAGGTGGTGAGTCTGGATGACAACGGCTTCCTGCAGGTCTACAGTCAAAGCCAGGGTTTGGTCTCCTTGGAGCCTGATGGGAACTCGTTTGACATGCTGAGGAACCTAGTGGTCATCAAGCGGCGCTAAGAGCAACATCCCTCATATCTAGCATAAGCAGCACTTCAGGAAAGAAACGGACGTTTAGACAGTTTACTTTTATTTGTCATTTCTTTACTTGGTTACAGCACGTTGAAGTGACTCTTTTTGAAGAATCACCCAGAGTTCCAAATGTGAAGCACAAACCATAAATGTGTTTTTTTAACCCCAGTTGATTCACATTTCAACAGCAGTGGGAGATGTTGAGCACGCTCACTCCAGAGGTCGTACATGCAGCTGAAGCATCCTGAACTCTTCTGTTTTTCACGGAAAGTGGTTTCTATGCACAAACACGACTGTCACAGGATGTCGCCAAAGAGAGCCCAGGCAATTTCAAAATAAAACTACTCAACTCAGATTATTTTTTCACATTCCTACATGATGCCTGGCATTAAGATGAAATCCATCCCAGCAAAACATTACAGAAAAATGTAATATAATATATATCTTTATAGCAAGTTTAGTTTGAATGAATAAATGCAGTTTGTATATTTGCAAAAATGCTGGTCAGACATTCCTGAAGAACCTCATCTCTAACCGAGACACACGTAGAATGGAATTCATGAAAGCATTTTTCAGGGAATCGTCTTTGATTGGCAGCAATACCGTAGACAACTGGAGGGATGGGTAGATACATAAATGTACAGGTTGCTGCTTTAATTGCTAAGTGCTGCAAGGATTTCAACCTCATTATCCACACAGATGACCTAAGCTGAGCATTGAAAAAGAAAACCGGTGTTTTTGGAGACTTTGTGGCATGATGTCGCATCAGTACTTTATTTTTCATCACAAAAAAAGGCTGTTCAAGAAAAAAAAAGGTAGTTTCCAGTTTGGGATAAATATTTATCAACATTCTTTAAACTTGAATTTTAGAGATGTTTATTATGGCAGCATTTCTAAATGCTGCTGCTTCACAATTGACTGATAATATATTTGGGTCAAAGAGCACTTGAATGAACGTACCTAATAAAGATTATGTGTGCCATAGTCAACAGCAAATAAATATTTTTATGATATATTGTATATTTAATCGTTATTGGGGGGAAAACAGGAATACATTGTCCTAAATGAACAGTGATCATTAAAAGTTTGGTGTTAAACATTTTCTTTAAATTTTGCGTCTCATTTCTTTTACTTTTCTATCTTAGTTAAATTTCCGTTAAAAACAGTTTGTCAAACAAAAAACATTACACACATCTGCTTTACTTTCAACTTTATTTTAACTTCTTTAAATTAAATCCCCTCCTAAACTTGACAGTTTATTTGTCGTACAAAAATGAACTAGGTGACAAGTTGTTTTGGAGAAAAATGTTTTTTTAGATTTTAAAGCCCCACTCCTATCGTGTATTTTAAAAGCCTGTCCAGTGATATTATAATTTATATTATTTATGATTATGCAGTTTTCTAGGACATAGTTTTTGCAGAGCAACAGTAGTTGATGGGTGAGGAGCAATCCCATCCCCCTTTCCCGTCATCCATCTGTTTAAACGCTCTCCTGCTAGCTTACAGCCTCTCTCACCCCCAACTTTATATTAAAGGTGCAACAAAATCTTGAAGTTTTTAGCTATCCAGCCGTACACTTTTGATCCAGATTCCAGCTCAGATGAGAAAAACAAAGACATATGTGGATCCATTCCTCTACAAGTGCGATGGGTTAGATTGGAGCGGAACAGAGGGCTTGTGACCCGCCCAGCGTATTTTCTATGTAACAAACCCGCTCTTTTCCTGATTTACAACAATTTGAACCAAGAAATATTCAGAAATGCGATTTTGAACCTAGGTTGTTGTCCTCTATCATCAGAAAAATGGTGTTAAAAAACACCAACAACAAAGAGTGGTTCTTTAAAGTTAATTTGTACAATGTCTTAAAGGGTTTTCAAAATAGTTAGGGATCATTCTCCTTTCATAAAAGTAAGGGGGAAAAAATTCTAATCTGTTACATATTTTTATTATTTAAAGGAAACGTGTGACCAAAAGTGTAACTCCAGTGAAAGTAATTTGTTTCTGCATCCATAAAGTGACTTTAAACAGGTGGTAAAAACGGTAAAATCAGAACATTGTTTCAACACACTTTACTCTTTATTGTTGCAAATAATTATTAGGCAAATCAACAAAAACCAGTTTGAATATTATGGTATGTTTTTTTTTCCTTCTTAAAAACACCTTTTGACATGAAGACAAAAAAGTTCATCCAACATACAGAGGCAATAAATCAAGACTAAAAACCAAGCAGCCCTGCTAAATGCTGGCTGGCTTCATTTTTGACTTTATTTATTTAATTTCCTATGTCAATATGTATGGATTTAAATTTTTCATTAACCTTTTAGTGCCTGAATTTATTTCTAGTTAGGAAAAAATATTTCACTAATGTTTTTGCTTTCATGTAGATGCTAAATGAAGGTACTTTTGGAGCCAAAATGGTTTGACTTTTTAGATCGAAAACACTCTAAAGCCATCAGAAGAGAAAAAGGGGAAACAAATTTATACTTTGACCTCATAAGGATGTTCAGATGTCACGATAAACTATTTATCAAATTCCAGTCCAAATTATCATTCCATATTCCTTTTGCTTTGAAAATAATCTTGCTTTGATTTGGTATGTTTCCTGTCAGAGAGAATCTTAATACTTGAGATTAAAAAAAAAAAAACGTAAAAAAAAATCAGGAGGAGACCTTGTCAGCAGATGTGGGTCTTCACCTAAAACTTTAATTCACCTAAAACTTTAATTTTACAGACGCCACAGAAAATTAAAGTGACAGGGTGTTAATGGTTTGTGGTGTAAATCTGATTAATCTTAATTTTTTTTTGAACCATTCAAGTACATCATCTGCAAAATGTATTTACATCAGCCAATCTGAAAAAAATAAACATTTCATATTTGTCAAATAAACAATTATTTAAATCAAAATGTCTATTTTTTTCGGATTAAAGGATGTTTTGACTTTTGATATGATGTGTTCCAAAAGGTTAGTTTTAGCTTGAAATCTAAAAAAGAAAATGTTCAAAATGAATCATAAATAAAAAGGATTTGGGGCTCGTCCACCGTCGGTCACCTCTCGTTTGTAATGATGACAGAAGTGCCGCTGTAGTGCGGGGCCTCTCTGTGGATCTCGGGGGATGAGCAAGTTCCGGAGCTATGGCAGCGGTAAGAGGTCGTGTCTTTGCCGTGGTAACCGCTAGCATCTGCTGAACAGCTGTTGAAAGGGTTCACTTTAACAGAGCGCTGTTTGCCCAAAGTTTGCTGGAAGTTAAAGAGCGTGCTCTGAGTTCGGTGTACTCCTATTTCCCCAGCGTGAGTCAAAGTCTGTTCGTCTCTCTCGGCCGACCTGTCCTGTAGCTTGGCAACAGCTCCAAACTGATGCAGGGTATTTATTGGGGGTGGGTATCTTACAACATGGTGGCTGTTGGGGTTCTCTGTCATAGAGAGTCTTCTTCTCTGCTCCATTTGTGCAGCCTGAGAATGGTCCACGCCATTCAACCGATCACCGCTAAGCTCTGGATCGACTCCTGTTTTATGTCCGATCTGCTGGTTTAGGCGTTCTCTGTCCTTGATGGAAGGAGATCGGTGAGAATAATCGGGTTCCTTACTGAGAGGTTTGAAAGGATCACAGGGTTCTTGCTTCAGGTTGCTGGCAGTAGGATGGCTTCTGCCGCTGGAACAATCAAAGGTGTATCTTTGCTCAGCTGTCAGGTCGAGACCTGAGAAGAAGAAAAAACAGAAACTTGTTTAAGGGAGTGCCTGTGCGTTCAAAATGCGTTCTATTGAAGGTGTACCTTTGTAGCTGTTGAAGTTCCATCCAAGAGATTCGTGTAGAGAGCCAAAGATTTTTTGGGAGAATTGAGAGGAGGTGGTTGAGTATGTAATCTGGCTCTGAGGATCCGGGCGCTGGTGGTTGTAGGGATACTGCAGGTTAAGGTGGTACGCTGGGCTGTAGGAGATCTGAGCCGCTTTAGGGGGCAAGTTGGAGCTTCTTTTGCCACCAGTTGTCATCAAACATGGAGATTTTTCCTTCCAATGCACCTTCAGTAAGAAAATGTGAGCTCATGAAAGCCTTATGCTATTCAGCAACAAACGTAGATCACTCATATTCTATAAAAAGCATGTCCAAAGTCCGGCATGTGGGCCAAATGCGACCACGCTCAAATGTCTACCGTCCCACAGGCTCCTGTCACAAAATCAATTACATGTGGCCAAAAAAACTGAATTTAGACACAAATCTGTTCTGTGTGAAGAAATAAAAAGTATCCATCCCATGGCTAGTTTTTATTAAATTCTTTATTAAACATTTCATTTGCATTTAATGTTATTACAAAGGTTCAAAGAATGTTACGCCGAATGATTGGGCCTGTTTCACTTTTTCCAAAACAAATCTGGTCCTCTTTGCAAAACGTTTGGACACCTCTCTTCCAGAGATTAAGCTAAAGGTAAAAATAAGTTTTAGGTTTATTGTTTTATTAATAATTATATGTAATATATACTATTGTTCTAAAGTTACCTTCACACAACATGGGTTCAAGTGACCACTTCCAATAAAAAGTCCTTGTAAAAGAGCATAAATGCGCATTTTTGGCTTTCAGGTTCAAAACTTTTGCGTTCGGGCTTTACAAGGCAAGTATCTACGAACGTTTTCTACGTACAAAACGCCCAAACATTTAACGTGTATTACAAGTAAAGCAAGGTTGAAATTTGAACACAATCAGGGACTCGGATTTGTTAGTTACGTATGTATGGCGTCCCTTTAATCCACAGAAGACCCAACCGTTTCAAAATTGATCATGGAGGAGAAATCAATAAATGTGGTTTGTGCCTGGCCAAAATGATATGACTTCAGGTCTTTCACACATCGGAATAGAGCTGTGAAAGAAAAAGCCTGGAGCAAAATTCACGAGATTTGCACCAACTGTAGGTGGCGGACACTTGTAAACAGCAGAACAAGGAAAAGAAGAAGCCCCTCCCTCCTTACCCAGTGTGAAACCCATGGGCGATACTCTCGTTCAAGAATTCGCTAAATGCTATGGACAAATGTCCAGTGTGTCCATAGCTTAATAAAATTTTCAGTGAACTGTAGAAATAATCCTTTTTTGGTAAAACAGTCTAGTAGAAAACTCACCTCTGGATACGGAGCTTCTCTGATTCTGTTCTTCATTTTGACTGCTTTGGTTCTGGCTTGTCTTTGGTGCTCCAGAGAGAAAGCCTGGTACATGTACTTGCAGGTACGGATTTGGTCACGAGACAGCTGCAGCTCCTTACATTCCACGTCCCTGCACGGAAACCAACAGGCTGGGGTTGCGGTTTAACGCGCAGAAACCAGAGGCGGGCGGCAGACTCACGTGAGAACGTAGTTCACGCTGACGATGCAGTGAGGTCTGGAGGAGCGGCTGTTGTGGACGATGGTGGCGTAACTTTGCACCCACACCCAGCCTCCATGCTTTGACAGCAAGCGGTAATATTTGGTGGTGACCTGGCCTTTCACCAGTACTGTGGGGAGCACAGAGATCAGGATCACACACATCTATTCTCACATTTTAAAACAGCAGTTCTAGACGCTGGTCTTGAAATGGTAAAGTTTCAGCTCTGTTGAGGTGGCCCCAATGCAGAAACTGGCCCCCTTGAAAATAAAATACATATCAATTTATAAAAGCAAAAAATCTGCCAATGGGGTGAGAAAAATGGTCTTACCAAGAATTCGTAATTAGAGGGGGAAAAAATTAGCCACTAGGATGTTTCCTTGAACTAAGATACATTTGATATAGAAAAACTTTCTTGATAAGATTATTTTTCTTGCAAGTCAGAAAATACGACAATTTTTCTTGAAACAAGGGTCTTTTTACTTTCTAAAGATTCTGTTTTTGCAGGGCATCTTAGCAGAATACGGTGTCATATCATATCTGAAAATAGGGAGCAAGGAGGAACAAAAGCCTGAAAGTTTTGGGAAAAAACACTCACAAAAGAGCTTAAAGATTGAACACTAACTGTGAAGCTACGTTTACACCGAGCATGTGATGCACGTTCAAGAAAAGCACACTAAAAGCGCATTCTTAAAGCACATTCTCCAGTGTTCACACTGGACCGTTGCTACCCGATGCCGCCACCTACAGATGGAAGAGGCTGCCAAATGTCTAAGCGCTCATAAATCTCGTGAATGTTGCCCCAGTCTTTTCCTTTCTCAGTTCTATTCCAATATATGAACGACTTGGTGTCATATAATTTCGCACGGGTATACTACAATTATTAGTTTCTTCTCCATGGTTAATTTTAAAACGGTTGGCACTTCTGTGAAGTAAAAAGGATAACATCTAAACGCCATTACCAAAGCCGTGTCCCTGATAGGTCAAAGTTCAACCAGGTTTAACTTTCAACGTGTGTTCAATGGCCATGCGTTTTGTGCGTAGAGCCGGACACAGTCATAGAATTTTGTGATGCTATGGCTGAACGAGAGAGTTTTGATTGCAGAGGTCCAAAACCCATGTTTGCACACATTTACTTAGAGATTTTTAGTTTTAAGTGGTTGCTTGAATGTGCGTTGGCGGTGTGAATGTAGCTTGAATGCTACAACATTGTTTTCAACTTTGATCTGAGATTGTAAAAAAATCTATATTGTCATAAATATTCACTCTACACTAGGATAGTCTAGGGTATTAAAAGGCAAAAATCAAATGTTTCGAAACCACACTGTTGGGAGTTGGAACTAAATTTCTTGTAACAAGCCACCTAGTGGAGGAAAAAATATGGATCCAATTATTGTTAATTTTAAACTGGTATCAAACTGGAAGTCATGGGGTCATGGGGTTGCCCTTTGACTACCATGCAATACTGTGTTTACCAAACTCAGTTCCACAATGACACTACACAGGGGGGGGTGCGGAAAACAAGCTGCCTAAAGGTTAGAGACCAAAAATCACCTGATCACAACTTGATGATGTGGTCTGCTGTTGTTCTGGTTTAGCTCATTTTCTATCAGATGGTTCAAAACTTTAAGGATTCAAATATTAAACTTTAGAAAATATATATCCAATGAATTTTATTACTCTAAAAATCCTTTATTTTTCTCCACTATAAGAATAATTGCCTTTTCTTTTTATATATAAGCCATCATATCCCGTCTATAACCATCACTCATATCTTAGCGAAACATTGAGAAGACTCACATAAATGGTGAGCATAGCGTAGATGAAAGACATCACAGGTGTGAACATGGTGGTACAGAGTCTTTTCGATCAGGTCTTGAGGCTCGTAGCCTGTCAGCTCAGCCACCCTGGCTCCAACACACAGGAAAAAGAAAAAGTTAGGCCACCATTAGGAACATGACTGCCTTACAGAACATCATAAGGAGATCAACAGTCCCAGTTAGAGCTGGTTCACTTGAATTACTGTCATAAATGACACACAAAAATCTCTCAACACAGTGACTTTCTTTAATCCATTCACCCATTCAGTCAAACGTCTCCTACTTCATGTCCAAAAAGATGAGTTTCAAGTCCAGGCTGGCCCGGAACATGAACATGTTGCTGTGGAGTTTGATCTCAGTGATCCCACTGGGGGGCAGGGAGTGACCGACGGCCACCAGACCCACAGTCTGATAGCAGGACTCATACAGCGCCATGTCCATCACGTACTGCCGCAGCTTCAAGTAACCGCTGCAGTGGATGACCTGAAACAGCACGAAACCAACACCATCACAGATCTAGGAGTTCTACAACATCATTAAAAAATGTCCAGGAATTTAAAGTACCCCCCTGAGGTATAAAGCTTGAAATGTAGCACAAAAAACCCAGTTTCGATTCTTTTGAAATTCAAGATCACTTATCCTTTAGTGAACAAGAACAATGATCCTTATAAAAGGATTTTTTAAAGTCATGACGCCAAATTTAAATTCTCTGATTCTTAAGGAGTTGGGACAAAACACGTCCCATGTCGAAAAGTCTTTATATTTATATAATAATAAAAAAATGATTGACAAAAAGGTAGATCTAATAGGATAGGGCTGCACGGTGGCGCAGTGGTTAGCGCTCTTGCCTCACAGCAGCCCCTGGTTCAAGTCCCGGCTGGGGGACATGAAAAATACATCAATTGGGGGCCTTTCTGTGTGGAGTTTGCATGTTCTCCCCGTGCATGCGTGGGTTCTCTCCGGGATCTCCGGATTCCTCCCACTGTCCAAAAACATGCTTCATAGGTTAATTGGCAACTCTAAATTGTCCATAGGTGTGAGAGTAAATGGGTGTGTGATTGTGGACGTTCTACCCTGTGACAGACAGGCGACCTGTCCAGGGCATCCCTTGCCTACGCCCAAGTAGCCGGGATAGGCTCCGGAAGCCCCGTGACCCCGAAAGGGACAAAGCGGTACAGAAAATGAATGAATTAATATTAGTGTTGTGTTTTCGCATAGATAGTACTTTTGGGGGTATTTTTGCCTCAATGTATGACCAGTTGGTAGACGCCCCATGTTATTTGTTTTGTCCTCTGTAAATGGTTAGCAGCATTGAAAAACAATAAAAATAAATATAATTGTGAAAACATTTACGCCAATTCAAAGATAATGGGTTAATAATGTATTATTATTCCATTTGCCGTATAGTAACTTACATTAAAAATACAATATCAGGTAATGCAAAAGTCAAAAAATATGACCAATGAGGTTTTTTTGAGTGATGAATCCTCTGTTCAGTCATTTCAGCTGCTACATCAGTTACTCACACATTATGTTTTTTGGTAATGTGGGTCTTTGCTTAGACGGATCCCCCTGTGAGCCTAAAACATTGGACAAACACTGGCAGGCATGAGAATGAGCTTTTGTTCAACTTTATCAGCACAATGAGGTGGAGCTTGAAAAGAGTTTCTCTTAAAAAAATATATGAAAAAGTCAGGAAAGTTAACGTTTGCTATCAACATCATGGAAAGTGCTTGGCTCTTGTATTTTGCAGGTTAAAAAAAATGTGATTATAGCAACAAAAAACCTTTTTGCTATAATAATAGCAGTAACATTTGTCAATGGTACTAGATAGCCGCTGCAGCTGTCTGCAGTTGTCTGACTTTGACTTTAAATCATTAAAGAGGTAGATCAATAAAGATCAATTGATCCTCTTCCTATACATGCTTCACTGAGACCAGAATCATAGGGGTCTGCTGGAGCTATTTTCAGGTGTTCCTGGGTAAAACTGATTAGACTCTGAACAGATCACCTCACTTTAGGAAGGTCACATGCTAAATTCTCTACTCCAGCCCTGAACCCCACTTAAACACCCCTCCCAAGCCTTTAGCTTTGAAAATCAGACTGGTGAAGCCACTTAAATGAGAAAGAAGACCTTTAGTCGAGATGCCATGACCCAACTTCAAAACAACGCCACCTGGATGAATGAGAGCCCTCATCAATAAGAGCCAGAAATGTCAGCATGGGGACCAAACTGTACGATTATTCCTTTAGAAATCCTGAAGTTAATGTAATGATTATGAAACCTCCAGCAACTCTCATCTGTTTGCTCTTTTTTTGTGTGCACATTTTTGGGTTAAACTATACAGCAGATAAACATTATTAATAAAAACAAAACAAATATAGAACTTTTACTTGCCATCACACAACCTTTGGAGAACCCCATCAGGGGTGGATATTGGTACAATGTACAAAAGATATAACATTTTGGAGAAAAAAATACCCAACCCAAACAAAGAAATTCCACAAAGACATATGAGCACCGAATATATATATATATAAAAAAATGTCCCTCTCACCCTCCGCGGGTGGTTTCTCCTCCAAGCTTGGGTCCTCTACCAGAGGCCTGGGAGCTTGAGGGTCCTGCGCAGTATCTTAGCTGTTCCTAGCACTACGCTTTTCTGGACTGAGAGGTCTGAGGTCTTTCCAGGTATCTGTTGTAGCCACTCCTCCATGGTGGAGAAATGGACATTCAATTCCCTAGCAACAGCTCTGGTGGACATTCCTGCTATCAGCATGCCAGTTGCACGCTCCCTCAAAACTTGCGACATCTGTGGCATTGTGCTGTGTGATACAACTGAAGATTTCAGAGTGGCCTTTTCTTGTGGCCAGTCTAAGGCACACCTGTGCTATAATCATGCTGTCTAATCAGCATCTTGATGTGGCACACCTGTGAGGTGGGATGGATTGTCTTGGCAAAGGAGAAGTGCTCACTATCACAGATTTAGACAGATTTGTGAACAATATTTCAGAGAACTGGTTATTTTGTGTATGTGGAAAATGTTTCACATCTTTGAGTTCATACCATAAAAAATGGGAGCAGTAACAAAAGTGTTGCGTTTATATGTTTGGTCAGTGTATGTATTTATTGTCCATTATTAATTGTTGCAGCCCAAAATGAGCAGACAAAAAAAGTCAAACTTGAAAAGCCCAGAAGAAAATATTCTCCATGGTTCAAAGGTTCAGCGCATAAACCAATGAGTCCTCAACTATGTAAAAATACCAGACTGCCATAGAAAGCAGCTGAGAAATGAAAGTAAACAGCAACAGAACTCTGGATGAAGTTTTCAAGGGTGTAAAACTGTACATTACACAGCAGTGTACATCTGAATACAACATCAAAACCATTGCTGGTGTACTTCTGTTTGAGTTAGGAAATCTTCAAATGTGCCCCCTTGTTTCTAAAACAGTAGTGACACCCTTATATATTAAGCAAGTAAACAAAGGAAGAATACAACAGATTCGCCCACAGAGATCAATACTGTACAGTTCAAGGATTATATTCATAATCTATAGACTGAGACACAGATTCAACAAAAAAAATAGAATGTCCAGACGTACCTTATATCCTCCACATGTCAGTCCTGCATTTCGCTTTGCAAGAACACACTTCATCCTCAGGAAGAAGGAGCGCTCAATTTCAAACTCTGAGCAAAAACACATTTTTTTAAACATTACTAACACTCCATTTGGCACAAACAGAAAAAATCCACTTAGTGTCTATCTGAAGACAAATCAGAAGTTACTTTAGCTTTTCTTTCAGCCAGTTTCCCCATAACTGAACCTAATAAGATGACACGAGTATTCATGTTACTACTTTCACTTTTGTCCTGTTGAAAATGCAGAAGACCTTTGTGCAAAGTAAGGTTAGGTGAGGTTTTACGCTTCGTTTATTTTATGCCAAATAGAAATAGGAAACAAATTATTAACGGTCCAATCAAATCAAGACTAACTTAAGAAATTACACAGTTTTTCTATGAAATGCACCGACAATATACAAACCGTGGGAGAAATGATGTCGCGGGGGTTTGCCAAGACAAAGAACGGTTGTCATCTCGTCGTGGTCTGAAGGATGAACATACTCGAATATGCTGTTTCCTGTTAACTCCACCTGCAACACATACATTTCCAGCATGCACAAGTATATGTGCTGGGGCGTGAAGTAATCAGTACCCAAAGCAGACCTGTCAATCCGTGCAACACAAGAAGGATGCTCTCACCTGGGACAGGCCGAGGTGGACTGATGCTGTCTCTGAGATGTAAATGATTTTTCCATCAGAAGCAACGACAAACACAAAACCATCCAGGGTCTGGGGGAGCAGAAGAAGGAGATCATTCTCGACAAGCACAATTTGGTAAAAATATGGTTGTACTATCAATTTTTAGAGCACATTAAGGGGTTGCTTCCCATCTTTACATAATATACCTTATTATAATTCCTAAAACTTCACATTTGACCTTTTATTGTTAAGAGGTTCAACTATTTTTTATTAAAAAGAAAACTTTTAATTTCTTATTAGTTTGAAACATTTGTTAAAGCATTGGCACAAAAATGATTCCAGTTATGACAGAGTCATTATAGCAGCAAACATTTGTGACAATTGCATTTTTCTGAGCAAGTGTTAACAAACACATATTCCATTTTACATTCAATTTTATTATCGTGCTTTCTTATATTTTCTTTGAAATTGCCTTATGCCTTGCTTTTTTTTAATTATTATTATTATTTCCATTACTCACTACTGCCCTGTGCACTGTTGCTGTCAGACCATCCAAACTAAAACTGCTGCTGGCAGCTACAATAAAGTCTAATCTGACAGTGAGGTGAGACTTAGTGGCTTTTGCTGGGTTTCGGTCCATAAGAAACAGACCCAAATGGCTCTTTTAGGCTTAAAGCTTATTGCTTTTGTAAGGTATTTTAAATGGAGCCAAGAGTAGAGCTCATTTACGTTCATTTAGTAAAAAATAGCATTTTGCCACATGAAAAACTGAGTTGCTCAGCAGAGCTTGCATGAGTCTACAGCTGAACAATAAACATAAAATATTGATGTGAGTTGAAACAAAGGGGCACAGTAACAACAGGAAAGGGGAGAAGAGGGCGGCGCAGTGCACCTACTTGTAAAAGGTGAGCACCCAGGTCTTTTGCCACGCTGTCCAGAGAACAGGAGCTTGATGTCTCCCCCCAACCGTCACCCAGACCTGCAGACAAACAACCGGGCAATCAGGCCACAACAGCGATGCTTTGTTATAATCAAGATGGGAAATACCAGCCATGACAGCACAAAACACTGATTAAGCTGTTGGTGTTAGTGTTAAAATATCCGTCACACCAGTCACCTGACCGAGCATGACAACTTTTTCCATCGTTAAAGCATAGTAAACATTTGGAGTGTGTCTGCACCATAACAGCTCTACTAGCTGTATAGAAAAGGCAAAACAAGATATAAACTCTGAACAATATTCAAATTCAACTGTTCTATCCCTTGTGCTATCCTATGGGGTCAAGATTACCATTGACGTGTTCTCCCTACCATGACTAAGGTGGATAAAGGTGGAGAGAATTTCATGTAATCCATGGACACCAGTGAGGTTTACAAATCATTATAGAAAAAAGTTCAGCGCACTGTCTTGTGGGGTCTAGATGACCCAACTCCTAATGTTAAAGTGCGTAGGATAGCACAAGGGTTACAGCGCACTTTTGCTACAGAACACCTCATAGTTGTTGTTGACCTTTCAGCATATCCCCTCAGCTTTCACTGAGTCCACAGGCAGAGATTTTTATGCCAGATGCCCTTCCTAATACAACCCTGTATTTTATCCGCGCTGGGGATAGAGACCCAGACTTGAGCCCCCAAAACAAATAATTTAAATAATAGTAAAAGTAGTATTCATAATAAAACTCACAAACACATTCTACAAAAACAAGCAGGAAAAAAACAGTCTATGAAATCTAATATAAGTACAAGGAAATGTAAAACCTATTTTAAAGCTCAGCAGAAAAGATGAGTTTTAGTTTTTTTCTTAAAAACCTCCATAGTGGATGAAGTCCTCACATCCTCAGGTTAGCCTGTTCCAAATGCGAGGCCTACAGTGGTGGAACATGGCCTCGCTGTGGGTTTTTATTCTGACCTTTGGGACCACCAGTAGACCTGCATCTGAGACCCTGAGGACTCCAAGGGTCAGAAACTAAAAGTCTGATAAAAATGAAGATCGATCCTAAAGCTGACTGGAAGCCAGTGCAAACATTTCAAAATAATGTGCTCCTTTTTCTGGTCCTTGTCAGGAGGCGTGCAGCCTGCAGTTAGAAAAAGATTCCTCTTAAATTTCGATATCTAAAATACAACTTAAAAGGTCATCAATGGGTCCAATGTCGACAGACACATATTCAGCATCTAACATTTCTAACCGAGCCGCCTTATGGAACTTGTCAGCTTTTGTGACGTCGTTTCAAACAAAACTGGAGCAAAGAAAAGGCCTGTCATTGTAAAAGGCTGGAGGGAAAAAAGTATAAGAACTGTGCAGAAAATAACGTCATTCATGTTGCAAAAAATACATACGTAATTGGGGATAATTTGGGGTAAAAATTTGACTGCTGAAAAAAATAATTGATGTATTTAAATAGGCTGTCTGGTCTTATACCATTAGTGCAAAGCAGATTTGGGAACGATCAGTTAATTTTATTGGAAGTCAATAAATCTTACAGAACTTTAAGTTTATCTTAAGGAAATTGAAGGGCGGAGCAATTCAAGCTAATCTTAAAGGAGAAAAAACACTCAATGCATATTAAAATTGTGAGTTTGCTGGTCTGGAAAAGACTCAAAAAGAAGAAATTTACAATTCCATTTGTTTGGTCATGTTTTTATTTTATTTACCCCCCAAAAAAAAGGTCCACAATCAGTAAGTGATCCAAACAATAATCTGAATTTTTTGACAGGTTATCATAAAATAAATCTCCATCTGTTTTTGGTGCAGAAGTATGATAAACTTTAGATGGATTTTTTGTTTTTCTATTAAAAATAACGTAAGGCTGGAAATAAATGTGCACATTGTCAGGTCAGATCGCCGTCAAGGGACATCTTCTTATGGTGCGTCCCACGGGACGATCCGCTGAAAGACCCTGACATCCTTTTGTTGTCAGATTCATTTGTGACACAGAAGATTTAACTGGAGGAAATTGATTCTTGCCAAGTGTGACGTTAATGCAAATTAATAGAACCGAATTCACATTTACACAGTCGGCTCAGGAGAAAAGCTGTTCTAATTCTGAGTCAGCAGAATAACTGAACACAACGTGAGGTTCACCTGGACTGACTAACGGAAAAATACTTAAGTAAAAGTGGTAAAGGATCTAACTTTTTGTTTAATTCATTCTTGAATTAGAATGGCATTCAAGAAAATCCTCAAGCTACCATTAAAGCTAATCGCTTTTTTAAAAATGTTTTATTTTAGTTCTGGAAATTAGGTCGTTTAGTAATTCATTTTTAATTTGTCTTGTGTTTTATTCATATGTTGATTAAAAAATGTTGTATGATATTGAAGAACACAAAACATCTGAATCAAAATGAGTGATAAAACATGAAAAAATGTTCTGAAGTGGAATAATAAAAGATAAATAGGAAGATACATTTTTTTAGGATCTTTTGGGAATATAGATTTATAAAATAAACATTTCCAGGTCTACATACATTTGGCATTTCTTTATTTATTTTTACCTCTGCAGGATTAGCAGACCATTCTTCCTATAATAACTTGTATTAAATTTTTAACATTACAAGTAAAAAGCATAAACTCATTAAAAACTCTAGATAAAAGTTGTTCTTTTAATTAAAGTTCTTTATGAAAATTGCTGCAAACTGAAAAATGAAATCGGATTTTGGAGGCATTAAAATATTTCACTTAAAATATATATTTTAAAAGTTGACTGTTAAAAATGTATTAATATGATATCAATGTTATTAGCATTTTATTTCTGAGAAACTCTGAATGTTTATTCTTGACAAACTATTTTAAACATATGTTTTAAGAACTTTACATTTTTTTATATTTTGAGGTTCCTTAAATCTATATCCATAAAAACAAAACAAAGCAAAACTGTTTTTTTATTCATTCTTATTTATCGCGCCCCTTTATTAGTGCAGTGATCTTTTCATCTTTAGAAAATGACTGGAAATCTTTTTTTTTTTTTGGGTCAATGCTTATTTTAACCGAAGGCTCAAACAGATTTCAAACGTCTTATGGTCTTCTGAAATGTGCAAACAAAAATAAATGAACAGCTCCTATCTATGTCTAACATGCTCTGGTCCCGGATATGTATCATACCTGCGCTCTTTCTTCTTCTCTTCTTTAATTTTGTCTTGTCTCTAAACAATTTGATCTGCTTTTTCATTTCATTCTCCTGTTTGTTGCAGCAAAGTACCTGATATGCCGCTGCTGCCGCATGAGCGCGGGGGGGAAATGTCCGTCTGCGCTTCTGATTATTTATTTTGGATTTTGCGCCCAATCAAAGGCAATAATGCGCGTTGGGATAATTAGTCCTCACAGCGGCGAGTGTCATTGCTGTTAACGGCTGCAGGAATTGGCCTTTTTACGCGCAGCAAACGCGCTGATGCTGCAGAGTAAGTTTGGCTCGTTTAGAAAACAACCGGCCTGCTTGTCTGAAGCGCCGGTTTCCTGGGATGACATGAGGAAATCTGCAGCCTTTCCTGCTCATTCACTATAAAACTAAAACGATTAAATGAATCAAAGTGAAAAAAAGAAAGAAATAACGCGTAAAGAATATCTTACCGCGCCTGCTTCCACAGATTGTAAAGTGAACACAGGCAAATAAACTCAACGACCTGATTGTTGGTGTGATTGATTGCAGATAAAATTCTCAATAATAATTTATAAGTTGTATGAAGAGAAAAGCGCCTTTCACCGTATTCATTCATTTTAGATTTTCCTGTCTGATTAAAATACATTTTAAAAGGAAAAATTACAATTAAGATTTAATAAAAGCTCTGCACACTTTTATTTTGATTTGTTTCTGCTTTTTTTGCAGAGGATAAAGAAAAGAAAACAATATGGGCTCAATCCGGCTGCAGTTCAGTTTTATTCCTAAGTGAGGTTTTTATTCATGTAATTCGTGGAATAGAATTACAAAATCAGACAAAGATAATTTTCAAAGTGTTTGTGGTTTTACTTTAGGCGCTCTTCTCTTACCTTCGGGGAAGACCGCCCTCATCTTCAGGTAGCTGCTGGTCAGCCGGATGATGGAGGCTTTGTCCAGCTGGGAGGTGATGGCCGCCGGCAGAGGAAGCAGCTTGGCCAGCTCGTAGAACTCCCCGTTCTCCTTCTCCCGCCTCGTCTTCGCCGCGTTCTTGGATTTTTCCTTCATCTCTACGGGTTTGAAAAGAACAGTTTCAGTCACTTCCGCAGAGTCCTGGACTTTTACGCACTGAAGAACCGCCTGCTGACCTGCTGGAAGTTTTGGCGCAGCCGTCCCGCGTCTCTTGTTGCGCACTCTGCTGCAGCAGCAAGTAACCGCAGGACCCCCTCCACCCCTGCCCCCCCTAAAAATGCCACGTCCACTTCGTGATGCTCCGAGATGATGCTCCAAAAGGCGCACGCAGGTGTTGCGGGGAGGACAACGCAAACTGTCTTTGCGTAATTGTGCGGACGCGTGATTCAGCAAGGCTAACGCGCCTGTGGGAAGGGTCTACATGCACAGAACCTCCTTCTTTCACCTTTTGAGTGCCTTAGACCCCCCACTCCCCATGGGACACCCCCCTCCCATGTCTGCGCCCTTCAGACACTGAAAATATTATTTCTCTGACAGTCTGATGACGCCGCATCATTTCTGTGATGGAAAAAAAGTTTCAAAAGATGCTCCTCCACACACGCGCAGGCATTCGGTTTGGAACAACATTTCGATTAGAACATGTATCCTTTCTAGAAGCAATATACAAAACATTTCAACTAAATAATATTAATAAATAACATATTTAGACATAATGGCAATAAACAAAGCCAGAAGAAATACTTGTTTCTGGTTGTTGATTTAGATCTAAAATCAACTTTCAAAGTTTTACTCTTATACTTTAAACTTTTTGTATGATGAAAATTGAGTTAGCTTTTTTGTTCATAAAACTGCAGGAAAGAAAAACTGCTATTGCAGAGATTTCATACACGCAGCATAGCAGGTGAGTTCAATGGATCGGGTGGAAAAATCCTATAAAAAAAAGTCTGAAACGAAACTGTAAGACCTGAAAAACTATTACATGCTTATTTTTTTAATGCAGTCAGACACGTGACCTCAGATTTAAAAACTCAACATTTACAAATGATCTGTAATCGTCAGGAAGAAGAGGTACTCTACAGGTGATGATCATGAGCTCCTTTTCTCTTTAATTATGTCTTTTGTATGTGGCCCAGAAAAAAAAACCTTCAAAAGTCACTGCATGGAGCCCCTAAAGTGACATAGAAGTAAAAAAAAAATAGAATTAAAGCTGTTTTTATTTTGAGCGTACGTCCAAAAGAAGAGGAAAAACTGAAAAACTGTCACATGGTTTTTTCACTTTTAGCAATTTAACTCTGTTATGTGCTGCTGCTGCTGCATTATTCCAACACTCTGCTCACCTGGCAGGTGAAGCCAATAGTCTTGATCGGAACCTGCCAGGTATTTAAGTCAGGGAAGACATGCAGAGAGGGCAGGCAGGAGGCTAAGGAGCAGTGGTTTGAGTTGGAGCTTGGTTGGTTGGTTGGTTGGTTGGTTGGTTGGTTGGTTGGTTGGTTGGTTGGTTGGTTGGTTCCCTCTTGGTCCTCAGCAGTCTTATGCTGATGGGTTTTGTTATTTTGTTTTGGGGTTGGACCTTGGTAGTCCTTATTTGCGGGCCTTGTTTATTTATTTTCAATAGATAGATTTTGTTAGGGAGCCTTAGCAGGGAGCTGCTGACTCCGACGGTCAACGTGGCTGGGTCAGTTGTCTCCCTGACTTATTTTATGTTTGGCCAAGGCTCCAATCCCTCTGTTTTGTCTTTTGTTGGGACCAGCACAGTAATTATCTATTTTCTTTTGTTTCACAGGATACAGGTTACTACTTCCTTGTAATAAACTGTTCCTAAACTTATTTGTTCCATTGTTCGTATGTTTGGCCCCTTTTTGATTTCCCTTAGACTGCGACAGGTTTGCCTGTCAGGGCCTCAACAAACTCATAACACCCTTCAACTAAAAAAAACCTATCCCGGCAGGACAAAAGGTGTCATGTCATTTTTGAACAATAGGTGGCAGTGCAGCTCTATGGGTTAGCCCTTAAGTCCAGAACAAAATTATATTCATTAGGGAAACTAAGGAGTGCGAAATATAAAGTGATCACTTTAAATAGGTTTTTCGTTTGTTCTATTTCATAACCGTGAATAATTTTAAAATACTTTTTGTCCTATTTTTCTAAAAGTTTTGTAAACAAACCTCTTAACACCTAACAGGATATAAAAATCTGAAAGACAAACATTTTCTCTCTCTAATGTGTCTACTGAAAAGCTGGAAAAGTAAAACTGAACTACATTTAGATAATTTGGTGTAAATTCAAATCAAACTATATTTATAAAGCATTTTCATTCAATGCCTAGTGTCAAAAGGAAATTACAGCACGTGGTTTTTAGATCATTATTGCTCTACATTTACCTTATTCATCCAAGTACGAACATAAATGATGTCATAGCGATAGTGACGCAGTTAAACAGTTTAATCTGCATTTATTTAACATTTTAGCATGAGTACATCACCCCACCCTCTGTGTTTCTGGGAGCAAAGACCTGTCGGAACCAATCAAAAAGATCCACGTCAGAGAAGGCGGGACTTAGCAACGGACTAATAAGAATTGGTTCAGCTAAAAAGTTTCAAAGCTATGTGAATGGTTAAAATAATACATGTAATGTAAATAAGAAAAAATTAACAAAACTAACCTAAATGGAATTTACACTTCGTAACCCTTGTGCTATCCTAGGCACTTTAACGTTGGGAGTTGGGTCATCTAGACCCACTAGACAGTGCTCTGAACCTTTTTTCTTCAATGATTTGTGATCTTCACTGGTGTCCATGGATTACATGAAATCTTTCCACCTTTATTATCCACCTTTGTCATGGTAGGGAGAACACGTCAAAGTACGGGTGGGGTCATCTAAGATAGCACAAGGGTTAAATAAGTAGATTATTTTTTTTATTTACCAGCTTGTTTTATTTTTAGCTGATATCCCGTTAGCTAAAAACTTCACAGATCCAGACAAATCCAGGATTTTCTCCAGTATTTTATTTATGAAATGCTTCACATATGATACAATAAAAAACAAGCTGTATAGGAATAAAATGCCATTGAATTTACAATTGAAACTTTTTTTTATATATATCTATAATGATGCAAATGACCAATAACTGGAGCTGTAGTTAGTGAAAACACTATTTACATGTTAGAAATTGACTTACTTCACCCAAGTACCACGTTTATGGATAGTAAAATAAAAAAAATGGCAAATACATGACTTGACATCAGACTTCTTAAAGTCATCTGGCAAAAAGAAGAAACTGAAGAATAAGTTGTGCAGTAAATGCTACATATGGTTGCAGAAACATTTGGTCCACAAACTTTAAGACGTATAAAAACTGTTTACTTCATGAAAAGCTCATTGTTGTTTGGATGTTGAACTACATGGTAAACGTATAAAAACTGAAAAAGGACCTTTTTGATACAGAACAAATAAGAGAACTCCTTCACCTAAAGTATACAAAGCTCAACATTTACGAAGTAGTGTTTGAGTTTTGAATTGTAGAAAGACGTAGATTTAAGTTTTGGATGACCCCCGTCATCCCTGTGAACACACGTTAAGGACATCCAGGAAAATGTCCAGCAAAAAAAATACTGAGACGAGCTACAAACTAAAGTATTCAAGTTAGCAGATTTGCAAACACTGCTTCTAGATGGAACACCTACACCTGTCATACTGCTATACTGTTTTCTATAGGACCAAAGAATGAGTAAACATGTAAACAAAGATCATGGAAAACGATGGAGGTTTAGCGTTTGCGATGAACGTGGGATGGAATCCTCTGCATAATATTCAGTCCCTGTCACTGCGGAATCAGATGAGGATCTCCACCATGTCTGTGTCTACATCCTGCTGGGCGGATGGAGCAGCTTGCTGCTGAGAGTGGGACTGGATAGGGAACCTCCGCTCAAGAGTGCTGCTGTGGAACACTGGTACGTCTGCATGAAAATGAAAACATGAAGAAATGTTAGCGGTTCAACACAGACTTGTTATAAAAAGCAGATTTTAAAGTGAGTCAGACAATTATTTTGAATTAAATTGATGCATTTAGATAAAAATGTAAAGTTCTTCTGCCATTTTTCCTTCAACGGCTTGATGTACTGGACCTGTGTGTTCGTGGTTGTCATGTCAACGGCGGCGCATCACACGCTGTGCCAACTATAGAGGTTCCATGTGAGGTTCTTTTTGAGAGACCGACTTTGGGTCAGGTGAAGGAGAAAAAGTAAAGCCCATTATTAGCCAGATCCACGGTTAAGAGTCTGACGCTGAACGTTCGCACCTTTCTGAATTTTAGAAGGAAGAAAAACTTCATGTCTGTTAGTGGAGCATAGCGCTCAGTGTTGCTTCACTGATGAACATCCTCTGATACCGAGGCCGTTCTGCACGCCAATAGAGTGATGTATTTTACAGCGAGGATTATGTTTGGCTGACAACTAATTTTTGTTTATTTAGTTTTGATGGCCTGCGATTTACTCACACATCTTTGATGAATTGGGCGCCCCTGATTTATATTGTTTTACTAAAGATCATTATGGTGTTATAAGTAGCTCAGTTCTAACAGGAAGTCCATTACCTTTTTTGGGCAATTAAATTTTTGATCTTTTAACACTGCAATCTTAAAAGTAAAAACAAATAAAACCTTGGATTAAAAAAAAAACAAACAAGGAAGAAGAAATTGGGAAGCCACCTACTTAAGAACAACCAACTCTGCTGGGAATGCACCCTTACGCAATATTTACACTGATGCATCTGTGGTGCGTCTCTCTTAAGTTGCGTGGGGAGTCCGTCCTACAACCATCGTTTCTTTAACATTGTTTTTGTTATGTGTCCGGTTTGTCCCTCATCCCTCCAGCCCCCGGAGGAGTGGTTTGAACTGCCACCCCCGTGTCAAGTAATTTGTCCAAAACCTTGCCAATGAGGCGCCGTGCCATCTCCTTCTTCACAGAGTCCTTGTCAGATGCATGCTTTGTGTCATAAATGATGCTGTGTTTTTGTATTTCCAGAGTTTCCCCGTAATGTTAACGTTATCACATGGGCCACATCGCCTTAAATGTAAAATAAAATTGTATTAATTTTTTATTTTGAAAGTAAAACTGACATTTTTATTTGAACACCTGGACCTGTTTCCCGTTGGACGTGTCCAAAGCCTGGAAATAGAATTCCTGCGTAAAGCTTGACAGAAGCTATGTGAACATTGGTTCAAATGTTGATTCCAATTGATTAATGAACTTTCTTTTTCTGTGTCAATGCAACAGAGACGCGCCGGAAAAGTCCAGAAAAAGACCAGTGTCTTTACAAGGTTTGTAAAGGCTGAATCCTTGTAAAGGCTTGAAATATGAATGTGCAGAATGCAGAGTAGGCTGACTGGGATTTATGAAAATGTGTGCTAAAAAATGTAAACAAACACCATTTGTGTGCGGCTCAGACAGGCAGGTTCTGGTGGTTCTGCACTGACCCGCTAAGCGGTCGGGTATGTAAACTGGGCTGGGGCTGGACAGGCGGGCCGGCAGGGTCATGCTCTGGGCTGGGGTGTTGGGCTTGCTGGCGTCCTGACCCTTGTCGGTCTGCGTGCAGCTGTCCCTGCTGCCCGTCTTGGAGTGGCCGGCCGTCATCGGAGTTCCAGACAGAACCGGGGAGGGAGATGAAGAGATGGACTCTGTCCTCAGAGACTCTGTGCGGCACTCCGGACCCAGCAAGACCCCTGAGAACCAAAGGATTATAACAACAACGGTTTGGGGTCAAATCAGGATCAGCTTGCAGATAGCAAATTAGAAAAATAGATATTGTAAATTTGAAAAAAAAAAAGGAGAAAACTTAAAAACAGTTTTAAAGCCATTATAAATTATTTTCTACTGAAAATTTGAATAAAACAAATTTTAAACCTAAAACTGTTATCACATAATAAAAAGGTATCTGTCTGTAACAGCTTCTGTTTTGTATTTTCAATTTTTTATTTTTAGTTCCCCTTCGCTTTTAGTCCTTAATTCACAATTTCAGTTCAGTTTCTCTAAACTGAGGCAAATTTTTATGTGTTAAAGGTTTGACTATGCGGTTTTCTGTGGAATCTTAAGAACTGCAGCACTGCAAACCCCTGATGTACAAACCAATGAAGAAACTTTAAAAAAAATGGCTGTTCTGACCTAGACTGCCTTTCCAGCTGGTGTCCTTGCGTTCTTCAGTGATGGGGGAACTACTGAGTCCCAGGCTGTGGGAGAGCAGGCCTGAGCTGCCTGAGCCAGTGTTAGAGATGGACATTAGGGACTTGGAAGGCCTCATGGCGGACGGGGCGTCTGACTTGTTGGGCTCTTTCCTGGAGCGCTGATGCAGAACTTTGATCATGGCATCCTTCTCAATGATCTGGGCATGGAGATTCTTTATTCTGGAATGGACGTAAAAAAAAAAAAATTGGCGAAGAAAGTATTAGAGATATGGTTGCAGCAATAATTATGCAGCAGAACTTCTACTTTTTATTATTAAAATTGCTTAAAAAACACAGTTAAGATGAGTAAAAATCAGAAAAAAACATCCAATGTTGTGCGGTCACATGAACTCACACCTGCATTATAGATGGATAAGCAAACGACTACAGCGTCACTTTGATTTTCCTATATATTGATTATTTTGTCAATGTAAGAATCATCAAAATTATGCCGTCAATGGTTGATAAACATAAAAAAATTATTTTTAAACTGTCTTTAACTGATGGAAGAATAAAAAGGTTAAAGAGGTAAAAGAAACATTTAGGCAACTGAAGGATAAATATTTACGTTAACCAACATAATTTAATGTCAGAGGAGTTTCAGACCAACAGAATCTCTTCCTATAAGGATCTAAGGATACTAGACTTTCTGTAAAGTAATTGCAACTCATCAATTTCCAGATTGGAGCAATCTTCAAAAAAGAAAATCAAAAACTGAAGCAAGGTCAATTCACCGACTAACCACTAGTTGGCTGGCTACACTAGCAAGTCCGTTTATGTGCATTCCAATGAATAAAAAAATAGACACATACAGGTTAGATGCAAGAAACAAGTTCCCTCTATGGCCAAACTTGATATTAAAGACAACTGTACATTTTTACACACTAAAAGGTTTATTATTTTATCTAAAAATAACAAAAACGGGGGGTGTGGTTTTTTTATTGACATGTGATTGTGAATTTCCCCCTCTACGTTTACCCTTTAAGACATTCAGGCTTGTTTCTTCTATTTGTCCAGTTTTAAATTTTGGTCACATCATTTGATCTGCTAAAAATATTTCCCTTTTTTATGTAAACTTTAAAATTGGTACGACTATTTTTGCAAACACTATGGATGTCCACGTGATGTGGGTTCATGTCAGGGTTATCAGTGTTTTTTGTTGTTTTTAACATGTTCTTGTTGCATTTTTCTGACGATGGAGGACATATATTAAGAAAATTAAGCTGAGAATTGCTATTCTGAGTATTTCTTTATTCAAATGGCTGTGAATCAGGAGCAGACAAAAAAGGGAGTTTGAAAAAGCCTGTAGTTGTTCCAACAATCAGGAGCCCACAAGCTCCCTGCTCTCCTCTATTCTTTCCTAATGTTATAGACTTTCCAACACAAATAGCAGAACCCACACAAACATAAAGTATGAATCACATCTAGGAATGGGAGTTGCTGGGAGTCCAGGGATTTTTAACAAGCCTTGATCCAAACGTGGAGAAAGTCCAACATGTTTCTCCTTTGCACGGATCGAGGGTGTAGCCGTCATTTTGCTCATTCTTCTGCTTGATTAATCGCAGCACGACAAACCAAACTAGAACTTTATATCAGAATCTTGAGGAAGAAGTACTAGTGTATTAAAGTCCCTGTCCGATCATATTTTGATTTATTTAAATAGTGGACTTTTAATCATACTTATCCTGTTTTTAGCCCAAATAAAAATAAAAAAACAGCCTTTTTCTAGGACATAGTTTCTGCAGAGCATCAGGAGTTCATTAGAAAGTCACCTCTATGTTGTGGGCGGGAGGAAAAAAAATACTCAGAAATGCAGTTGTAAGCTTAATTGTCTTGATATGTGTCCTCCATCATCAGAAAAATGCTTTAAAAGAACATGTTTAAAAATAAAAACAAAATTTGCAGTGATTTAACATCTGGCAACTCTCAAGGCTTTAGCAAACATTCACAGGTGGAGGATCACAGGACGAGGAGGAATGCTTTAACTCACAGTATGGATAAAAATAATAATAAAATGTGAGAGGTTTCTGACTGCGACAGATTTTAAGGTACTGCTTTTAAATGTCTAACCTGCTTTCCATGTCCAGACAGCGTCGGTTGGCCATGAGGATTTCCTCCTCTTCCTTTTGGATACGAGCTTCCACAGAAGTGTCGTAGCTGCTGCTGGGAGAGTGGCTGATTCCAGCTGCAGATGTATCCCTGCGGGACACCAGTCAAAGTCAAGGAGATGCCATTCCTGGTCTGGAAAAGTCATCTACACTGTGCAGATGTTCACATCATGTCAAAAAACATTCAAAGTTTGAGTCATTGTTAGAGGTGAAAACGACTTTTCAATGTTTCAAACTACCGTAGATCATTGAGTGGCATATGACAGATAAAGAAATGAAAAGAAAAGACCTGAACATTCCTGAGCTGCAGAAACACCAACCTTTGCGTAGCAACAGACGCTGCAGCATCCAGAGCAAACTGCCTCATCACACTCTCCTCCAAATACTTCTGTTCCCACTTGGTCATGTCAGCCTCCAGAGCCAGAATCCTCTCCTCCTTCTCCCTCAGTTGCTCCATTACGGCTGTGGCATTAAACTCCGATGGGACCATGCCACTACTTTGGGAGTTTCCCTGCCGCTGGGGGAGATAAGAGACACAAAAAAAAAGAGGACGGGAAGAACAAAACTTTTTTACTTTTCTACATTTTTATCTTGGTTCCTTCCTTTTAGTACAGTTTAAGTCCATTTTTTAAACAGTTGCACCAAAGCAATTTTCTTTAGCAGACATATATTCAATCTAAAGACAAATAGAGCTTATCTTAAGGAAGCTTCAGCTAGATTAATATTGAGAGAGATAAAACAAAACTATAGATGACTTAAAACAGGAAACTGCTTGTTTGTGTGCTAATAGAAAACTGGAAGCCCAACAGAGCATCAGCACTGATGCAGGTCTCCTTTGAGATGCGGCTGCATTACCTGCTGCATGCGTAGAGACTCCAGCTCTCGTTCCAGTCTCGTTCGGAGTCGGTGCTCCAGCTGTTCTCTCTTCTCACACGCTGCCTGGAGCTGAGCCAGAGCCTGCTGCATCCTCTCCACCTTTTCCACATACACCTGCTTTTTCTTCAGCTGCACATAAACAAACAAACAGTCTTATTTACTGTACTAGCGAACGTTTTTGGTCATTTTTCACTGATTCAAAGCCTTGCCTCCTCCTCCAGCTTGACCACTTTGGCCTGGGCATTGTTGAGAGCCTGGTCTCTGATCTCAATGTGTCTCCTTTGGTCGTCTGCAGTGGAGCGAAGGGCGTTTAACTCCATTTCCAGCTTCTCTTTCTCACGCTGCACTTCTTTATCTGAATTCACATTCAAAAAGAAATCCTTATTAGTCTTTATTTCACAAACACATCAAACACACTGGTGATTAGTTTTAAAAACTATAATGAAAACACTAATATGATCTATGTGGCATATCTGAGACCCCCTGAATGGAACTGCAGTGCTTTTGTAACACACTATTCCACGTATGCTATGTGCAGCAACTGCACACATGTCTGGGTCTCAAGGCCCGTGGAGAGGCTCATGTGGCCTTCCCGTTCGTCCTGATAGAAACAAAGTAGAATAAATACGATAGAGCAATAAAGACCATACCATAAACTATTTACCGTATTTTTTTGAGTATACGTTGTGTGTGTTGTTGTTGTTTTTTTTTGCATATGTTTAGGAGCAAATATTTTGTGATAGTAAAAAAAAAACATAAATAGGCTCACATAGTGTATTGTCACAATCGGTTGCCCTTTCACGGTTAATTCCCTCTAACAACCACTAGAGTGCACTGTAGGTGTGTGTATCGGTATTTGCTCCTCACAGCAAAGCAGAAGAAGAGCCATCCACAACAAACATGGAAGGTAATTTGATTGTTCTCCTGAACTTTATTACAGTTTTCCTATTTACATCGAGACATGACGATTCTTGTTTTTACTTTTTTTGTTTTGGACTCAGTTGGCTAGGTGTAGGATTGGCACGCAAGAAACCAAGATTCGCCTCCCAGGGGACGCAATGAGTGTGGATTCTTGGGGCCTTCACGCTACAGCCTAACTATGTAGCCTAACTAGGGGCCCAAGTCTGGGTCTCCCTGTGCCGGTCCCCAGCCCAGATAACATACAGGGTTGAGTGAGGAAGGGCATCCTGTCTAATAAGCTCGGCCGAACTACCTGTGTAAATCAGTGAAAGCTGATTCGCTGAAGGGATTTGCTGAAAGGTGAACGACAACATTGAGCATCGAATTTAACGTGCATCAAAAGGGATGCGGGATGGGAATTTGACGTGTAAATGCAACAATACACAAGGTTTGGTGGATTTGTTCAGAAGAGTTGCAGTTTTAGGAGAAAAGTGCAACTTCTATATTTTTTGGCACTATTTTGGCATTTTTTGGCTCCTGCTACTTATACTCTGGTTGTTTTTAATGCAGAAACGGTCCAAATAAGAGATTTCATTGCCGTAAATGATATAAAACAGAGTGAAGCTCAGTCACTTCTTGTCTACACAGTTGATTTATTCAACTTATTTACAATTTCATTTTTCATTGTTTAAAACCATTAACTGTATATCAGAACTGGACCGAGTGACCCCACCCCGCTCGAGTTCCAAACTGGAAGTACCTGCTGGTTCCAAGATGCCAAAATCCCATAGACTTCTATAGAGAAATAAACAGCCATTACTCGGTCGTTCTACTTGTTGTAAAACCCTTCCTGCTTGGATATCTTTTCTTAAACTAAGCCCTTGCTTAATTTCTTCATGATATTTTGTTTCTGTAATGTAGGTTATAAACTGGCCAATCACATGTTTGAATCAAAGGATGAGGTCTCACATAAAACATTCAAACGTTTTTAATTTTGCCCTCTTTCAAGTGGAAGCGATGTGGAATTCCAACAAGCTCCTGATTGGCAAAAGTGGTTGCCATAGAAACGTTGACCGACTCAGACCAATTAATGCTTACCGACAGTTCTGATTCCAACGGTGGCACCGTATTCCGGAAAAATGAATTGACCACATTTTGCTGGAGCCAGAAGTAAACCATGTTTATCGATGACATCACACTTACTCCACTTTTCATATACATATAAATTTGTTCTCTGCATTTGACCCATCCCCTGGGGGAGCGGTGAGCTCCAGACACAGCCGCATTCGGGCACCATTCGGTGGTTCAACCCCCCAATCCAACCCCTTAATGCTGAGTGTCAAGCAGGGAGGAATTGGGTCCCATTTTTAAAGTCTTTGGTGTGACTCGGCCTGGGTCTGAACCCATGACCTTTCAGTTACAGGGCGGACGCTCTAACCACAAGGCCACTGAGCTGGTTATTAGAGACCCCTTATGACAACTTGGGGGGAAAAAACGTGTTGTTTTAATTCTTATGATGACGTTTATAACCAAAATCCCACAATCTAAATGTCTTTGAAAGCCATATTTCATGTCTATCCAAAATATCCTCTACGTGGGCATTGGTGCTGAGTTGAGTAGCCCCGCCCTCGACCCCCCCTTTCTGCAAGCTGCATCTGCAAGCTGCAAAGTTCTTAAGATTTTAGGAAAAAACTGCTCAAATTTTTTTGTCTTAACTCCATTTATCCAGTGCCATTGTGTTGAGTTTGCCGGCTTTGTCTGCAAATATTTCATTGAACTTGTGATCTCCAAAGAATTTCTTCTAAAACTGTAAATCCAGCTGCTGATCAGCCAAACGTTTTCATGGCCTAAAAACTGAAAACAATTGAACAAAAATTGCATTCATGTGGACCGACTAATCTGCAGCAGCTTTAAAGATTATCCCTGTGTTAGTTTTGAGCCTTAGAAATATGCTAAATGACCATCAGCTAAAGCCAAGTGGCTCCGCTGCCAACTCAAACACTGACTGTGGAATATGTGGCCACTGATTTGAGAAGAAAAGGGTGTTTAGTGTTGAGGTAGGCATGCTTGCTGGAGTGTGTGTGTGTGTGTGTGTGTGTGTGTGTGTGTGTGTGTGTGTGTGTGTGTGTGTGTGTGTGTGTGTGTCACTCACTCTGTGCGAGCAGCTGTGAGATGGTCTTGCGGTTGTCCTCTGAGCCCTCGCAGTCCTTCGTGGCGAGCTGCTTGTTTGCCGTCTCCATGCGCTCTTTAAAACATCAAAACCGGAAGTAAATGATCTGGACTCGCACAGACATTTCTAGTTGTGAAAAGACAACTATTGTTATTTTATAGCAAGTTTGTGCATCAAACAGAAACATATTTATTCTTATACTCAAAGTATTGTAGGGGGGGGGGGGGTCAAACTAGGACTATCACCAGAAATTTCCAGAATCGGTTTGACCCAATGTAAAATGTGATGAAATAATAAACCAATGAGATTGTTAACACCATACAGAGTTAAATTATTTCTTAAAGGGAGAAGCTCCAGCAAAAATGAGCAGATTATTATGTTTCGTTTGTCCACTAGGTGGAGCTCGCGCTACAGCCTAAAGCTTTATTCCAGAAGATTTGAGGGGGGAAAACTGTGCTTTAGACCACAGATTGTTGCTTTGAAAAAAACAAAAACTTTTTCCTTAAAAGAGTTTGGAAAATTCATGACTGTAAGTATATAAATCTGTTCATTTTGTCAGCAATGTGTGTTTAGGTCGAACGAGCGTTAGCATTAGCCGTCTTATGTGAAATTCCATTATACGTTAGCATCAGGCTAGCAGACTTTTAACTGCTGTTATGCGTTAGGTCACCGGAAAAGGAGGGGCGTAAAAGATCGATCTTTACTTTTATGGATCGATTATTGATTTATAAAGCTTGGATCGATTCAGATTAATAGATTGATTTTATCAAACCAGCTCTCGGTAAAACTTTGAAGGTCAGTGGGATTCATAAGTTTTCTCTCATTTTCATCAAATCTTATTGATCTTAAAAATTTTCTTTTTAGCTTGTTTTTTTCCTTTCAAGGTCGTCAAAAGGATCGGAATTTCTTTCTTTTTAAAATTATCAGGAAATAAAGCTTCACAATATTCTCCATATCTTTCATCTCCAAGCATGGCTCCAATTAAAAGATAAACTGTGTTGTTGTTTTTATCGTAAATTTATGACTTTTTTTCCTAAATGTAGTAATGTTTTATCTTCTAAATTTATAAAAACAAATTGTCATATATTTATGACTTTTTCAACCTAAATTTAAGACTTTTTTTCTCCTAAATTTATTACTTTTTCCTCCTAAATTTATGGCTGTTCTCTCATAAATTTGTGTTTTAAAGTCATAAATTATTACTTTAAAACAAGAAAATTGAGTTTTAAAGTCTTAAACATACAACTTTATTCTACTTGTTTGACTTTTTTCTCATAAATTTAGGACTTTCATGTCGTAATTGGAAATGTATTTTTGTGTTTGTCAACTAGTCCTAAAACTTATGGTATTGTAGTACTGTTAGTATGATTATGGGGCTAAATCTAATCAAAATCAAAACACTTGATTGCATAAAAAATTTCAAAGGTGTAACTAAAGATCAGCTTTTAATTTCAGAAGCAAACGTACTTTTGCCTCACATAATCTTTAAATCGTTTTTTTAAGTTCCATGTTTTTGTGTTTTGCTCTACCATTCTTTTAATTATGTTATAAAAATGACATTAGTTGTAATAGTTTTCATTTCTCTAATTCTAACCTTTATGTTTTAGAGTTTCAAAGACAGTATTGCCATTTTAGTTTAATATGCGTATGATTGTATATAAAATTAGAATTTCTATAACAATATTGGTGTTTATGCACACTTAATTATGCATATTTGTTTTTTTGCGGGTTATTATTTTGAGTTTTATATAAATGTGTATAAACAGCAGATGTCTTTATGGGGTGCATTTATTTATTGTGTACTGTGGGGCAAAAACGTGTTGGGCAGTTAAAGATGCTGTGAGTTGTCCCACGCAAGAAGGTGATACACTTCCACTGTGAGAGAAAGAATTTATAAATAATAATCCAGGAAATCACGTTCCACGATGCACAGTAGGAGCCTCTACTCATGCCCTTTGTCCTCTGGACACAGATCTCAGATGTTGTTCCTGGAATCTGCTAGAGCCGCTCTCCCAGTTTGTGTCTGAAAGCTCCGAGTGCTCTAATCCCCACAGGGACCTCCTCTCTTTCAAGGTCTTCTTTCAATTTTTAGTGCTTCTCTGAGCGATCTGTTGTTTTGATGTCATTCTAGAGGTTGGGTTTTCCTGATTCTTACTTCATGTCTATGACTGTCTAGTAAGTCATTTCTGCAGTCTGCATCTCTAGAAACCCTTTCCCACCAGCATGTTTTGGATCCAGCATGACACATTAATGGCTCATTCAAAGGTAGGCAGGTTCTCCTTTAAGGAACCTGAGTGAAAGGGTCAGATCTCACCACTCCCCTAAGACAGAAAAATGTAGTAGGGGGAAATTTATGAAAACTGTGTTCAAAACACTTTCATTTGGGGAGTTGGGTGGCCACACGAGGATGAGAAGCTCTGAGTCCTGGCATGCAGACATCTGCAGACCATCTTAGCCTCCTCTCTCTGTAATGCCTCGGTAAAATAAGACAAGCTAAAGCTTCAAAAAGTCTTTCAGAAGAAAGAAAAAGTGTTTTGTAAGCTATAAGTGAGCCTCTAGCATCTTCCTTCTTGCATCTGTCTGCAGGTTGTAAAATCCTTCCAAATGTCTGATCACTGATCAGGGCTCGTTGAAGAAACATAAATGGTACGCTCATTAATCAAGAAGTTACGAAAAAAAATACACAAGAAACATCTTTGTTCAATAGATCTATTGAAATTTTGGGAGAGCACAAATGGGAGATTTGGATGTAATCCCTGCAAAGGTCAGTTCTAACTGAACAGACAGGAGGCAGGAAGGACAACAGGAAGCAAAGCAGCATTCCTGAGCTCCTATGATGAAGAGAGATTTGCTCTTTGTGTGCGTCTGTGCTGCATAAATAGATGCTAATTGTGTTATGAGCACATCAATCTAATTTCAAGAAAAACATTGGTTTGTGTGATAGACCAGATAAGAAAACAACACAAATTCAGACTAAAAAAAACATCTTGTTGATAATTAATCTTGAACTTATTGTACAGATTTGCCCTTTATGAGCGCATTTGCTAAACCCACTGGTGGCTGTTTGCACCAGAACCTCAGTGTGGTGCATTTCCACGCTGTGATTCACCCTGCCGGCTCCGGGCCCCGCCCTGCACTCACCCCTCAGGTCTCTGTTGAAGTCGTGCAGGCGCCGCACCTCCAGCTCCAACTTGTTCCTCATGGTTTTCTCCAGAGCTTCCCTCTTGGATGAGGATTTAGCGAGGTTCTCGTAGGCCTCCGACACCAGCTGGATCTCCGTTTCCAGCTGCAGACAGGAGACGATGCCGCATTTGATTTTCTCCCACGTTTCTACTTTTTACTCTCAAAACGTCGTGCCATCGAGTTACTTGATGGACGATAGGGCGGAATTCTGCAGTGCAGGTGAAGATTTGAATGTCCACACAAATAAATATGAGGCTGAAGAAATGTGGATGTGCTTTCGGCCTTCAGCAGGTGTTACCTTTTGCAGCTTTGTGACTTTCTCCCGACAGGCCTCCATCTCTTGCCTCAGCATCCGGTTCTCCTCCGTCAGCACATCCACCATCTGTTGAGTACGAGCGAGCATGGCGTAGGGCTCGCCTGGCAGCTGGCCGTAGGAGTGTGGCATAGAAAAATTCCCCGGTTGAACCATCATAGCCGGTTGAGGATGACCTTGAAACTGCTGCTGCTGCTGCTGGTGCTGCTGCTGCTGCTGGTGCTGCTGCTGACATGGGTGATGAAGCTGCTGATGATGGTGCAACCTCGGGGTGGAGCCATAGGGATCGGCGGGGAAAGCGTGACCTCTGTGCATGGCTGGGTGACCTGGACCTTGGATGCCTGGCTCGGCTCCTTGGTGGGAGCCTGTGCCATGTGGGCTACGAGGTCCAGACATGTGGTGAGGCTCACCAAGAGACTGTTGGTGGGGGAAGGACGGATGCGAGGAGTGGGAGGCAGACAGCATGCTGCTGAGGGTGGCGGACTGGGCGCGTGACAAGGAGCCAACAGAGGTGACGGAGGAGGTGGGACTGTGGTGGTGAAGCGACCTCTGGTAGTGAACCGAACCCTCCTTACTGGATCTGAGGAGAGATCAGGCTATGAAATGACAAATTGGTTGAAGCTAACTGTTTACTTCTATATTACCTCAAATTGGAAAAAAGCGTAAAATAAAATGTCACTCTTTAAATGTCTTTTTTATTTTTAAAACATGGAAATTTGGGGAATTTAAGGGGCGTTGTTTTCATCATTTGTTCATGAATTTGGGCCATAAAAGTAAAACAACGTCTTTGTTTTTAAGTGCCATGTCAGAACCCAGTCGCTTTGGAACATCTGGATGAAACGGCACGAAACGAATGACACTGCCCTTAATCCTCACAGGAATGTCATCAATATGAACGCCTCGTGTCCCGGCTTGTCCTGTCCCGATGATTAAAATTGTGAGGAATTTGTAGCTGTTACACTCTGAGGGAAATAGCAATAACTAACATAAAACCAGCTCGACTGGATCTTGGTGTTTCCAAAAACCCTGTTGAGAAATCCCGCCGGAGGTTTGCCAGCCTGATCTCATTTTCCACGTTCTTTTTTTTTATTTTTGACCCTTTAAAGACCAACTCTGATGAAAATTGTTTTTTTTTTTAACATTCTTCTTGACGATAACAGCATTTTTCTGTATATGGAGAACATATATAAATAAAATTAAGCTTAAAATTGAGTTTCTAAGTATTTCTTTATTCAAATTGTTGTGAATCAGGAGCAGACAAAAAAAATGACGTTTGAAAAGATCGTATTTGTTACGTAGAACATAAACAAGCTCCCTGCTCCGCTCCATACTGATTCTAGATCCATGTAGGTTCATGTACGTCCTAGCTAACATCGAGCTCCAATATTGCTCACCATTTTTGTTGCACTTATAATGTTAGTTGGGGCTGTAAGCTAACAGGAGACAGAGAAAAGGTTTTTTTTTTTTATTTGGGCAAAAAACTGAAATAATTTTAAAATGGAGCAAAAGATTGTCAGAGTGGATCTTTAAATTATTTGCGTGCATTAGTTTAACTGGAATGCATTTGCTGGTTTTTCTCACACACCTGACCTCATTCATGAAGCAGAACCTAGCTGGAGTTCTGATGGGTGTTAAAGTGGGGCTGAAAAGTGCACGTTTGCATTTCTCACCTGAATGAGCCATACTCCGGTGGGGGCTGGTATCGAACGTTTGGTACCTCCCGGGAGTGCTCCCTCCCTCTTTGCTCTGTGTAAAAATGGCCCACAGGTTCTTGCTGCTTGGACGGGGAACCGAAGGCTTTAAAGGGGTAGTCTGGAGGCGGGCCCCGGTGCTGTGGCTTGTAGTAATCCCCCGGTTGCCCTGGAGGGGGGCAGTGGGGTGATAGTGGGGTGCTATTCACTGGGGGGTGAGCCTTCACACCACTGGTGGCCAAGGAGAGTTGCATGAGTCGTTCGCTGAGAGAGCGAACGTGTCCTTGTTTCAGATCCTTCAGCGCGTCATCCTGGTGCACCTTTCCAGCGCCGTTGATTCGCTGCAACGTGGGGCGACCCTCGGAGGTGCGCACCTTTGCGCTGGTCACCCCAGTGACGTAGAAGGCAGCTCCCACAGAGGAGGGCAGCGGGGGCTGCTGGGGTTGACTAGTGTGCTGCTGAGGCTGAGGAGGAGGAGGACCGTGACCTCGGAAGTACTGAGACTGCACTTTAGCCTCTTCGTATGTGGGGAGGTCTTCGGGGTTCTGGCACTGTCCCTGGCTGCTGCCGCCACCTCCACAAGTCCCCACACACCCCCCACTGCTCCCACCACCTCCTCCTGCTCTAGTGGAGCCCAGTTTCTCCAGGCCGTTGTCTGTCTGCAGCTCCTGCCCTTGCGGTTCCTGTCGCGCGATGTGGGACGCCATGGAATGGTCGTCAGAGGGGCTCACCGGTCCCTGGACAGAATAACCCCCACCGCTTCCACTGCCGCCTCCACCTCCTGCCCCTCCACCTCCTCCCCCAGACTGTTGCTGCTGCTGTTGCAGCACATAGTTGCGGTTCATCTGCTCCTGCAGGAGGCGTTGCAGGACCGTGCTGCCGCCACTTCCGACGCTGTTGCTGCTGTTTGAAGACTCGTCAGCGGCGGCCCTCATCTCTCGCTCACGCTGGCCACCAACCTCATGGAAAGACAAGCTCCGCCCTCTGTCAATAATCCCTAAGCGGGGAAAGAGAAAGTGCAATAAAGAATGAGGAAATGGAGGGGAAACGGTTAACGGTTTGGTACAAACAAAGAGGCAAAAGCGCAGAGATTCAAGGAGAAACAAACGCAGAAAAGAAAAGCTTAAAGATGCAGACGGACCGTCCATAGCCACCGATTCCCCTACCACAAAAAACACAACATGGATGAAGAACACTTTCTGAAAAAGCACAGAATACCAACATCAAAAAAAATCCTGCACCATCAAACCCAGGTGACAAACACCACAAAACATCAAGAGTTTCCTTCAAATCGATGACCGTAACTCATAGCAACAACCACAGATCAGAGATGAAACAGCTAAAGGATGAAAGGCAAAAAATCTTTAAAATCCTTAAATGACAGCACAAATATCAAACTAATTTTAATCTCAGCATAAAATAATAAAACCCAATAACAGTAATTTCATTTTCTCTTAATTTAACTGCTTACTATTTCCTGATGTAGCTTGAAACAAGAATTCTATTGAAAATATGACAAACATCTGCGAAGACTCCTTAGAAATAACTAAAATTCTTACCCCACATGTTATTTTAAATTGTCTGTGAACGCCTCGCCAATCTTTTACAAACTCAAGAGCCTTTATTTGTTCATCAAAAAAGGATGCAAGTTGATCAACAAAATAAAAGCAAATATTTTATTTTTTTCATAATTAATGGCAGATCCTTTTTAAATAAGATGCCGTTTTTGCAGTGGATCACTATTTTAAACACAAGGATATCACAAATAACAATTTCCATAAAAATGTAGACATAAAAAAAAGCATCTTAAAACCATTTTCACACATGACCTGAAGCCTTGTTTTCCTTTGACAGAGATGCTTTGCAGGAGAGGTACACAAGCGGCTTTTTTTTTATTTCTCAAAAAAAGATAACCCTGTTCTCTGGTGTTCTCAACAAAACACTGCAGGCCAGTCAGTGGACGTTTTTGGCAGAAACTATATAAGAATGTGAATTTTTCTGGGAATAACCCCTAATTTATAATTATTAGATGATCTGTTTAAAACAGTGATAGCTGGAATACATGTGGAGGATGCAAGCATAAATCCTTTTTGGATTTCTCCAAACAGCATTTCTGTCTGTCGATTCTGTGTCATGTTACTCCAGTGGATCAACAGACAGCCAACTTAAAGACCCACTCCAATGAAAATTATGTTTTTGGCTTTTTTGTTGTGTTCTTTTGGCATTTTTTCTGATGATGGAGGACATTTAAAGGAAATGTATCTCAAAATAGCATTTCCTAATATTTTTTTATCCAATCAGGAGCAGTTAAAAAAAGAACATATTTTTGACGTAAAAAATACACTGAGAGGGCCACAAGCTCCCTGCTCTGCCTTGCAAAGGGGAAGTGGGGTCGGGGTTGCTCTGCACCAACAGTCCTGCCCACAACTCAGAGGTGAATTTCTAATGAGCTACTGCTGCTCTGCAAAACCACAGATTTTTATATATTTTTGCTAAAAACAACGCACCGGTAATCATAATCAAAAGACCACTGGAAAAGATCAAAAGATTATCAGAGTGGTGTTTTAAGTTTTATTTTGGAGGGGCAACTTTGGAGAAAGTCCAGTTTGAGATTTTAAAAAACTTAAAAAGTGCTTTTGTTCATGTGGGAAAATGACTTCTAGGACAAAAACAAAGAATTGTTTGAATCAAACAAGATATTTGCATAATTGATTTGAAGAAATCAGAAGTGTTCCCTTCTAGTTTAAGTCAAAGCCATGCATTTTATTAAACATTCAACTCTGTCAAAGCTGAAACCACCTGGTATGCGTTTGCTCTGAAGGAACATTTCAACTATAACAAAACTTTTGCTTTGTTTGAGAGGTAGTCAGAAGTGATTTCAATTGTTGTGGTTTTCTGCTGACGGAGGTGAATGTCTGTCACTCTACACCCCTTTCAAGATAGAGCAAAGAAAGACAACTTTACATCCGGCGCTTTCAGTTATCCTTCTCATTCTCAAGGAAGAAGAGGCTTTTTTCCGAAACATCTGCAGGTAAATATAAGGAGACAAAATATTAGCATTATGAATCTACATCCGAGGTTAAGAAACATAGAAGTCCTCTTCATTTAACATTCATTTTTGGACTTTACAATTACAACAGCTTTCCCACAAACAAACAAAAAAATCAAAAACACATACTTGGAAAGTTTCTTTTGTACTATTTGATGTTGTAAAACATTAAAACATCACACACACAAGACATAAGATTGAAATATAGATATTAAACCACATTCAAAAGTATATAGAAATTGTTGTACATATTTCCATTCTTTACCTGTAACCCTTGTGCTATCCTAGGCACTTTAACGTTGGGAGTTGGGTCATCTAGACCCACTAAACAGTGCTCTGAACCTTTTTTCTTCAATGATTTGTGATCTTCACTGGTGTCCATGGATTACAAGAAATCCTCTTCACCTTTATCCACCTTAGTCATGGTAGGAAGAACACGTCAATGTAAGGGTGGGGTCATCTAAGATAGCACAAGGGTTAAATGGTGGAGAACATTTGGATTTTTCAGAATTTGTCACATTTTTTGAAAATAAACATCTACCGGTAGATGTATTTTCCTACACTGGAAAGACCAGAACGCTTTCCGATGTTGTTACTTTGGTGTTAAGCAACGACACAGAACATTTCCACAAAGAAAGATGGTTCTGTTCCTGATCAGCAGTAGTTAGGACTGGGATAAACAGCAAAAGATTGGGGTGGTAGATCTTGAAGACTAAAATTGGACAGTCCTGCTTCAGACAACAGTCAGACTGCTTCAATTCCATCAACTCAAGTTAAGAAATCAATGTTTCTCTGTTAAAGGAGCAAGAGTTCCCTCTTTGAGTTCACATCTCACCAGGACCTTGACAAACCAAACATGACTTTCCCAACAAAAGACCTTTGATACCAACAAGCTCTAACACAGCTCACACTTAAATTCTTCTTGACGATAACAAAGAAGACTTTTTATTCTCTCCAACATTCCCTACTGGTCCACTTCCACAGAAAGTTTTCACATTCTCTTCAAAGTTAAACCCAGCACACGCAAAACTATATGCCACATTCTTTCATCAACGTCCAGGATACTTGGGCAGATTTAGCTATTTGATGACACACCCCTTTTCCTACTCCCAACTCACACACTCGCTCCAACAGGTGGAGCTGAGAGATGCAGACAGGTGAGTATGCAGCCATTCATCTCTGACCACACCTTCATACCATTACTGTACTTTCTGAAACCGGCCTATTGTTTTATATAAAATTGTTCCCTATCAGGAATTTGTCTGCTACCAGTCACGATGGGTGCAATTGTTCTCATTGGTGTTTTCCCTCGGATCTTGGGAAAATACTGAGTTTCAATGGAATCATTTTTCAGCGTGGAGAAAGAAAGCATACAAGGCTTTGCCTGCAGCAGGTCTGCACACAAGACATGCAATAAAAATCATAAATGACTGTCAACAGTATTGTCTAGACAAGTATACCAGCAGTTCCTAAACAGGTCAATGACAACGCAAACAACTTATTACATTAAAAGTCATTCCATGTGTGCCGTTATAGTAAACATTGTTTTGGCCTGAGGGACAATTCCAGATTTGCGCAACGAAGCTGATTGTGCAAAGAATCATATTACAAAAGAGGCCGGTCCTGTATAACCCAAATAAGCAAAATCTTGGGTTACAAAAATCCCTTAAAGATTGTTCCTTTTATAAAGAAAGTTACCAAGAATTTTAGTTTCTACAAAGAGTTAATTTACCCGTCAGGGTTGGTAAGTGCACCAAGAAACTCTGTAATCTCAATAGTTTAATCAATTACATCAAGTATGTCTGTGTAGTTTGAATTTACTTTGTGGTGAAGGAGCCACAGACTCATTTTAAAAGCCACACAGACTTGACATTAACTATCAGCCAGAGATTAAAAAATAAAGTTCATGAAGTTAAACGTCCAGCTGGACTCTGCAGCACATTCCAACAACTTCCAGCAATGTCTCAAAGGAGAAAATAATCTGTTCTGGCCTGAATTTTATCCAGAGTAAAGGACAAATACAATGAAGATGACAACAACCCTTGTACTGCAGTGCAAGGTGGTGAATATTGTGTTTAATTTAAAAAAAGTATCTTACAAAGGATTTTCTCGAATATTAATATATGTGCAACTGAAGCCTTGTGCAGAACAGAACTAAATGTACATTCCAAAACCTTCTGACCTCTGATGAAAATATGACCTCTTTGTTCCAACTCAACCCTATACTGATACTATTTTGATTAAGGTTTAGGGGCTTCTTCTGCACTTACTCAATAGTAGAGGGCTCAATTGATTTTCTCCGCTTTAAATCCAACATGGACATGGATTTGTGGGATGAGCATGACACAGTTGAATATGTGTTCGAAACAAAAGATTTGCCAGATCTTGTCTTCTTCTGCCATTGACTCTTGGTTTGTGTTTGGTCAAATGGATGATTGCTTTTTCATTAAACACACAAACAGAAAGCACATTAGCATGTTGACAGAAAAATAAAAATAGATGACTACCTCTGTTAGTACTACAGTGCGGGTTGTTGCAATTCTCTAAACTGCATTGTGGAGGAGATTGGCTCACATGTCTTATACCCAAGTCTAAATAAGTTAAAATTCTTGTTGAAAATTGAAATTCCATCACTTTATGCACCAAATGTTGCAGTTCCTTAAACAATTGCAGTAATACATTTTAGCATGTGAGTTGCCAAAGTATATTCATTTAAAAAAACATGGTTAAAAGATTATATTAAACCGCATAAATCTAATTTATTTAATTGTATTACTGATAACTAATGAAGACGTTGAACATTTTATTGTTTTGTGACATTCTTCTTTCCTTCTGTAGATGTAATGACGGCATAATTGGATACATTGGTTCCAGCAGATACAAAAGCAAAGGATGCAAAGAAAAAAAGCAACTGAAATTTGCAGTCTGGCTAAGAGGAGCACTTTCCTAACTCAGCCAGAGCTCACAGATCAGCCGTTAGCTCTCATGGCTCATTGGTTGCTATGACAACATTAAACAACTTAACCTTCATAACCTTTGGTCAATGGCCAATTTCACGACCTACTTTCAGGCAAGCTTTAGCTGTTAGACAGATGACCTCACAATGGACTCTAAAAGAGGCTGCTATATAGGAACTTTCACAGTCAATCCAATAAGGACAAGATGGAAAGGACAGGTGTCAATCAAACTTAAATCATCACACCTCCACCACCATGCTTAATAGTTGGGCCATTGTTTTTTTAGTTTTTTGATCATATGTAGCAAAGAGCCAGAATCCTCTTTATCTGCAAATCTGAATTGCATTTGTTGAGACGATATCTTGCAGCCCAAACTAGCAGGCTTGTTTATTTTTTTAAATAAAGAAAACTAAAATGAATAAAACTTCCAAGTTGAATTTTTGATTTAATCCGATTAAGGCCCAAAGGACCATACAGTCGCAAGTCCTGCCAACCTGTGCACACACATTCATGGTCACAGAGCTGCGATGCAAGGCACTAGACAAACCTCCTGGAGCAATGTGGGGTTCAGTGTCTTGTCCAAGGACACTTTGACACATTGGCAGACAAAGCAGGAACCCAAACTGCAACCAGTTCTATTACTCTACCTCTACACCAAACATTTTCTGTTCATGCTTACTATTGTGCTTCCAAGGTCACAACTCTATTGAAGGTCAGCTTTTCGTGTACTTAAGCAATGGCTCCAACACCATTTTTTGCTATGGAAGATTTAATTCAATTCAGTTGAATTTTATCTATATAGCCCAATATTACAAAATAGTTGTCTCAACGGGCTTAATACCGGTAATTGTATCAGAACATGAAATCAGTCATAAAATACAACAGGTAGTCGTTAACTAAACTAAACAGACTAAGCTAAACTGGGCATTCCTACCCTTAGACCCTAATCCCCCCTATTATCCTAATATCAATGAGAGTTGAAAACTAGAGTCAAATTAACCTCATGGAAACCATTGGGTCATGTGACCACACCACCTCTCTATTAGATCCATGCACAGTCATTGTTAGCTCCACGGCACTGCACGTCCAATCCCAGTCCTTGAAAACAGGTGTCCTGCTTGTTTTTCCGACGCCCCTGCCCCCTCTACTGGAGAACCAGGTGGGTTCCACCAGTGGTGGAACGCCAGGTGTACAAGGGATAAGAAAATCCAGACTCTAGCCATGAGGAACGAAACGGAACACCCGGCTAGTATTTGTGCTAATGTCTTAATCATATGAACTTAATAAAGCATGATTTGGCAAAAATGTGTACAGATCCACACATCACTAATCTCCCTTGTGTTGTTGAGTCATTTGATAAGTAAACTTCCCCATTCCACTTGTACAAAGTTGTTTTTAAATAAATAAAGATAAAAATAACATAAAAATCAAAATTCTCCCTTTCATTAATTTTGTTTTTAAAATGACCTCGACACCCTAACACTTGAAGAAACCAACAAGGCCTCTAATATTTCCAATCGCTGGAGAAGTTTTAAAGTGTGCAAACAAAGTAAATTACTTGGAAGAAAGGGTTTACAGCTCCATAAACGCTTGTTTATTGAAGCACAATTTATTTTATGTAAATCTGAAATTGATAAACAACCTTAAATGTGTGTTCTCTGTTGGACTTCCATATTTTTACCCTACATGCATCTGTCCTTTCCTCACCTTGTGGAGCAAATGTCCTAAAGATGCTCACCAAGATGTTGGAGGAACTTTTTTAGTATTTAATGACAGACTTTCTAAATATTAACAATTCAAAACTAAATATTACCGATCCTTAAGCGTCTTTAAAGGGTGAAAGGGTAAGTAAAACCTAAGATGTCCAATCAAACCTTGAATGTGCCACCATTAGAGCTTAAGGCACATAAAAACCTGCAAAGTATTCCTTTGAACATCTGGCCTAAAAGTTTCTTTTGATTCATTAAAGTTCCAGAAAATTTTAAAACATTTAAAGCATCCCTGAAGAGGCAACGAGTGAACAGAGATGGCTGTCATGTTTAAGCTGTTCGCGGCGGTTTGGTCTCTAGATGATTACAAAGAAAGCGAGCGGACTCCCGAGGAATGCAGTTTTACGACCCGGAACAGGAGTGCGAGACGTTCACATCAGTGTGAACGCTCTCCCGGCGCACACATACTTAGATTTTTACCTTTCCGCGGAGCTTCTTTTCTACTTCCCCGATCCTTGAAAACACCTAAACATGCCGTTTCCCTTTCCCGTTGGACAGAAGCAGTCCCCCCCTTCTCTTCAACCAAACTCCTCCGCAGGAAACCTGAGGCGGCTCAGTCAGTCCTGGAAGTCTCCGGAGGTCTCCATGAGTTTCTGCGCGGGCACGATGTCTCGCTCCTTCCCATCAAATTTCATTCTCCGTCGTGGAAGAACAAGAAGAAGAAGGTTTAAAAAAAAAAAGGTGGCAGGAAGCTCCCTCCAGGCTGGCCCTGCAGCATGACAGGAATTTCCAGCCCCCTCCCTCCCCAAACGTCCTCCTACATCTAATGGAAACTGGATGAAAAAAACTTTTTTCTTCCCCTTTTTTGTTAGGGAGCACGGAGAGCCGTCCTACTCCCGTTTCCTAATCTAATCAGTCACATTCTTTTAAAACAGACACACAAGGGGGCAACTCACTGGAACTCCAAACCTTATGTTACGACGCACTTATTAGTTTATTAAGACCAACATGGAGAGAGTGGTTTCTAAAGATAAATATGTGCATTCTCGACAACAAGTTTATTAAAAGTGGTTTGATGTGCTCGTTTAGCTGAAACAACTCGGCTTGTACTAATGCTACGTTCCTCCATGACACAGCAATAAGGAGAGAAAAGAAAGTTGCCCCGACCTGAGGGGAGGAGGAGGGGAGAAACGGAAAAATGACAAAGGGGCTTTGTGACTGCAGCTCCTCCGCTGCCTTCAGGAGCCCGCGCGGAAAGTAGGAAAAGTCAAGAGTCAATGCACGTGCCAAACTCACCCGGAGGTTGTTTTCTTCTATCAAAAACCTAAACTATTTAGACTTAGAACATGACTCGAATGCGAATGGCGTGTCTCAGAAAAACGTGGGACACTGGAACAAGAACGAGTCGGTTCTACAGAATCTTAGACACAGTTGAACCGCTTTATCTTCGATTAGTACCCAGGGTGGATCAGCAAAGAGTTCCAACGTTTTAAGCAAAAACAAATACTTTTGTGACATTTTTCGATATAAGTGCTTGACCCCACCACATTACATTTGGATAATGATCCACTGTACTTCTTTCTAACAAGAACTTTTACCCTATATCAATGTTTTGAATATATATATTTTTCAAACAAATAAAGAAAAGCCATTTGATTATGTAGAGTAGATACACAAAAAGGGCCATTTTAGCAACCCACAACATACTAACCCTAACCATAAACATACTTTTAGCCAAAAAAAGTAGGCCATATAAGAGTGGCACAAGTATAGTCCATACTAAAAGTGAGGCAGTATACTTGAGGTTTACTTTTTATATACTATATTATGGAACCTATAGTTTTCCAATTTAGTATCAGAAGTATTCAGTTAGTCTAGGCTACTTCCTACATAACAAATACATGGTCTATAGCAAACTTTTAGCAAAGAGAGCAGTGATGTGAAAATATTTGAGGGCCATTTATTCAGCCTGACAATCCATTAACTATTTTAGTAACATTAAATGGAAGTGAAACATTTAATGAACATTTTTGTAATAGCATACTTTTCATTTCTTCACATAGAAAACAAACACATTTAAATACATGTTTGCAAAAATGACTGCAAGTTGTGCACACCGTTCAGTCCCAGTCGGCTTGTTGTAGTTACTATGACTTGCCTGGTAGTCCCTCATGATAGTCTTTTGAAACAGCCACGGTGTCTTGGCATAAGAGGCAGACATAGCTGTTTCCTATTTTACTGAAAAATATGCCCCTTTCCACTTGTCCTGGAAATGGTTGCTATCACTGTCATTTAGAGTTGACATTTTAGAAATGAGCTAGAAAGTGTCAAAAATGGGTCGCATGACAGTGTTGCCATAAGTTTACAATGGCGTAAAACATCACTTAGCCAATCACAATCAAGAAGTTGCACACACAGTGATTACATGAAAGGAGTCTGCTGGTTGGTGGAAATTTTAACGTGGACCGCACTTGGCCCAAATGCCTAACTTTGGACATGACTCCTCAATACTGATACTATAACGATACTCAGGCATACCTAATAAAATAAGCTTCAAGTTTTCTACTTTTTGCCAAGGGATTTCATCTACTAAATCATAACCTAGTATGATAGACTATGAAGAAAAGAAAGCAAGCTTTAAAAAAAACTGAAACTTGTTAGGAAATTATCAAATACACTGAAAGCACTCCAAAGAACCAAGATAACTAAACATTAATAACAAAAAAAAAAAACAAAAACAGGAACTCATCTGGTATCAGCATGAAGGCTAGACCCACCAAAGAGCATCTTCAGCTAAAATATGAAGGAGCTCCAACAGGTAAGAACAGCTTGATATTAAAAAGAAAATCACAAACCTGAGAAACACAAACATGTGAAGTTAGACCAGCATGTTTCACGGCTGCATTCTAACATGGGATTGGAGAGACGTTGGCAAACAAATGATAAACATGTAAGACAATGAGCAAAAACAACAGAGGAACTGTTTTGTGAAATAATCACTTTATTTCAATAAAAAAAAGAATGTACTTGTCTTGGATTGTGATGGATGTATTAGTGGACTATACCTGTGTTTAGGACTTGACGTCTTTTTAATAAAAATAATTAAAGAGCTTATTCTCACAAAAAATGCAGATTTGTCAGAGCCATGTTTTAAATATGATTTTTCAATATTTACAATTATCAGTTGAAACAACTAAACTATTAATTGTACAGGGCACAATTTTCTTTAGATTTCCTGGTTTTGTGCCAGGAAACTATATATAGAGAAACCCTAAACTATTTTTCTTGAGGCTATTGCAAGAAAACAACACGTAGAATGTCTTCAGTCAGAGCGTTTTCAGTGAAGGCCTTCATTGCCTGCCTTTAAATGATCCCTTTTGACAATTGTTGGCAGAGTAGGTTGTTCAACTTTAAAGCCACTTTATGGATTAATCATGTAATTATAAAACAAAATGTATTTTAGTCACTATTTGTGTTAACTTTACGGTATGGAACTGGCCAAAAAAAGCAACATTGTCAAGACTCACCAAGATTTGTTTTCAGCTCAAACTAGTATTTTGGAGCTTGCCCACTAGATGGAGCCACTGTAACCTGTTACTGACCAATCAAACTGTGATGTTAGTAACTTTTGCACTCATTTAGATTTTATGTTTGTAATTTTTCTTGACTAGCTTGTTAACTTACAGTTCAACGCTTTTGTTAGTTATACACAGAAAATTAGTACATTTCCTTTTGGATGAGGAGCAAGTTTTAATTGTGAGTGAAAGTGCAACTTTGCATGGTGTACACAGTCTGTACATTTCATGTATTTTACTGTTTAATAAAAAAAAGTGTACTATTACTAGGGGTACATGTACAGTAAAACTACTACTACTACCACAGTGTAAAAAAACATCAATGAATGAGCACACATTTATATCTTTAACCCTATCTGATTATGCAAACAACCTTTTATCTAACATATATTAATATTAGAAGGACTTATTCCAAAAATTTAACATTTTTTAATGTAAAACAACATCAACACCTGAGTCTTTTTAATAACTCACTTCATCAAAGATTTTATTTTGAACTTCAGCAGGGTTTTTGAGTCCTAAATGTCCTATGTCATTACACCCAAAGAGTGCAGTCTTAGACTAATCTATGTTTTGGACATAAATGAATGATTAAGTAAACCAGTATAATAGTATTTAATGACCTTTTTATAATAGTATTTAATGACCTTTTTATGACTCCCACTGTTTTATGGCTCCTAACAGGTATTGTAACCTCCTTCGAAAAGCTGCATATCAGAAGTAATTTCTTTAATGTTTCTGCTATGTGGTTTAACGTTTCTTCATCACGCAACTGTTTGAAACACAAAGTGTAAGACAACATATAAAAAGTCTCGCTGTACCTCTACACTAAGCCACATTTTAGAGTTTTCTAAACAGAATCCTGTATCCACCAGTACAGTGACTACTCTCACACATGGGTAAAGTCTGTGCTGTTCTTTGCTCCATGCTCAGCCTCATCAGATGAGCAGGGCCCAATGGGGCTCAGATTCAGGCCTTTAGTTAAAAGTCGGGTTGCGGACTCCAGCACCACTGATGACCGGAGTGTTCTTGCCTTTGAGGAGGGTGAGGGATAAGATGAGGAAGCAAGCGCTTAGGATGCCCAGAATGATTACTCCTGAGATGAGCAAGCTTGTCACAGTGTTTATCTGGAACACTGGAGCTTTAAGGTTTGCTACAGCAGCAGAAACACAGAGATAAAAGTCAAACAGTGTAGCCAACTCGTGTAGACATTGGCAATTTATGACAAAATGTAGAAATCATATTTAAAAACAGTACAATAAAATGTACAGTAGATAAAAACATCCAACCGTTTTATGTCTTGTGTCAAGTAGAGCACAATCAACAAAGCATTGATCTTTATGTAAAAATCCTGTATCTTCATGTTTCACGAGTATCATAGCAATAAAGACTTACGAGAGTTTATCAACAACTCAGTCATGCAGGATTTCTAATTAATTAAAAAATAATCAGCGTCCTGCAGGAATTAATAAATTCATTTTGACAATAAAATAAATCAGAACTTATTTAGAATTCAGAAAATAATCATCTTACAGTCTGTGGCACTTCTAAAGTTAAAAATTGAACTGTCAGAAGAAGAAGTTGATTTTGCAAGACGACTGTTTTTCTACGTCACTAGTTCTACATATTTTTAACCACAATCAAAAAATAAATCGTCAAATATTTAGTCTAGATTTGTTTTACTTTTGTTGCTCCGATGTTGCAAATTATTAACAGTTAAATATTTGGAAGATTAAAAATTGATTTTTTATTTTATTTTATTTTGGTTGTTTGGCAGCTGGTCTTTTTGTCTTCCACAACTGTACAACCGAGCTTAATTATCCCACCTTCACCTCACAATCCTCAAACTGCACTGAAAATACCAGATACAAATCTTTTCATTCCTTTCCCTGGCATAAATCTAAAATATTTCTTTTTGTGTTCTACACACAGTTAAAAGAGAATGAATTTTATTTATGTTAATTTATCACATATTCTACAGAGCTTTCATTTCTACTTACAGCTCAAGTCATAATTTTTAATAAAAATGGTTACCTGAGAAAGCATTTATTGAACATTAAAGAATGTTAATAAAAATGTGAATTATTTAATTGTTTTCCTATTGTCCAAATCAAATTCAGTTTTTTTGTTATTTCTCAAAAAGGAAAGTGAGTGAAAACTTACCCAGGTGAGAGTTGTTGGTTGGTGTTTCTTCTGTGAAAACAAAAAACAAGTTTTTTTGGGTGAAAATGTTGTTTGATATTTCCCTGGTTTTGATTTTACACTTTTACAAAGTTAAATATAATGAGCACACCAATCCACTTTTTCTTAATACATTTGGTAGATTTTAAAACTGTCCAAATGATGTGTAAAGCATCAATAAATTCTCTGCCAACTAACATTCAGTCTATGTTTCAAACCAGAGATGCTGTTAATAAATATAAATTGAGAGGAATCAACAAATTCTATCAACCTAAAGTTAGGACAACCCTAAAATCGATGTGTTTCTTGTGTATATCAGTAAAGAGCGTCACAATCTGGAACAATTTATCTGTTGATATGAAAACTTGTAAAAATCTTATTCATTTTAAAGGTATGTTTAAAAGATGCATAATGAATAAGTACCAAGATGCAATGTAACAATGATGAGTATATGTATTCTTCTGTACTGTTGAATGGGGGGGATAAATAAATAAATGGGGGAAGTGAGGAGGGAAAGGGAAAAAGGAAAAAAAAGAAGAAACATGTTTATATGTGTTCACACATGTTGTTGGTTGGTTTTGTTCTTGCTAAGGCATCTTGTTTCCTTCTTCCTTTTTTATAGGGGGTGTGGTCGGAGTATTTGGGCATGTCTGTCTGTCTTCGTCATGTGTTTCTCGTATGTTAGCGTTATGATGTCAAATTGTTTAATCTTGTTGTTTTGTTGTTACGAGTGTTGTTGAGTGGGGGATTGGATTTTTACAAGCATAAGCTTCTTCCATTCCCCTTTCAAATCCTATTTCCAAAGTCGTGTGTAGACTTATTTTTTCATTTAATGTAAATATTCATTTGATTTGAAATACATCTTGTACTACTACTGCACTTGTTAATATTACATCAATAAATCTCTAGGTTTAGTTTCACTTTCCAAATGGCTGCTTGTCATTCGTCTTTAGCTTTAATGAACATCATCACGGGAAGATGATTTTTAGAGCCAGAAAGTAAGTTTTAAATCAGATGATTAGGCTACTTCACTCTGAAGCACCTTTTATTTTGGCGGGCAAGTTTTTTATTTTTTCATTTTTAAGTTAATCAGAAAGCAAAGGAATAGAATTGAAGCAGCCCGTTACCTCAGCTAATTTCAACAATGTACTTCTCCATGTTAATTATCTTTACAAATGTACCCACAAACACAGAAACATAGTTTTTTATTAACTTTACCACTCCGTGTGATGATAGGTCCTGCTGTCAGAACAGCATTCCCAGATGAAGGGGTCGACTCTTTTCCATCAGCAGCATCCCTCTTTTTCCTGCTGCCACAGATCTATATCACATAGAACAAGGGTTTTAGAGTTAATTCTCTTTATTGTCATACTCACTCATGCTGAAAGGTGATCTTTCATCAGTGCTGCTGTTCCTCTAAATTGTCAACTTCTCCTTTTAGTTCCTGTTCAAACCAACACAGGTCAGTACATCCTGACCGGTTGTATTAATCAAACCTTTAAAGGAGGAGTAAGGCTTTGAGGGGCTGTGAGCTAACAGGAGCGCACACAAACAGGGCACTCATTTATGGGTGAGGGGAATGGGGCGGGGTTGCCCTGCTCTAACAGTCCCGCCCACAACCAAGAGGCAAATTTCTAACAAACTGCTGCCGCTCTACAGAAACTCTGTCTTGGAAAACAATAAAAGTTTTTTTTATTTTGACTGAAATGTGCATTATCATAATTAAAAGACCTCTGGGAACACTTTTAAAATACTTCAGAAGATGATTGGAGTGGGTCTTTAAACAAAAAGGGTATCTATTCAAGAGTTCCACAGTACTGTGGAATAGTATTGTCAATAAACATTAACTTTTACTTTTGATTATTGTATTCAAACCAAAACGGATCTTTTTTTTTTTAAAGCTTTGGGCAAATGTTTTAACTTTCTGTTGAGGTGGGTTTGAATGCATAAGTCTGGTCTCACTGGAATGAGCATCGGACAGTCGTCTGCCCGACACAGCTTGGTAACACAGTGCAGGAAGACGGTGGACATCCTTTGGTTCTTGTGCTTTATAAAACGAAATACTTCGAAGGCAAACCGGCCCATTTGACTTTTCCCATTCTCAAAGACTGTGGTCTGGGGGTCTTTTTCACAGCTGACTCAGAAAAGAAAAAAAAACAAGAAAATTTCGATTATAAAAAACAAAACCACTGATATGGAAGAAAATCAAGATGTTTCTTTTTTTTTTTACCTAAAAAAGAGGTCATAGCGGAGCTCATCGTTGGGGTTTCCAGAAGGTGTTGTGTAGCAGTAATCCATTAGAACGTTCCATCTATTATACGTCACAAATTATAAAAATGTTTTCCTTCCATTTTTTTCAGCTGGTTTTGGTTAGAATAAGTAGTTGGGTACCTTCTGTCCAAATTAGTGGCTTTCACAGCTGCAAAGACCCTTGTCTTCAGGGTCAGCCCTGCCATTGGGATGGACAGCTGCTGGACATACGATGAGTCCTGAACAGAAACGGAAAGCACTTTCAAACATAGTTCTTATTTTAAACGTGAGCTTTCAGGTTTAATTGTCAGGGTTTTTATTAATATTTTGACTGAATTGGCTTCCAAGGGCTGAGGTGCAAAAAACAACAACAAAAAACACTGCATTTAGTAAAAATTGAGATCAGATTTGACAATTTGAAATGAAAGCAATGTCATAAATAGGTCACACCATCCATCATTTATTTGCACAGATCAGGTTTCCAGAGCTCCTTTTACTCGCGGTCTGCTCGCATAAGTTCCAAATGAATTGAAAGGGAATTAAATATAATTTTCTCTCATTAAAGGATTACAGACAGTTCAGTTTGGTTCTTGACTGCATGAGACGGATTGTGTTCTCTACAGAAAGCGGGTCATTCTCATGTCAGTCACAGTAGCTCAGTCAGAGATGTGACCTGGAGTGAACTTACGTTGTAAAGCAGGAGGTTCAGCGTGCTGATGAAAGTACCGTTGCTTTCCTTTACTGAGATTGCAGCTGCCGACCTTCAGTTAAAAATAAAAAAATAGTAAAAAGTATTTAATAATTGAAAAATATAGTCAAAACCAACGAGGAGGTTTGAACATAGATTGAAAATTTTTACAATTTAAGTTCAAATTCTGATTTTAATAAAAGTTCTTTTATAAAAAAAAAGTTTTTATGTATGCCAAGCAAATATAAAATATATATCTTTAAAATTACCAAAATAAAAAAACAGGCCAGTGGGGAATTTGATTGAGCAATCCTTTTTCAGATGTTTGTAAGACTTTTTTTGAATGTTTATGTTGGATTTATCCGACTGCAACACATTTTATCTTGTAAGACATGTATACTTAATTTAATTCTCAGTGTTAAGAGTAAAGCATTTTTAACAATTTGCCCTCTTTGATTCTTGGTTTGAAGGATCGTGTTTTCGGAGTCGAGACCATGTTAATGCAGCTTACGAGGCGAGCTGCGTGTTGTTGACCAGGTATTCCAGAGGGTAACTGCAGCTGAACTTGTACAGCAAACTTGGCAGGTAGCTGATTATATTCGGAGGGTCGGGTGTGTCGATAAATCCAGATATGTTTCCAATCTGCACAAGAGACAGGTTCCCGTAAGCGTTGGGTCCTTGAGCAGTGGACACCTGCAGAGAGCAGCATCACTGGGATTACTCTGGATCACTGACAGGCTAACGGGGCTTCAAGGATTTAACTGAAATAAAACATGAATTTGCTTTTATTAATGTTTTTTTGTAATCGTCTGGAAACTTTCAATTTTTGAAGTTTAGTTTTGTTTTACTAAAAACAAAAATAAAAACATAACCCCATCCTTTTTTAGAGTTTTTTTGTTTTTGGATTCATTTGAGGAGAACAATTTAACCTTAAAGGTCAAAACTTTATAATATTTTGGGTAAAATGACATTTCCCCGTCTGTTCTTCCATCTTACCACCAGAGAGTTTCCACAGGACTCCAGCGTTGCCAGACTGATGCTAAAAATCACCACAGAGGGAAAGGTGTTGTTGTTAATAAATCCTCGACAGTGCGCGTCTCCATGGCGACCGTTGAGGGCCAGGTCAGAATCCGTGTACCCGGAGAAGAGAACCGGGCAGAAGTTGACTTTGAGGGTGATGGTCTGCACCCCGCAGTACACGCTGATGTCCCTCTCCGCTGAAGGGCACAAACAAGAAAAGCTGTAAATAATCGTGTCCGCTCAGTCGTTCTGAGGCAGAAGGTGGATTTGCTCTGAGATGTTTGCAGTTCCTCACCGGGGAATCGGCTGTGAAAGTTGGCATCACAGTTGTATCCATTAAACTGAGCTCCAGCAAAAAGATTCTTACTAAACATTAAAAGAATAAAAAATATATTTTCCATTTCAGCACCTGGAGGGGGGAAAGAATAGAAAGAAAAAGTCTATAAACTCCACGCATCAAACCTGGCAATTTTTAGAGTACTTTTTAATAAGACAACGTTATATTTATCCCTTAGGATTTCAGTGAAAAGATAATTATGACCTTAGAGGAGCCCTGCATTTGTTGCCAATAAAAACCTCTTATCCCCAAATTGTTGTCAATCATAGATGCAGATAGAAAACAGCAAAATTGCACCAACTTTTCAGCGGAGGGTGTTGTTGCATACAGACTGTGGTTCTGTTAAGAGATCTCACCCTGGTTCCTGGAAGCCAGCAAGTCAGCGGTTCTCCATAAGCTTGGGACAGACGATGGAAAGACCTGCACAGCATCCCTACCTGACAACTGGAAACAGGAGCTTGTGGCAGAGGGGAAAAAGGGACCCTACACATAAGAGATTCATTATTTGAACATGCCAACAAAAAAACGGCTGTCCAGGGCAAACATGGGAAAGTCCATCAAATCTGAATGTGTTATACAAATCCTTTCACGTCCATAGAAATATGAGCAGGTTTTGAAGTTTCCCACTCATATCCTTTTGGCCCAATCTGGCTCTGTCACTGCTCACAAATGGTTTGACGCCGCATGAGGTCCTGTGGCTGTGGGAGGGTGGGGGGTGGATTATCTTTCCTGCTGACTGAGCTGTTCCTTTCTGCCCGGGCCAGAGAAAAAGGCACAGGCCAATGGACAGGCCCTTGGCCTCTGGAATCCACACTTTCCTCGCTTTGTGTGTCACAGTTTTCAGTCAGCACAGCAGCAGGCAGTCTGCTCTCTGGGGCTGCGAGCTGCTGCCCACCTCCTACTTGATCCCCTTAACTTTGAATTTTGGTCACACAACTCAATCCAGGTAAAGACAACACATGAAACAAAAGCAAAGCTCACGGTGGAGATGGGAATTAACCACTTTTTGCTGCTCCATTGTCCATATGGAAAGCAGTAAATAACAGAGGGATGTGAATGTGAAATGTGAGCTGAAGGGATTTTTTTTGGAGAAAACTTTTTATTTGTATAACAATTTGAAAACAGAAGGATTTGGAAGTGTTTTGATTTCATCATCGTTCTAACCTAAACTAACTTCAGTCTGTTTTTGCTGATAAACTGTTAGAAGTATAAAGCTAAAAATCTGTTATCAAAATCACTGCTAAATTGTAGTTTCATTTTTTATTTTTTTTTGTATTTTGTACCAAAAAAGGCAAATCTTTACAAAAAAAGCAATTAAATTTCAGAAAAATTTATTTTGTATTTAAGCAAAACATTCCTACCCTCCTTAAATATTTCTTTGAAGCTACAGACACACCAGTCATGTGACACATGTTCAAAAACATGCTTGACACTGGAGGTGATTCTTCCTCTTTTTCTTTTTCTACCATATGTCCACCTCCTACAGCTAGAAGAGAATTGGTGCAAAATGTCGCAGTGGTGCAGATCTCGTGAATCTTGCTCCAGCTTTTTCTTTCACCCCTCTGTTGTGAAACATGAAAGGCTTGGTGTCATAGAATTCCGCAAACCACAATTATTAATTTCTTCTCTATGACCATTTTTGCAATGATTGGCATTTCTGTGACTAAAAAGGGATGCCATCCATCCCTGATTTGTCAGAGTTTGACCTGGTTTAACTTCTGTTCCATGGCCATGTGCTTAGAAGTATTTGGTAAGTGGTGTATACTTGTGTAGCGCTTTTCTACCTTCCTCAAAGACCCAGAGTGCTTTACAGTCACCATTCACCTGTCACCAAGTCCCATTCACCCATACACAATCACATTCACACACTGATGTGAATGGGACAGAAGTGGCAGTTTGAACAAGCATTGCAGAGGGTGGTTTAACCGCAGCTTGACATGTTGACATGGTTTGCAAATAAATGTTAAAGTTTCTTCTGCTTTATACCATGGTACGGGTAATTTCTCGATTCTGATTGGCTGCAGGGTGTGGATTAAAAAAGTGATAATCCACAGTGATAATGTACTGCTACAAAAGAGGTTCCAGTTGCATTGCTTAAATGCTCCATATCATTGCACTGGCTTTTCTTTAAAGCAAGTTTTAGCTTCATCATCTGAAAAAAAAATCAGTGGTAAGAGGTGAACTTTCTCTCTGCTTTCTTTATGCTTTATTTAACCCACCCTGCCGATCAGCATATACAGTATATCCTTTCCTTTGACGCTGCAGTCGACAAGTTGGTGTCGGCTCAGCCAGTTAGGTGGCGCATTATTTTACCGTGACAACATGCCGCACCACGCAACAAATAGTCCACTTTCTGTGAAAAAAGTGACCTAAACCAAACAAATAACAAGAATAAAGTACTAAACATGGATTGAATATTTCTTACATGACCATGGTATACTGTATGCAGGATAATGGCCTTCAAAGTGTGCATTATCAAAAATGAACACACTTTTGCAAAGTCCTCCGCTTTGCATCAGGGTTCAAGCTTCAATGGCGTGCATCAATTTCTGATAATGCACACTTCGTCAGCCATTAACCCTGACAAATACCAGAAGTTCCAGTGACTTTTTTTTTTCTTTAACAACTACGACCTCTTATAGGATTGATAATTGTTCTAAATTAGTTTGGTCTTTGAGTTTCTTCCAATTCTTCTATTTCGAGGGAGTTTTTCTCTGCAGTTACCCACTGAATGATGAATAAATGAATCAATTTAGTTGAATAGGGACAGATATAAAAACAAAGACATTCAGCAAAGCATTTACCCCATGCCTGTACCGTACCCATACTGTGTGATTAGATACTCACAATGTGGACTTCTTGAAAAGATCTCTACTGCACACGATATTGACATTCAATGATTTAATTCATTAAATTACTTACTTACTTTAATTTGATTATCGTACATCTGTACTTTCAGAAATGCATGCATTAGTGCTTGTATGAAGGTTTCTTACTTTGTATGTGATGCTCTGAGACGACTTGCATTATGACTTAAAATTAAAATGATAATTTCAGTTATTGAGTTATCGTAAATACAATTACGCAAGAAAACAAGTGGTAAAGAGGTTCCCTCTCTTTCTTTAATCTCATGACATTTTAGTTTTTTGTCTTTTATAAAATGTTTGTGATGTGTTTTTTTAACAATGTAACTTTATAAGGATTTCTGTCCATACTTTTAATCTGTTTTACCCCTTCCTTTATGCGTTTTTATCTCTCTGTAATTGTGCAGCACTTTGGGTCTGTATGGACAATTTAAGTGCTTTATAAATAGTTTTTTATCTTAGTAACATTATTTTTTTGAAAACCCATAAACCACATTTGTATAATAATTTTAAAAACAGCCACAAATAATTTCATGTTTTAAAATATATTTGTTTAAAATGTTTTTCCGCTGAGAAGCCACTAAACTGCTTGTTAGATTGTCTCCTTCAGCTGTGATGCCATCTACTGGGAAAAGTCCTTAGTGTTGCTGATATATTGACTTATTTTCCCTTAACCTATTATGTGGTTCAGCAGGGTGTTGTGGGGATTCCATATCCAGAAACTGCACTACACTCAAATCCAAATACACAGGTATGTTTTTACAAATTGGTATATAGCCTGAGGCTGCATTGTGGCACTGTGGTCAGCGCCCTTGTCTCACAGCAATGACACCCTGGTTCAAATCCTGGGGGTGGGACCTCTCTGCATGTGCCCCCTGTGCATGTGCCCTCTCTGCATGTGCCCCCTGTGCATGTGCCCCCTGTGCATGTCTGGGTTGTTTCTGGACACTCCAGCTTCCTCCCACATCCTAAAAATATGCGTTATAGGTTGACTGACATTTCAAAATTGCCCCTTGATGTGCTTGTGTGTGTCTGGTCATGTGACCCTGCAACTGACTGATGACCAGTTCAAAGTGTATCCTACCTTCACCCAACATTAGCTGGGTTGGCCTCAAAAACCCAATAACCCCAAAAGGGCTTCAGCAAGTTGTGAAAATGGATGGATGGACAGATGGTGCATAGTCTGTATAACTGTGTAACTTTTGCATGCATACACTGACAATACAAATTGCACAAACTGATGCTGAAGCAAACAGTTTTATATTATTGTGAAAATCCTAAAATTGCTTTAATGTTGTTGCTTCAGTCCACCTTTTTTTCTGTTGCTACCTCTGTCTTATCTTTGACCCCCACCACGCACACACACAAATGTATGGACATTTGGTTAATCTCTGCTTTTGCTGAATTAAAAACTGTAATCACACAGGAAACGTGGCTTCCTTTACAAAACTTGACGAAAACTCAAAGGTTTTACAACATGAAATCAGAAAATTTTGACTTTAAAGCAGTTACAGTTAGCAGGTTAGATGACAGAGTATCCCTCAGTTTGGGTAAATCTTAAGCATTTTGTACAGCAAAGAGACAATCGAGGCAAAATTATGCTTTGCAGAAAAGGAATCTGAGGATCCTTTCTCCACGGAGAAATCAATCCAGAGGAGGTGTCATCACACTGAGCTCCTTTTAACAGTTTTGAGTGGCACACAAATAAATTCGATTCTTTGAAATAATGAAAGGCCATTTCTATTGGCTTTTGTTGTCCAAAATGTCATAAGTGTCATTTGGTTGAGGCTTTGCATCATTCTCACAGTCCCTAGGAGAGTATCAATGTATACGCTTTTCCCCCCTGTTGACACAACCATTATGTACCTGACAAATACATTCTTCAGGAGGGAAGGTATCCCCTGCATGAACCAAATAACTGTTGGAGGATCAGAAAAAGCATTCGTAAAACACCAGATCTTATCTTTTTCTTCTGAATATTGCCGTCATTTTCCAAAAATTCTGACTTGAATGTATTTGTCACAGCAATAAAATGGGATCTGATAGCTGTGGCAGGAAAACTTTAGACTAACAAAGGTGTGATGCCATTGGCTGATTTGGATGCTATTATGATCAAAAGAGAAGTATATTTGAGATATTACCTCACATTACTTAGGTTGATTAGGCTGATTCTGCCTCATTGTTGTGCTGTGAAAACACAATGAATGGGTGGGAAGACGGCAGATGAAAGACTACACTGGATTTGAACCTGGAGGAGCGAATGTGAAAGGACCCTTCCTCAAAGGTCACTCTTAAGGTCCTTGACCCCACAGAAATCATAGCAGTACATACACAAAAAAGAGAAACTTGAGTTATTGTCGGCACTTCACTATATATAGTTTGTTTGGTGGACTTTCATCAAACACCCTTTTCAAACACACTGCAAGTCAAATAGCCTAAAAATGCAAAAAGTACACTAACCCTAAGAAGAATATCAAAGCAGCAAGTTGTTTTCATTTGACAAGAAATCTTGTGTTAAGTTATCAAAATCTAGAAACAAGGAATTCCACACAACCATTAAAAAAGGGGGAAAAGGCTGAGAAGCTAACTGTTAGACTTCAAATTGAATGTCATGCAGCACAATAAGTTTTTTTTTTTTTTTTGCTGGTTCTGAGCAAATAGTTTGTATTTTTGGAGTTTTTATGCACCTATTGGTAGTTCATTTTGATTACAGTGAAAAAAAATATAGCTTAATTAATGGAAAGGATTAATGTGAGAACCAAATGTGATCAAAATGAGAATATGATCTAGTAAACTTGACCTATCTAAAGAAAATCCTTGTCAAAGGCAAAACTACCACTTATTCTTAGAACAAAAGTTTACATTTTTTGTTTCCAAGATAATGACAATGAATCCCAGTCTAACTCGTAAAAATGTATTGAACTTTAAAATAAACCATTGAAATTGAACCAGTCAATTTGAGTTTTTTGAGTCTTAAAGCTTTTCTGTTGTCAAGTGTTTGGAGCAAAGGAATTTTGACTCAATATTAATGTCCTTACTTTTAGATCCAAAGTCCTAACGAGACAAAAACATATTGGCAGTGAAAGGCTTGGAAATGTGCAGAGCAGGGATGTGTGAAGACAACTTAAGACCAGGTCAATGTCTAAAAACAAGATTTTACATCTTTGCAAGTCATTACAGTGGAGTACAGTACACAGAATCCTGATGTTAAATGATTAAATTAATGTTTAACTTCCCATTATCATTATTTTGTACAAGTTCAAAAAGCTTATAGTTGAAAAAAAGCAGCTTTGGGTGATGCCCCGCCCACATTGAGGTCAGCTCTCTTGTGATTTGACCCCCACCATCCCTTTTTTCTACTGCTGTTGTGTGATTGGTTTATTGTTAAGAGGTGGGAGTTTCTATTTGAAGTGAGAAGGTTTTGACAGAGGAAGAGATATGTGGAAGTCAAAGGGATGTTCTTTACACTGAATCAGACTGGCAGAGCTTTAGACAGACAACACTGGCATTACAGAGGAAAACATGCATTCTTTTTTATTTTTATTTTTTTATTTAATATAGGGAACAGCGCATATTAATAAACATCTCTGTCAATATTCCACAGTTAGCCAAAGGGCTATTTTTCATCTGCAGTCCCTAGATGTTAAAATCTCCCTAAAAGATCAAAATAACATTACATATTTACATAACATTACATACATATGTTAAACAATGCATTCAATAAAATTAGCAGTTAACCTAAAAACAAATTGGTGATGAAAGAATCCAAAAACAGACAAATTTAAGAACATACGCGCACATAAAAGACAAGACAGTAACGAGGATCTGGGAGAGGAGGTTTACTCAGAGTTGACAGCTCTGATCGTCAATGAGCCATTTCTTTAATTGTGTCTTGAATGAATTATATGTGTTTTGATTTCTGATAGTTACGGGTCTGAAGTTCCACTAAGTAGCAGCTCTAACAGAAAAAGCAGTCTGACCAAAAGCACTTTCTCTGAAGGGAATGATACAGTCTCCTCTGACTGTTTTCCTACTAAACCACCTTTAAATATGGAAGCCACGTTTTTTTTTTCCAGTTTCACTTTTTACAGATAAAAATTACGGCAGTAGGTAACTGTGTCCTACTATAGATTCAAAATGAAAGGAATAATGTAAAAATCCAAATACTGCAAATACTTCCAAACCCAATCAATCACTTTTGGGGTCATAGGGTTGCTGGAGCCTTTCCCCACCACTGTTGGGCAAAGGTGGAGTAAACCCTGGAAAGGTTGCCAGATCAAATCATTAAAAATTAAACACCAAATATTAAGAAAATCAGTCCATGCTAGCTCTTCTAACAAAAAACATATTTTTGTAAGAACTCTTAAACCCCTCAACCAAAATGGAGCACAGCAGGAGGAGAGGCTGTTCCAAAACCTGGAAGCAGACACATGGTAAGTTTAGGCTTTTTAAGCTTAGGCTTTTATAAGCTAAAAGGCTAGCCTTTTCAGGCACTGTTGAAAGCTTATAAGCTTATCAAAAGGGCCAATGAGTTTTTTATTTATTTATTCTTTTCAAATCTTGACTCTAGGTACTTTAGCTAATTTACTTTTATGGGCATTTTTTTTTTTTTTTTTTTGCTGTGTGAAGTATCTTTTATTCATTTATTTTTCAGTACAAAATCCACAGAAGCAAACAGTTACACGGCTTTACCATGCAGAGTTATACATGATTTTAGCTAAAGCTGCAGTTCTGCTGCTAAAAAGCTTGTGACATTAAGCACTAAAATGCAAGTTTCCACTTTCTTTCTGGTTGTCTTATGTGTGAAGCTCCGCCCACCCACAGCAGCTCTGATTCACTTGGAGTTTTAATTACCATACAGCAAGGAGCCACAAAGTGAGGTGAGACTATACTTTTTCCCCATTTTTAACCTTATCCTTGTCTTTGTCTTTTTTTTCCTTTGATTTTTCTTTTTTCTTTGTTTGGGAAATACTGGAAAAATTATTTCAGTTAAACTAAACATTTTTGTAATTAAATAAATGTTTCCCCTTTTAATTTAATCAGATCCAATAAACTGTTATAAAAATAACCATAAAGACATAAAGAATTGTGGAATTTGAAATGCGTTGTGAAATAAATGTTTTTTTTTAATAAAAACTCAATATTAGTTTTTGTAGTGTATTTTTTGGTCCGTGCATGGATAGCTTTTGCAGAACAGACTTGTTAATATGTCCTTAATTCCACAATGTATTACATTTTTCTGGCACTGATCTTACAGGAAAAGAAATAATACAAACAGATTTTTAAAATGTTTTCCAATATTTTTTTTACAACCTGGTGACTGCTTTCAATTTGGGGAACAGTTGCCTCTGAAATTCATGGAACTATGTTACCCACTTATAATTATGATTCATGTGTTTACCCTATTTAAACACATTTCTTTTAAAAAATAAATCATGAAACACGTCGGATTGTTGTCCTTTTTTCAAAGTAAGATATATATGTGTGAAGCAGCTCAATCATAGCTCCAGGTTATTTTTCTATCTGAAACATGAGCCGTTCAGAGGTTACACTCTCTGATTTTGCACGATTCCAGTACAACTATGACACAACCATTGCACGCCTGTCATGTTCTGCACATAAGCTGAGAAACGTTACTTCCATCTCATAGTGAGATTCTCACATCTCTTCCCAATGGGAAAGACCATGCAGCATTCCCCAGAAAGATTTAGCCGTTTGAAGGCAAAGCAGCAGCTTTGCTGAATTAACTGTAGAACATGTGAGCATTCCTGAAAAATGTTCACACTCAGTCAGAGATTTGCTTTTTTTCCCCCCAGGAAGTCTTATGTCTGACCACAATGGAGAGGCATAAGAAGGAATTTTGTGACTTTACCAAGATAAGATGTAATGTTTTTGCTTTTTCTAAGCTCTTGTGTAATTAATGTTTCATAGGGGAAATATACAGTTCACACACACAAGGCTTACACAGGATTACAACAAAAACAACGTTTGCTCCCCCTTTTCCACAAGATTTGTAAAACTCATGGCCATATCAAGAACATGACATTCAATGCAACGAGGTCAAAGTAGAAAAACAGGGTGATTAAACTGAAATGAATCTGCAGTGTTTGTTTTTACGAGTCAATTTGGTCTAAAAGGTTACATAATCCAGAATATTTTGATGTGTTTTAAGGAAAAATTTAAAATCTAGCTCTCCTTGACATTCTTTGCTGTTTTATTCTGTTTTTTCGCAAAGCTCAGATGATTCAGCTTGAGGAAGCAGTGATGTCCAGTTGTTAGACTAAAAAGAAAAAGCAGAAATTATCACCGGACGAAAAGGAAAGGAAGAATCATGATTGATTTGAGCTTCCTAACAGAAGAGGAACAAGAGTGCATCCTGGCTGTCCTGAGAAGAGATGCAGAGCTCAAACAGGCTGAAGAACGGCGCATCGAGTAAGTCCCTCAGTTTAATTTAACTGAAAGTCCTCTTATCTTTTGATGTTTTGTTTGTAAAAGCATTCCCAGTAGTCTTTTAAACATTATTATACCGTTTTTTGACCGAAGAAAACTGTTGTTTTCTAGGACATACTGTAGTCTCTGCAGAGAGGCAAGATCATTAGAAATTTCCTTCTGAGTTGTGCTTAATTTTATTTATATACACTTTATTACCAAAAGTATTGGCTTACCTGCCTTGGCTCACATGTGAACTGAAGTGACATCCCATTCCTAACCCAATGAGTTCAATACGATGTTGGTCCATCTTTTGCAGCTGTTACAGCTTCAACTCTTCTGGGTGTTCATAGGAGTTTTTGACTATTCTTCCTAAAGCATGTTGATGAGGTCAAACACTGATGTTGGTGGAGAAGGCCTGGCTCTCAGTCTCTGCTGTAATTCATTCCAAAGGTGTTCTATGGGGTTCAGGTCAGGACTCTGCAGGCCAGTCAAGTTCATACATACTAGACTCTGTCCTCCATGTCTTCATGGACCCTGCTCTGTGCTCTGGTGCACAGTAACGTTGGAAGAGGAAGGGGCCCGCTCCAAACTGTTCCCACAAGGTTGGGAGCATGGAATTGTCCAAAATGTTTTGGTATCCTGAAGCATTCAGAGTTCTTTTCAAAGGGAACTAAGGGGCCAAGCCCTGAAAAAAAACAACCCTTAACCATAATTCCTCCTCCACCAAATTTCACACTCAGCACAATGCGGTCCGAAATGTACCGTTCTCCAAACCCAGACTTGTCGATCAGATTGCCAGATGGAAAAGCGTGATTCATCACTCCAGAGAAGGCGTCTCCACTGCTCTAGAGTCCAGTGGCGGCGTGCTTTGCACCACTGCACTTGACGCTTTGCATTGCACTTGGTGATGTGTGGTTGGATGCAGCTGCTCAGCCATGGAAACCTATTCCATGAAGCTCCCATGGTACTTTACTTGGACTAACCTGAAGGTCACATTAAGTTTATAGCTCTGTAGCAATTGACTGCAGAAAGTCAGCGACCTCTTTGATACCATGTGCTTCAGCATCCACTGACCCTTCTCCATCAGTAAACGTGGTCTACCACTATGACGCTGAGTTGCTGTCGTTCACAAACTCTTCCATTTTGTTATGAAAGAGCTGACAGTTGACTGTGGAATATTAAGGAGAAATATGGAAATTTAATGACTGGATTTGTTGTAAAGGTAACATCCCATGACAGTTCCAGGCTGGAATTGACTGAGCTCCTGAGAGCGATCCATTCTTTCACAAATGTTTGTAACAACGGTCTGCATGACTGTTGTTGAACTTATACACCTGCGGCCCGGCCAAGTGATCAGGACACCTGATTCTGATCATTTGGATCGGAGAGCTAATACTTTTGATAATGTACCGTAGTGTACATCCGAAAAAGAACATGTTATAGACACCAAAAATTCAATTGTTATCAGTGTGGGTCAAAGTGTCATTATTTCATATAAGATGGATAAACCACTCAGTTAAGGACCAACATGCCTGCTTTCAACTTCAGCAAAAGTAGTGAGATTTTGTTCACCCATTTATTCAAATGTTTTAAATGAGAACGAGAGTCTTTGTGAGGTGCTCAAAAGTTAATTTGAGCAACAAATTAACAAATTAACTTTTGAACAATTACTACATGGGACATATCTGAGAATCTTTTTTTGTCCAGGCGTTTTTCAGCTAGAGATTCTCCCAACAGTGATGTAAAATACAAATAAAAGTTCCTTTATATACGCCGTCTCTGCATTATCAACCTTACAGAAATGTTTGTCATCCATAAACTAAAACTCAGCTGTTAAACAATAGTAAAAACAAATGAGAAATTACTTTTACAATATTAATTTAGCATTTAACCTTTGTTTAATCTTAGATGACCCCACCCTTACATTGACGTGTTCCTCCTACCATGACAAAGGTGGATAAAGGTGGAAAGATTTCATGTAATCCATGGACACCAGTGAAGATCACAAATCATTGAAGAAAAAATGTTCAGAGCACTGTCTAGTGGGTCTAGATGACCCACCTCCCAATGTTAAAGTGCCTAGGATAACACAAGGGTTACATAAAACACATGGATCTAAAATCCATTACAGAGACAGTTTTGTTGCTTAAATATCACAAAAGTTGAATAAATTTCCTCTGAGTGGCTTCTTGTTGATTTAAAGCTTGATAAAATGAGATTTTAAAAAGATGTTTTGAAGAAATAAGGCTTTTTTCGATTTTGATCATTTGTTCTCAGAACGCTTCAGAAAACTGTGAGCGATAAGAGTCAGCTGAAGTTCCTGACTGGAGAATGGTTCTACGAGACCAAACAGCTTCGCCACCAGGACCGGATCCATGGGTCTGACATCATCATGGCCTCCATGGCAGACAGGCGGCATCAGGCACTGACTATAAGTGAGCCAATATACTTTCTTTTTTGTATTTAGAAACACTGCAACATAACATGTAAGGGGTTTGCAGACCCAAATAAAATAGTTGGATAAATGTTCACATTTTGTAAAGAAATCAGTTCAGAAACTGAATTTCCAACACTTAAGATTCAAATGTAGATGTTGGTGCCCTACATTGTTCCTTTGTTACTTTGTTCCTGTCACCTCCTATTTCTTTTTGCAATATTTCCTTAGTGACATTTCACCTGATCGATGCAAGGCAGCTTTTTTTGCATAGCTCATACAATAACAGACACTGTAGTTATCCAAAGTTAACTATGACATTTGTAACTCCCAAATATATGCACTTTTTGGCATTATAACAGGGTGGTATAACCTAAATGTCAGTAAAATAAAATAAAGGTCACCTGAAATACATTGGAGTTAATCATGTTCACAGTCATGACTGTAAGCCAAGAGAACTGCGGTAATTCTAAAAAATACGCTGGAGGGAAGAACTTGAAAAGTAGGACTTTTTGTCAATTCTATCTATTCATAAAGTTATTCTATTTCGTCTTAAAATATTAGCTTTATTTAATTGTGTAATTTTACTAATTCTAAGTTTTTTGTTCTTAATAATAATAGTATTACTGTTATAGGTACCATTTTTTCTTTTTGTTCATGATTTCTTACATTCAATTTCTTACATTCAAATTAAAGTTATTCATGTATGACAAAAAACAAAAAAGTATTACAGTTTAGGGGGTTTTATATTTAAAGAGGAGAAAAAAGTAAGACTTAAACGTTTATTGATTTAAATAAAGAAATAAAAAGGTTAATCAAAACATGGGTTTGAGAAGAACCAACACAACTCATGTGATGCTTTCAGCTCTGGAGTCTGGAGATGTCCGATAGTAAAATAGTTTGCTGAATGCAAAATTTATGAATTTGATTCATGAATTTTTTGCACTGAAAACATGACTTAGCAGTTTATAGAATTCATTTGACAATCTAAATAACTCCCATGGCTTAATCTACCACTATTTACATTAAAAACAACACAGCTTTAAATGATCTGAAGGACTTTAGTTTGAGACATTAAACTAATTCCTTCTTTGAGTTAGTTCTGTTTAAAGTCTAAATAAATAGAGGTCAGTTTGAATTGGCTGAAGAAAAACATCAATATTCACTGTTGGAGTGGTGAGGTTTAAGGCTTGAACCCAAAATGGCTAAATGCATTGATTGACCTTTAGCCAAATTGATTTTTGGCTAAATTCGAGAAGTCACTGTTAGAACTGCTCTGCAGACTTTTGGAGATTCTTGAAATTCTAAAATTAGTGACCTGTCAAACGTGATCTGAAACTGGTAATAAGTCTTACTCCTCCACCCTTTCAGGCATAGATTTCAGCTAATTAAAAACACACATTTGCTGATCAAAAATATTTCATATCTTCGGTGCCTTTTGCTCTGTGGCTTTGGAAATGTTGTCTGGATATCTGTCCGATGTTTTTGACAACAACTGTGTCATTTATGCCACAGTGAAGGCCTCCTACGTGTTGGCAAAAAGCAGCAGCTTCACAAACTGTGAAAGTACAGAGGAAATCTTTCCTTCTGGGTTCCGTGGACCACAGGAGGCTGAGCTCTGCACTGATGGGTGAGTGAAGACGGGTTAAAGGCAGAATCTTTCCTCCTACAGCCCACATTTAAAGCTAAATATCACGAAACAAACGTGTTTCCCTAAAAACTGGAGCAATAAGGCATTGAGAGGTCTTTGCAGCATTTCTGTATTATAAGTGTAGAACCATTCCTGAGACAGACTGTCCAGGGTGCCCCCTGCCTTTGCCCAACAGTAGGGGATAGGCTCCAGTAACTGTGTGACCCCAAAAAGGGATTCAGTGGGTTCAGAATTTGGATGGATGAATGGATTTGGTTAAAAAAAAAGTCAAAAACTTGACAATTTGGAATTTGTAACCAAAAGACATACTACTTTAATTAAAGTGTTTTAAAGAATAGAATGTTTATTTTTGTTGCGATCTCTTATTTAACAGTTGGTTTGTTAGAATCACCACTTCAGAATAATGGTCAAATGTTCCAGATTTTTAATATTGAGTGTCTCTGTGTGCTGTGGCGTGCTGGGGTGGGTTTTCCTTTCTTTTTTTTAATGTTGTTTTGAAGTTGCTTGTAAGTTGAGTAATTCTTTCTGTGAAAAAATGCACACTTTAAGGGGTTACCAAGAAACGGGCCCCATTGATCTTTTAATCTTCTTTCAAATGTCACATGCTCCTGTTTGCCTCCGCTGCTGAGGACGGACAGTAATCCCCTTCAAGAATGCACTGTTTCCCAAGAGAGTCAATGTTTCATTTAAAACGTCGTATTGAGAGCCTTTACTGGCCATCAGTGAAGCTAAAAAGTGTCTTATAAGGAAAATCTTCAAAAAAAATGAACGTTCATCAAATTAAAGCTTAAAAGACAAAAAATGATGGACAGAGACAGACAGACAGGCAGGCAGACAGGCAGACAGACAGGCAGGCAGACAGACAGACAGACAGGCAGACAGACAGACAGACAGACAGACAGACAGACAGACAGACAGACAGACAGACAGACTGGCGACCTGTCCATGGTGCCCCCTGCCTTCGCCCACAAGTGGCTGGGATAGGCTCCGGCAGCCCTGTGACCCCAAAAGGGAACAAACAGAAGAAGATAAATGAATGAATGAAAAAGATTACTTATGTTGTTGAAAAGAAATTGTGTAAAACAATTAATTTGGGTGTGGATTAAAATTATTGAATTAATTGATTACCTTTTCAAAAATAACTGTATGCTGTGAAGAAAGAACCGATTTTTAAAATGAGCAATTCATTTTCAAATTAAAGCTATTTTCTAAATCAGGCTTAAACAATCTTAATGTTTTCAACAGAATTTAGAAATCTTTGAAGCAACATGAGGTTCCAAAGTTACTTTACTTATATGTGCTCTGCTGATTGATATATCATAAATATTTATTCATTTTTTTTCTGTTGTTATTATTGTTATTACTAGTTCATTCTGTTGCAATTTATAATTTCTTACATGTTGACTAGAAACAAAAATTCTTTAAATTCCCATAGATGCTATAAAAATACAATTTTGAAAGTGTTGAGGTCCAGAATTAGGATTAAATGGAAAATAGTTTTGAATAAATCAGTTCTATCCACAGATTCCAGAACACTGAGAAGAAAACTCAAGCTGGTCTAAGATCTCCTCTGAAGGTGGGATTTTTCATGGCTTACCGAGAACAGTTAGTTAAATGTCAGTTCGTGATAATTTAGGTATTTCTTACATTACTGTCATCTGTACAGAAGAGAGAAAACCCTTTTGATGATCAACACTCTCTAAAAAAGCGAGATTGTCAGTTAGAGGATGCAGAAAAGGATCCACCGTTGACACAGAAAGGCGGTAAGTGTAACTGTCTTCTTTGTCAGGTAATATCAGGTGTTAATGTGACTTTCTTTCATGTCAATCTGAGTAACATCCAGGGTTTCCTTTCATCTGTCTGGAGTGAGTTGACAAAAATACACCAGGAACTTTCTCAAGGGCAAGTTTCAGAGCCAGAGTTTATCAGTCAAAGCATAGATTTAGAGAGAAAAACATTCCAATGTGCTAATCTGAACTGTATGACTCCTAAACAGTTAATAAGAGCTCAGAGTACGAAGTTATGGGAAAATCGTCATTCTTAAAAAAACAAAACTTGTTTTTTACTTATTAGGTATGAAACTATGTCATTTGTAAGACAATGCTTCTTTTTAAACGTGATTGTGTTTAAAAAATATTATTTTTTATGCAAGTTTTACCAAGTTTTTTTATTTTGTTTTGTATTACGTTGGTTGTTTCCGTTTGAACTGACAAAAATCTTTACTGTCTCAATTTGACTCACCAAAGCCCTGTTGACTTTCAATAAAAGAAGTCCAAAAAGTAAAAATAAAAGAAGAATTTTGTACTTATATATAAAGTCAAATTAAATTTTGAAAGCACAGATAAATAACTAATACAAACAAACAAAAAATATGTGGCATTACACTTTTTAAAAAATGATTTTAGGATTTGTACACTTAAGACAGCTGACGTTCGCTCAATAGACACCAGGGGGCAGATGTGAGCCGCAATGTCAGATTCTGCTGGCAACAACACAATCTGAAAGAGATGAAGGAATAGGAAAACAGTGGTCCTCTCATTTTATATTTAACTCATGTCTAATAAGTTAAGTAACTTCAAACTAAGTTATTTTTCTGTAATTATAGTCAGATATTAAATTAGTGGATTTGTATTTACACACTGAAGAAAACTTAATCCTAAAGCTAATGTCCTTTTTTTTTCCTTCATATTTTGCTTCATTTAGAGACCAAAATATCACCTGACAGCTTCATATCAACTGCTGCACAGAATAAACAAAAGATCAAGGATAACACAATCACAGAGGATGCGTTTGTTTCATTTCCTGTTCCTGAAAAAAACGGGTCAAATATGAATTCTCAGGATGGATCACGTGGCAGAAGTTTTACTGAAATGCACATCATCCTCCAGAACCTGTCTGCTTCCAGCTCCACGGTGGCTCCATGTTCCTACCTGGACGCTCCGACTCCAGTCAGCCAGGAAACAGACAAGAAACAGGACAGTTTAGAGCCTGGTGGTCAAAGTGCCATAAGAGACCTGCAGAATCTTCAAGAACAGAGCGTGCTAGGAATCAAACCTCTCACTTCTTCAGAGACAAAAAACACCATCACTTTTAAGATCAGTACAATCACTGGCACACGCAGATCCTGCCTACAGCAGAGTCAGGAGGACTCACAGGAAGGTGAACTCCCCTGCAAACATGATGCAAATGTCCAGAAGCATCACATTTCCCATCATTCAAACCTTGGTGGTAAGAATTTTGTTTGCCTGCAGACCTAAAAGTGAGAAAGAACGAACTGTCTCAACATTCAGGTGTCTGACAACTATTCCTGTTTTAGTATTTGACTATTTAGCCTTTTCGTACTTCTGATGAATCTAGCTGCTTTCTGCAATTTACTTCAATGACTTTTATAATAATCAATGGAAAATTGCTTTGTTTGTAATATGATGAGAATTTACTGATATCATAGTGTAGTTATAGAAATCTACAGTCCTGTCTTTTAGGTTTTAAGTTATTTGAGACAGGGTGTAACATGTGGACATTTTTTGTGGAGGGTGAAGTCCCAAAAGCAACGTCTCACCCGCAGTCAGTCAGAGGTCAGGGTGCTTTGACAGACTGAGAGCAGCCTTCTAGGACATGCTGACTACTCATTTGGCTGTTTTGCTGTAGAGGCCTTATTATACTGTATAGCTTTTGCACTAAAATCTTAATCTTACATGCCTTCACACTAGCTTTTGTTTTGTGTTGATACAATATTAATTATCTTTACACTCGTGATTCCCCGTCCGTGTTGAATTTAAGCCCCTTAAAATCTGTCGCTGAATTTGAAACTAATCTGAAAGATGCTGTAAATCTGTAAATGACCACTGAAAGCTGAAAACATTTTCAAATGATTCCCAGAGGGCATTTAACAAACATTGACTCAGTAGATTTAGTTTGAGCTCAAATTTGTGTGTGTCAGTGATTGCAAGGTGGGTGTGGGTGGACTCAATAAAACTCAAGAAAGTCACACCACACTCTGCAATGCATGTTCAAGTGGCCACTTCCTGTGAAAAAAGTCGAAGTAAATGTGCGTTTTGGGCTTTCACTTTCAAAACTCTTGCATTCATGCATAGCTATGCAACTTTCTACAACCGTTTTTGCGCTCTACAAATGAAACATGCAAACATTGAACACACGTTGAGTGTTAAATCAGGTTCAACTTTGACCAATCACGGACTTGGACGTGATGTATGCATAACATCCCCTTTAATTCAAAGAATTGCCTTCCATTTGAAAATTGATCATGGAGGAGGAATTAATAATTGACGTTTGTGTCCTGACGGAATTCTATGACACCAAGTCTTTCATGTCTCGGAAAAGAGCTCTGAAAAGAAAACGTCTGGAGCAAAATTTGTGAACTTTACACTGCCCCAATATTTTGCACTGAGTCTCTTTCAACTATAGGTGGCGGACATGCACTAGAATCGGGTAGTGACACTTTGTGCTTAACGCACGTTCAAGAATGCAAGCTTTTCGTATTCTTGAATACGCATCATATGCCTGGTATGAACATAGCATTATATTTTAGTCCGCCCCAATGGCCCATATTCGGAAAAACTTAGATCATTAAGGGGTTATAAATAATTCTGCTAATATAGGCATAACTATCTTACAGCAAATTACTTTGAAGTTTTGTGAAAGAAAAATAAAGTTAAGAAAAAACAAAATCATCCCTTATCTTGTAGTTTCAACACACAGAACTGTTAAAAACACAGACTAAAAATGTTCATGCTTTTTCCGCAGACTCCTGGCCGGTAAAAAATACTCCTTAATTTATGAAGTCGCTTTGTGGAGAAAGTAGCCTCATACTTCAGATATGAAACAGTTCTGAATTGTAGAACAAATAAAATCCCAACACTGGGTCACACATGCACACAGAGAACAGTTGGTACTTGTGCTGTCAAGTATTTAGAGGGTGAAATATACACGAATAATCCGTCTTTCTTTGCAGATGTCTGTGAGCAGTGTTACTTTGAGCCGATAATCCCAGCAGCTTTCAGCTTTGATTCTGCTTTGGAGGAGGTGGAGAAACGTCCCTTCCTCCCTAAAGTCAGGAGCAGTCCAGACGAACTCTCACCTGAGGACAGCTCAAATGCCACCTCCGCCCTCAAACACAGCTCTGAAAGGTCACCTCAGGTTCCTCCCACAACGTATGAAAGCAGACTCCATACATTGGAGCAGGAAGAGATGGCCTGTGCACCAGCAGAAGATGAGATTGAGAAGAAATCTCACAAAGAAGTACAGACAACTCCGATCTCCCAAGTCAGGTCGCTGCAGCTTGCTGTACTGCAGAACCGTCCATTCAAAGAAACACTGACATTATTAGATGTGGATAATCAACAAGAGGGGTCGAAGAGCCAAGCTCAGGTCATGAAGAGAAAATCCAACTTGAAAGCTTCTTGGATGACAGAAAAAACAAGTGTTGATTTATCCTCAACGGGACAGGAGGTGAAACACGAAACCAAGACCAAGATTGTTCATTTTTACAGCTTTCATAAAAACCCCAATGCGAGAAACAACAGCGTCTCACCTCAGACTGGAAATCAGGAGGACACAACAGGAAGACCCAAAGAAAAGGATATGCCATCCCAGATGGAGAATGACACGATGCAAGACGATGAGACGTACAGAGCCAACCCGGTGTTCATTTATGAGGATGACACTCTGTTGGCAACAGAGTTAAAGATTACTGAGCCAGAGGACAGCCAGGGCATGTCAGGACATTTCATAGACAAGAAACTCTCATCTCCAGAAGAAGCTTTGAGCAGCTCCATATTCATGAACAACCCAGTTTTTTCAGAAAATACAGTAACATCTGGGGAGGAAGTGGATCAAAACAATACTAAAGAGCGTCCCCGTCCAGATGGCTCACAAGTAAGCAGCTTCAGATGTGTGGAAGTTCAAGAACGTGACGCCAAGGCTGACACTGAACGATCCCCAAATTTCAGTGAATGGCAGATTCCGAAATCAAAAGACAACTTTGACAAAGTTAGAAAGAGTCCAAGTAAAACCTACCCCCCAAACATTCTACTTCAAGAATCCTTATGTGCCAAGGAATTTAGGCTGAGAGAGTCTCCATTAAAAACCTTTCCAATAGACATCGTTCCCGAGGTGAAAGTTGCACAAGAGCCGCAGCAGAAGATAAAGTCAGAGTCCAGACAGATGGAGAGTTTCTCTCCTGTGAGAAAGCAGAGGGAGCTACCCAACACCAACACTGATGAGGGTATGTCTTCCTCTTCACCTGTTGCTAAACAAAGTCGAGACAGGGTCACGCAATGTTTACTTTAAAAGAAAATCATTGAAAAGTGAGTAGGAAATGATAAAGAATTAGTGTGAATGGGATTTAGAAGCAGTGATTTGAAATATCTTTAAATATTGAACTTTTGTAATGTTGTAAAAAGCCTCTTTTTGTCATTTTTTCTGTTTTATCTTCCAAAAACAGCTATAAGTTTCTCCAGGTCAAAAAAAATGAAGACCAGCTATTCTCTTCCTCTTCAGCTGGATCAGGTAAATTAAGCTTTTTTTTCTTTGCACACTTCCTAATTAAGGTGTATTAACAGTACCGTATTTTCCGGACTATAAGTCGCTCTTTTTTTCATAGTTTGGCAAGGGGGCGACTTATACTCCGCAGCGACTTATATTAGAACTAAATTGAAATAAATACATTGTTAACCCTCCTGTTATGTTCATTTGTGAGGAACAGAGATGATGTTCCTGGGTCAATTTGATGTATGAGGTATGTTAAGTGTTAAGAGTATGTTAAGTGACTCAGAATATCAGCAAAAAAATTTTTACAGCAAGATCTTGATGGCTAACAACATAATATTCTATTTTCCAATGATTTCATAGATTCAGAAATGCAATAAAAATGACAAATGTTTCTACAAATACAGGATGAAAACAGAGTATTAGTGGCCAATGATGCTTCATGAAAGGAATAAATAAATAAGTTTGAAAAAGAATTACTGTGAAATTATGAGATGAGAGATTTCATATGAGAAATTATGAAACAGTCTGCTATGATTGTGTCATATGAGGTTGTGGAACTTATTAGTTCTTGGTCTCAGATTTTGTCAAATAAATTTCCCGTCAAAATGCGACTTATAGTCCAGTACGACATATCTGTGTTTTTTTCTACTTTATAATGCATTTTTGGGCTGGTGCGACTTATACTCCGGAGCGACTTATAGTCCGGAAAATACGGTAGTTATGTTGCAGTTGCCTTCATTGGATCAATTGCAATCCCACCCCCCAACGAAACATAATTATTGACTAAACTTCAGTCATTCCCAACAAACAAGGCTGCATGAGGTTTTGTATTTAAATCTTTGGCAGAAAGTCTTGACAAAAGTATGTACATCTGAATACTGTAATTAAATATCCAAAAATCTACAGAAATGTTTAAACTCATACACGTACACACTCACACACACACACACTTGAATGAGCAAATGTAACATGTACTGTATGTATGGTTTGATTGTGAAAGTCTGAGCACATTGAAGTGGTTCCTTTGGGAGTTCTGTGCATACATTGTGACATAGTTCTGGGTTCAACTTGGAAGACCCTCTTTAAAAAAAAGAAAATGAAATGTTTCCTGCTTCAACATGGTTTTTTTCTCCATGTCTTTGCTTGTTCATAGCACAGTTACAGGTGAAATCGTATTCTCATCTTATTTGTTTGTTGTTGTTTTTTTTTTCATAGAGAGCCAATGACAACACTTTTGAGACCAGCTTTGGACAGAGGAGGAACACCAACAGCTCCATCTCTGACATGAGCTTCTCCTCAGAAATGGACTCCATGTCCCCTGTGTGTTAACAAACCTCACTGAAATTCTATTTATATTAAAAAAAAATCAGTCAGAATGAGTTTAATAGGTTCCCAAGCATTTTTTCTGTCTTGTTATGAATAAACAGATGAGCAGCAGCCTGAACAGCATCTGCCCTGCAGACGTCAGAGACACTGAGGTCCAGGGCAGCATACAGTTTGCACTGACCTACATCCAGAAGCTCGGAGAGTTTCAGATCTTTGTGGTGCTCTGTAGGGGTCTGGCTGTGGCGGACCCCAAGAAGAACCGTACCGACCCGTAAGTGTTTCTCATAAATGTTACGCTGAAAACAGAAGAGTATGTGTGGTACATTTTTTTGGTAACATGAAGCTTGTCAAAGAAAATATGGTCTCATCTGAAGTCATCTCCTCATACATGTCAGCTGATTATTTCTGCCAAAATACTGAATTGACTGGATTTTAATTCAAATGTTTTAAATTAATATTAAGTGTGATTTGACACAATTTCATTAAATGTCAATTCACATATGTCAATTTTTATGTCCATTTGTGCTTTTCCACTTCATCATGCTCATTTAAGTTTTGTTTGGTTTTAAACAAAATTGATGTGACTCAGTTGTTTATAATGTAACCATGTGTCAATGAAATCCTCCACAAATGACTTTCATACAGTAAATTCTAATATAAATAGAAAGATTCTCAAACTCACTATTTTCAGAGACCTAAAGGATGGAGGGATGGAGGGATATCTACTGTATATGGATGCATAGATGATAGATGTAATTAATGTAGAAACGTAGAAATTAAAATATAGCTTTATGTGTTAATAAAAATAAAGATGCTGTCCTGGCACGTCTGTTCCAAATGCCAGAGACAAGAATCTGTCTCAACACAGAACCCAGCAACCATAAATTCAATAAAGCCGACGCACTGAATGTGGATCGGGTCAGATCCAGCTTCTCCTGAAAAGCACAAAGGTTTGTGGGATGCTGGAAAGCAGTCAATGTACGTCTTCAGCCTCACACTCAGTGGCACTCTCATAGTAGCACTCTCAATCCGGCCTGCGTAAAGGGATTAAGATTCCACTCCAACTCCACTTTGTAAAACCATCTCACTCCTTTAAGCAGCTTAACCTGCTGTATTTCCCCCAATGGGAGGGGCCGGACCATTATACACAATGTAGCAGCAGCTGTCTAACCTCGCTGCTGCAGGCAGCATACAATAATTCACACCAACAGCTGGATCCTAGCAGGTCACATGTCTATGATGCAAGTTAAATCAGGTGTTACTTTTGTATATATGTCTTTGAGTGTCGATCTTTTTCTGTGTAATTGTGTCAAAATCACCATCTTCTTTGTTTTGACCCTCATAAATAAAGGGAACAACCAGTTTTATTTTTTTTTGTCATCGAATGTGCTTTAGTGGGTTGACAAAGATGGCTGATGATCATTTCTGATAATAATACTTATTACCCTATCGTGCTTTTGCAGATATGTGAAATGCAGCCTTCTCCCTGACAAAACAAAGCTGGGCAAGAAAAAAACCTCAGTGAAGAAGAAGACACTAAGCCCAACCTACAATGAAGTCCTAGGGGTGAGAATACGTCCCCAATTTCCTTTTAACCCCTTGACACCTAGATGCAATTATGGACCAAACAACTTCAGCTCCAAAATTATCTTCATTTGCATCCAGATGAGAGCAAAAGCGTTAATGTTTTTTTTTTCAGAGATGGAAATACATTCGGCGTCTGAGTTAAACTTCTCATAAGCCAAAAAGTCATTGTTTTGCCATCAACATTTTGCCGTCTACACAAAAGTTTCCCACTTTCTGACATGCCAAACCAGGGTCTTAATGTGCCGGTCCCAAGCCCAGATAAATACAGGGGGTTCTGTCAGGAAGGGCATCTGGCGTAACATCTTTGCCAAACCAAACATGGGAATCAGACCTATGATATTCATACCAGATCAGTTTAACTACGACCACCATCAGCACTGTTCACCGAGAGGATGCTGGTGGAAATACTGTTGGCTGAAGGAGAGGAACTGAAGGTAGCTGGTGTTAGACTCTACTCTAACACCAGCTAGCTGGAGACATTCTATTTTAAACATTTCGGCTGTGAACTGACACTTCATCAATCAAGGAAATTAAGTTGATGTAATTGTATATTTTGTGAATTAAATTAAAAAATAGTGGAGAATTTACAAAACTCTATCAAAACTCTATCAATGTTACTACATTATAATATATGGAGAAGGGAAATACTATTAATATGTGTTGATATCTTATGATTTCATAGTTTAAAATCCCAATGGAGGTGTTAAGAATCCAGCATTTGAACATCACTGTGAGTCACAAAGACACGTTTGGGCGGAGCAGCTTCCTGGGCGAAGTGGACCTGGATTTGTCTGTGTGGGACTTCAGCAACACTCAGATTAACGAATTTCCACTTAAAGCAAAGGTGAAAGCTTCTTGTCAGTGCATTAGTCTGCAATGTTGCAGCACATTTTAGAGTTTTACTGACCCTAGCTGCGCCATTTAGGTTCCAGTGCAGGTTTTAGCGGTGTCGAGCTCTACGATGAACAGCAGAGGAGAAATGAGAGTTGCTTTACGATTCCTGCAGCAGCCCCCACAGAGTGAGTCTTTGATTGATGTCATTCGGTTTCCCGTTTGTGACGTAATCAGGTCTACCTTTTTATGAGCTGTGTGTGTTCACAGGCAGTGGAGCAGCACGAATAGAGATGGGTGAGGTCCAGATTTGGGTGAAAGATTGCAAGAATCTTCTTCCAGTGAGAGGATCCATGATCAACCCGTTTGTAAAGTGGTAGGAAATGAAGACTTTCATGTGTTGCTACAGATTTGCATTGTTACAGTAAATAATTATAAAAAACTGAGAGCAATTGATACACGTTATGATGTGATGCTGACAAGCGGGCAATAGACATCTATCTAAATCCAATGCATCATAAAGACAGAAATATATAGACTAAAACAGCATCTTAATGTCACCAGAATTCAAAAATGCTGATTTAGTCACAAAACAAGAAATGGCAGATGTGTTAATAACTGTTAATGTTAATTTATTCTGTGATTATTTAAATGTAAACATTGAACATTTCTGTTGAATGACATCATTTCATGGGCTTAGTAGAAAAAAAAGCTTCAAAAAGTCAATTGCACTACATAAAAGGAATTTGTAGTAAGCATCAATAAAAGACCGTAACCCTACAAAGATTACTGGATGAAACAATAGTGGTCAATTTCTAAGCTGTATTTTCCCTTCTTATTCTTTATTTATATTTTTCTAAAAACCATATTTTCTGAATTTCTCTGACAGTTCTGCTGGGGGAAAAAATCTATCTTTATCTTGAATTAGACCAAAATACAAAATAAGGGAAAATAAATACTTTTTACAAACTTATTGGCCAGACAGATTATTCATAAGGTCATAACAAATTATTCAACAACATTTGTCTTTTATGTGTTTTGTTTCTTTCCATTTCCCATGCAAGGGCCTCTTAAAAACATGTTTTGTTTTTCCCCAGCACTGTGCTTCCTGACATGAGCAGTAAAAGTCGACAGAAGACACGAGTGGTGAAGAGGACAGTTAACCCCATGTTTAACCACACCATGGTGTACGAAGGCTTCAGACCGGACGACCTCAGAGAGATCTGTGTGGAAATCACTGTGTGGGATCAAGATCACCTGAAGAACTACTACATAGGTGGACTCAGGCTTGGGCTGGGGACAGGTGATTCATTACTGTTCCTAATTCACACACAATAACACAACATTTGACATGAATGTGCAACCAAAACCATATTGTGTGTTTGTCTTTGCAGGCAGAAGCTATGAAGTCGACGTGGTTTGGATGGACTCAACAGCACATGAAGTCAACTTATGGAACCGGATGTTAAAATCTAATGCTGAATGGGTGGAAGAGGTTCTGCCTTTGAGGCTGCTGGCAGGAGCAGCAAACAATGTGTCAAAGTGATGCATGCTGGGATTTCTGCTGATGCTCATTGGAATGGGCTGACAAAACTGACGTGCAAATCACATCAACAAATCACTTGACGCAAAAATATTTTAAAGATCACAACAAATAAAAAAACAAAAGAAGTAATCATTTTAAAAAAGCATTGCATTTTAGAAAACAAAACAAAATTCCAGAAACCTAAACGTAAAAACCAAAAAAAATTCTGAAAAGAAAAGTAATTTCCAAAAAACATAATGAAAATTAAAAAAAACCAAACATGAGAAACCAGAAAGGGTAGATACCATGGGACATCACTGATTGGATGATGATACCCGTATTGCATCATGCTGCATGTTTTGTTTTCTAAAATGCTATGCTGTTTTTTTAAATATTTGTTTGGCTTTTTAATTGCGATCTTTATGTTCTTGCGTTGAGTGATTTGTTGATGTGATTTGCACGTAAGGGCCACCGCACTCAAATTTCAACAAATTGAATCAGATTTGTAAAAATTGAAATTTTTGTTGTCATAAAATGTAGTTAGATCTTGAATTTGATGTCACTAAATTTAAAAAACCGTATATTTTCAATAATTACTGAAATTCAATTTCAATTCAATTCAATTCAATTCAATTTTATTTGTATAGCCCAAAATCACAACAACAGTCGTCTCGATGGGCTTTGAAGTAAAACATGAAAGGATCATGAATACAAAGAGTTCAATAGGAAAATACAAAAATGAACTAACAAACTGACTAAGCTATACTGGCATCCCTGCCCTTCGCGGTAAGGAAAAACTCCCAAAAAAAACAGATTCCGGAAAAAACGAAGAAACTCAGGGGTGCCCACATGAAGGAGGGATCCTCCCCCAGGACGGACAGGCGATTTACCAGAACTCTTAGAGAAGAATTAACTTATCTAACTCTACAACTACATATTTAAAGTCCAGCAGACGAGCTTCATCCAGCCGTGGTTGTGGGGAAACAACACAAAAAGAAAACTCTCTGGTTGTGTAGAATGACATTCATTTATTTTTATCATGTGGTGGAGCCAACCTTTATTTAATGAATACACATTGATTTAGCAAAGGACTGAATCTTGGAGATAAAGCATAAGTGGGGTTTTTGTTTTTGTTTATGACTTTTTATGTGACATCCTTTGTTGGAAGCCGCAGTTTGTTTTAACTCCTTATTGCAGTTCTGTTCATCAATTGTAGGTCCAGTAGAAACTGATGTGTGGTCACCAGTCAAAATATTTTAAACCAGGATTTGGTTTACTTTGATGGAGACACCCAGCAATATGTTTAGATACTATGCAAAACTCAACAGAATTCAAAGATGTCTTTTTCATCATTGAGAGATTATGTTGAAAGTAATGGCTTTTAGCTGGTTGGCAGCTGTCCTTTAAAAATGCACATTAAAACTAAATGAAACAGCATAACAGGATATTAAAAAAACAACACACATTGGAACAAGAAAACAACTAAAAGTGCCTGTTGTTAATTGATTCTTTTCAAAAATCTGTCAAATTATTTTCTTATTTCCACCACAAACAAGTCAGGGAGTTTTCAAAATAAATGCAGTAAAAATAGTAAATCTTTAAAAAGAAGTTTGATATATTTTCAAAATGTATGTATATTCACAACATATTTTTATGCACTTAGATATTTAATCTGCTCACTGAGACATGTATGCCCTAAAATGCAGCTTGTATCACTTTTTCTTCTTAAGGATTATTTAGTTTATTATGGATTTCATTAATAGAAGAGGATTAACAACATCTAAGTTTTCAATTTGAAATATGTTTTGCTCTAAAACTGTAAAATCCAGTTGTTTAAGAACAAATCATGACAATTTTTGAATTAATGAGCAGCAATTCTTTTACCTTGAGTGGGATAACAAAAACCCAGACATTTAAAAACTTTCAATTAATGAAAACCTTGGCTTTTATTGTCGCTAATGATTCCTTTGCGAGGAGCTTTGGTCAGAAATCAGGCCAAGACATTATTTATAATCAAAATTATATTTTGCCTCGTTTTTATAACCAATTAAGCAAAATTAAAGTTAAAATATGTTATATTATATCTGTGCCAAATTTGATGATTCAACATAAAATTATGACTTCATTATCTTTATGATTTAATGTTTTACAATAAAATAAGTTTAGTTTCAAACAAATATATGTAAATAATTTTTTTTACTTTTTGTGTTTACTGACTGTAAAGTATGATTATTGTAATAACATTTACCTCTAAATAAATACTTTCATTATTTTTTGTTGTTATGTCAAGTTTAATTAAAAAAATGCAAATAAGTGTGAATTATGTTCATATAATATAGCAACACTAATGCAGTTGGTGTTAGTCAGGTACACTATATTACCAAAAGTCTTGGCTCTCCCATCCAAATGATCAGAATCAGGTGTCCTGATCACTTGGCCGGGCCGCAGGCGTATAAATTCAAGCTTCAGTCATGCAGACTGTTGTTACAAACATTTGTGAAAGAATGGACCGCTCTCAGGAGCTCAGTCAATTCCAGCCTGGAACTGTCATTGGATGTTACCTGTACAACAAATCCAGTCATGAAATTTCATTATTTCTCCTAAATATTCCACAGTCAACTGTCAGCTCTGTCATAACAAAATGGAAGTTTGGGATCGACAGCAACTCAGCCATACAGTGGTAGTCCACGTTTACTGATGGAGAAGGGTCAGCGGATGCTGAAGCGCATAGTATCAAAGAGGTCACAGCGCATGCAGGATGAAGACTGCATAGCTTTGTGTTGTAGAGGTGCAACAACAGTAAAAGCAAAGCTGTCAACAACAAAAATGGAGGTCATCCAGCAGCTCCTTTTTTCCGCTTGGCTTTTGATACATTGTTTATACAAGTCATTTAATGTTGAGAGACGAGGGGGGGCGAAGAGGAACACGCTGGCACTGGTTTGGTGCTTTCTTTTGTCGTTATGACCTTCCACCAAACGAGGAGTTTTATTGTGTGATGACCTCCCCCCTAACCTACGACCTATGGGGTCCAGAAACGGTATGATTTCGGTCCAGCTTAATGGGTCCAGACCATACCGGTTGGAGGAAACCAGGCCTTAGAGTAGCCAATCAACCCATGAGGCATGTCTTTGGGCTGTGGGAGGAAGATGAAGTGCCCGGAGAAAACCCACACATGCATTGGGAGAACATGCAAACTCCACACAGAAAGGTTTCAGCTTGGATTTGAACCTTCTTGCTGTGAGGCCAAGGCGCTAACCACTACACCACCGTGCAGCCCTATTTTATTATCAGGTTTTGTAAAAGAATTCAACAACTGTGTGTTAATGTGAGAAAGTGATGTGACAAACTCAGCGCTTACCTCTATTTCTGGTTCTTGCCTCATGTGTAAAGTCTATCTGTGACCTCCCAGGTTGTGTCAATGTGCCAAGCTCTTAAACATATACATCCCTTGGAAGTGATGTGAAGATACTCTTTAATTGGATCAGCTGTGTGTTACGCCTGAAACGCTTCCCAGTTTAATCAAGTTATCAGGGAACCTGTATTGGACACAATTTTTCTCCATGAGAGCAAGAAATAACCCATAAAAAAGGTCAAATGACTGCAATACTTTGTAAATAGACTCACAAAAAAAAACATTTAAACTTATTAAGATCCAGGCTTTTTGGAAGAAACTATAATTTTTAAGAATTTCTGCAGTCACATGCATCAAATTTGAGAAACATCATTCTATACATTATATTCATGTTATCTTTACAGAAGAATGTTTTCATTATGTGGGAAAACTGCTTATTTAATTTTATTTCTACAGGTCCTCTGTTAATGCGTGTCACAGTACTTCCCGTTTGCCATAGAGAACCCCAAAAAGATCCGATGGATGAGCTGGAACAAAATGCTAGTGCTGAGAATCCCCCCCCCCCAAAAAAACCAAAAAAAACCTCTACTTTTGTGTTTGTGTTATCTTAAACAAAAAGGAGTTGTGGTGTTTGTGGTTAACCTCCCTTTGTGTTGCTTATTGGACACTCCACCACGTGGCATATCTTCTCCAGACAGGAGCAATTTTTAGCTCCATAATCTGAACAACAATGAGGTCACCAAACTTAAATGAGATTAACAGATGCAAAGAAACGTTAACCAGCGCTATCTCTACTGAGATGTGTGTTTTTGTGGTGTTTTAATCGCACAAAATGAATTTAAAAAAGCAGAAATTTAACAAACTATGTGACAAACGTCTATAATGAGATGAGAGTTCTCATTCATAAGGATTTTAGAGCTTGTAAAGAATGAACTTGGCAAGTCTGCACAAAGTTACATAAAATCAATTAGGAAACATGTCTGTGTTGGTCCTCCGAGTTAAGCTAAAATGATCTCACACTGGCTACGTAAACCTGTACGAGTGGCAGCCCCTACAGAGGAGTGTATGTCATTCATTCACTTTAACGAGTTGAGACTGCCTGAGCTGCATCACTTGAAAAGATTAGCCCTGTTGCTCTGGTGAAGGAAATCCAAGCTGGTAACTGTGCTCAGTTAGAGCACCTGCTCACTGGGAATACAAGCAGGCCTCTTTGCACACAAATGAAGGCAGTCATCAAGGTCAAAATCTGCAACACAGATCTACACCAGGGTGGCTCCGGCAAGCAGGTACCAGGAGATTTCTAGAGGAAAACTGTTTAAACTTTTTTCCCTGACTTATCCTCAAAAGCAAGGGTTGTGTTATCCGAGTAGCTGAGGATCTTAAAGGTGATTGTGTAGCAGGTATTGTGATACTTGGTTTGTAGTGCATTTTTAAAGACCGTGATGCTCGATATCTATTTGTGAGCTGCAGCTGACAGAAAATCTTTGTGCGGATTGTTGTGTATGCTAACTGCTGTTACTTTTTAATCCCTTGTCTACTATGCAGTGGAGGTGATTTACTACAACACACTTAAATTGGACTTTAAATGTACTTTTTCTACCATTTGTCCTGTTCCGGAGACACAATAACATTCAGTGTTAGCTCCCCCTTCAACTGGGAGACAGTTCATGGGGCTATTATACTATAGATTTTTGTGTTTTCACACAATGGGCACTGACTTCTTCTATTTGAGCCAGGTTCTGGCGTTGCCTGATAGTATCACAGTTTTTCAGCACAGAAGTCATCAAATAATCACCTGACCTCACAAAAACCTGTTAGCTGTAATTGGAAACTTTGTTAGTACGACTTTGAGACCATTTTTAATATTACATTCACCATTTTCCAGTCAATCAAAGCAAAACATTAAATAATGAACTGGTATTGTACTTTATAAATGACCGCCCAATCTGGAAACACTGACAGGGAGAAACGGGACCGGGTCAGTAGGTGGCCTAAGGAAAAGTCAGCCAGTTTAAATCTGTGGTCAATTTAAAAATCCATGACTACTATTTATTTTTTTAGCGTAGTAACTTAATGAACATTTATGGGTCGCAGGCTTTTGAGGTAGTTGCTGAATTATTAGCTTTAGAACAGTCAAATTTAGATGTGTTTCAATGACAATTGGGCTTTTCGCTCTGCCTATTTGGCAAGTTTGGGACAGGTCCATAGTTTTGGGACGTGTCTAGCCAAACACAAAGCTGAGAAACTGGCTTCAAATGCGACAGAGAAACACTGTGAGCTGTAGTCACCCCATGCTTTGTCTGTCCCTGTGGTGCAGTCTTAGGTTTCACGGTGACAAAGATTGTTGCTGTGTGAAAAACTGATACAGGTGATACAAGTTGGAAGCATCTTGGTTTGAAATGTCAAAGCGGTGCAAATCTCAAGAATCTTTCTCCAGGCGTTTTCTTTCACAGCTCTATTCCGATAAATAAAAAACTTGGTGTCACATAAATCCATCCGGGTGTAGAATGCAGAAGCACAAAGCATTGGTTCACGCGGGTTTACAAAGCCCTTTCTTTAAAAGTGGTCGCTTAAACTTGTGTGGCATCCATCACATCACATGTTCTACAGCACCAGAGTTCCTGCAAAATATTTCTTCTATAAATCTATCCATGATCTTGCCCCCTATACCTTTCTGACCTTGTTTATGTTGCTACACTGGCCCATTCCCTCAGACCGTCCTCCTCCCTCTAGTAGTTGGTTGTCCCCTCTGTTTGTCTTGTCACTGTGGGGAGCATTCACCTGTTTTGCCCCCAGTTTTGGAACTCCCTTTGTCCTGACCTCTGAAACGTTGGTTTGTTCTTCACTAGCAAGCTTGAAGACCCACTCTGATGAAATTGTGTTTTTGGTGTTTTCAACGTGTTTTTGCAGCATGTTCCTCATGATTCAGGACATATGTTAAGAAAACTAAGCTTAAATTTGTATTTCTGAGTTTAATATTTATTGAAATCATTGTCGATCAGCAGCAGACGAAAAAACGGTGTTTGAAAAAGTCTATGACGTATTTGCTGGGCGGGCCACAAGCTTCCACTCCACCATGGTGAAGGGAAGGGGGGTGGAAGCTTACTCTGCGTCAACAGTCCACAACTCAGAAACAAATTTCGAATGAAGTCCTGCTGTTCTGCAGAAACTGTGTCTTAGAAAACAACACATTTTTTTATATTTTGACTAATGATGGCCAAAATCAAGAACAAAAGATGATCATCTGAGTCATTGAATTTCACCTTTTCTGACTTGTATACTGTCCTTAAACTTGAATACACTTGCCTCTTAAAACTGCATATTTTTAACTGATCCTGTGTTTTTTAAGTCTTTATTTTATGGTACTCCAAACAAATAAAAAATATTAATATTGTTATTTATAAATAATTGATCTCTTACCCAACACTGGGATAATGTTAAAGACTTTTTCTAGATTGAATTTTGAAATATTGTTATTATCGTCTGACAATCAGTTCCCCCAAAAGTCATATTCTAGAATTAGATAAAAGACGATTTTATTTGCCCTGGAAATAAAGTCTTGCTGTTTCAGAGTCTGGTCAGTAAGAAGATGACTCCACAACCTGCTTATTTTTTGTTTTTGACTCTTTTTATATATTTGAGCTCTAAGCACAAATCTGCAGGTTTTAACCATTTCCACCTTTAACCTTGGATGATATGCAGCTTAATGCAGCCTGCTAAGTAGGCTCAGTGTAAGCTTTGATCACACACTGCACAATTCAACGGCAGACAAGTTGCCTGACAGCGGCTTATGAATTACTGTTCCATAATACATTGCAGGCACGTACAGCTGCTGTCATGACCGAGGGAATCTAAAAATGGACTAGAAAAGTTAGAATCTCCTCTTTTAATCCTGTTGCGCATGAAATAAAAACATCATGATGGGCCTTAGTACAAGCTATAATAGGTACAAACATAATGTTGTGGGCTATAATTGATCACAGAAGGCTTTTAGATTATTTATCTGTAAAAAGAAACCAGTGTTACTTGATATTTAATACTTCAGTAGTTGTGAAAAACTTGATTGTGGTTTGCATTCAGCTCACTTAAAAGTTTGAGAGGAAATAATGTGCACATCAAAGTTCAGCCCTTAAAAGCGTTATGAGTGTATACAGAGTTTAGCATCACAGTCACGACAGTGGAAAATTTCGGCTCTGTGTTCTTGTGGCTACCTCATGAGGGATAAATTTAGACTTTGGGGTAGGAGACAGAGACTGATGGGTTACTTGTCAAATGCTTTCATATTGTTCTTTAAAAATCTGCTTTTAGTGGGGAAAACTTGTTTCTACGACAGAAAACTATGATTTTCACACTGCAAATGTTTCAAACGCTTCAAATGTTTGATGCAAGGCCACTAACTTTTATTAAGACATCTGATTGGTTAGTTTATAACTTAAATAACTTGAGCGATAGCAAAAATATCATGAAAAAAATAGGATTTCCCAGAACATGTTAATGAATGTAGCAGAGCAAGAATGGTTGTTCTGACGAACGTAATGACTGAGTAACAGCTGTTAATTTTCTCTATAGAAGTCTATGGGATTTCAGCTTTTTGGAACCAGCGGATACTTCCTATTCGGAATGCCAGGGGTTGTTCAGTCCAGTCCTTATTTTACTATCACTGGCTGTAAGCCAGCTGGAGAGAGTGTAAACAGATGGATAACAGGAAGTGGAGACAGGCTTACTCTATATCAGCATTTCTGCCCACAGCTCAGAGGCAATGTCTGCCGCTCTGCAGAAACTATGTCCTAGAAAACGACACAGGTTTTTGATTTAGCCTACAAAGAGCATAATCATATTTAAAAGACCCTTGGGAATGCTTTTAAAATAGTTTAAAAGGGTTTAAGGTGGGACTTTAAGGCCATTCTGGGAATTGTCTGTACCCTTTTGTCTACATGCATGATAATTTTGAATGGTAAGTTCTTGGTATCCACCATTTATGTGTAAAAAATGTGAACTAGCATCTTTTATATTTAGATCATTGATTTATTTTTGTTGTAGTTGAAAAACTAAAAAGTGTTAGTAGTTTTTTCTAACATTAGAAGATTAATAATATTTTGATAGAAATCTTTTTTTGTCTTTTTTTAGGACGTGAAACAAAAACAAGACCTGATTATAGCAAACATTGGCATTTCACAAGTATGCTTAAAATGTGAAAAAATGAAAATTATTCTACATTGTTAAACTGTCATAATTGAAGCAAAATATACTATTGCCTTCAATGTTTTCTGCTGTGTGCTTCTAACTCTGTATGTAAATAGTCACTTGCAGATGCTCAAAATGCACTGACAAAAAATGAATTTCGATCCATTTTTTCATCCATTTTTTGGCACTTGTTTAGGGCAATTACTTTAACTCCAGTAGTATGTTGAATGAGAATTTTTTGTTTTGTTTTGTTTGAGGACATGTCTAAAATATTCCTCCTTTGAGCCTTCCAGAAACTGCACAGATCAGAGGGATAAACCATCTGATATTTAGGAACAGTAATATATTCCAAAGTCAAAATGAGCAATCTCCCTTTTTGCAACAGCAGCAGGTCATGGCCCTAAGACTTTTAAGGACTCATTATTATTCATCCAGCTGCAAACTGCTTAGGGTCTCTATTTGATTGAGTCAGGGTGAACGCTGTAGCATGACTAAGCTTCTCCAGGGAGATTTTTCCCAAGCAACTGCTGCTGCTATAGCATCTTTCTGCGGCTGTGATTAATCTGGATCCGTGCTTATGCGCAGGTGTTCGGAGCTGCAGTCACAGCAGCAGATTGAGTTTGAGAATGCTCGTAATTGTGTCTCCTGCAGATGAGGAAGGGAAGCAAAAATGAATCAGGCTACAAGTCCACTACATGGACTGGAAACTCAGGGTGCTGTATAAATAGGAAGACATGCAAATATCAGCAAAACCCAGCTAAAACTTGAGTAGGACTTTCATCTCTTTTGTCCGTGCAGCTGCTGAGCAGGAAAATGTTTAAAATAGGTTTCAGTTATAAGACAAACAAATGTCTCTGGATAAATGCTCTTGTGCCAGCAGATGACATGAATTAAAAACTATCAAACAACAAAGCAAATTTATCTATGAATAATAATTAACATGCAAAAAATGTACAATTACATACAGAAGCTTGTGCAACACAAAAGTCATACATGACATGCAAAATAACATATCTTTAAAGTGCAATTTTTGGCAATAATTTTTTACAGCTTTTGCATTTTTCTATTTAGTAATGGCCTAATAAGATTAAATATAAGGAAAAAATAGGTCTAAAAATCGCTAAAACATTTATAGAATGGTATAAAAAAAGGTTTCAGATATTAAGATGAAAAAACCTTTTTTTAAGCAAATAACATATCCTGTTATAACATAATACATTAAGAAAGTTAAAAAACTTAACATTTGAATTATATTTTTGGTGGAGAGCTATTAGCTAACAAATAGCATTTTTTTTAAGTATTCCAAGCCTTTTCTATCTATTTTAATTTACATGCAAAACTGTCAGATTAAAAAACAAAGCATAATTTTTTTTTAAATTAATATCAGGACTCCCCGAAAGGACCTGAATCTTTTAATATCAGAATTAATGAAAAAGGAAAAGTGTGCAGAATTTTTTTGCAAGCCAGAAAAGAACATAACGAAAAAAAAATCTCATTTAGGCTATAAAGTTTTTAAGGCTATTGAGTATCTTGAAAGCAAATATCACAATTAGTCAAAAGATCTTGCGACAAATGAAACCCAAAGGAGACGCGACGTGCAAAGCATGTGCAGTGTTTTCAGTAGGTAGTGTAATTTGTACAACCCTCTTCTGTACAATCAGCCAAAGATTATTATTAGAACACATTATCACATCAAACCAGTAATTATTGCTACACATTGCAGTCTGCGTAAAGAAAATCAACAGTTTATTAATTTTGATATAAAACATTTCAGTAATCATTTTTGCACATTACATGATGTGATACTCATGAGTTGTAATTAAAAGAGCTTTGATTATTTCACCACAATCAAGTTCACGCATGTATTTGGAATTATTCAAAAAAACCTGTTGATCTTTACCGCCTCTTCATATCATGAAATCAGAGTGTCTTTATACATTGAATAGTTGAACATTGTTTGAGCTCATTGCTCAGCCTGTTCCAAAGTTTAGTGCTGCACACAGACACACAGAAACTTTTCTTTGTTGTTCTTTTCATTTGATCTTGAAGTTTCTACATCCCCTCAGTTTGTAGCCTCCTTCATTTCCTAAGAACTGTTTTCGGATATTGCAAGGTAACGATTTCCCACTAGCTCTGCATAGAAGTTGTGAGATGTAAAACCAACAAGGTTATACCGGTTTGAAAACTTTCTGATGGCTTGTTTTTAAAGTAAAAAGAGAGGATGTAGTGAACTCTTATAATTATTCCCCCAAATCTTTATACAGACGGTGAAATGTAGTTATAATAAAGAGCAGAACTCTACTTTTGTCTTCTAATATAGATTTATTTATGATTGAAATACTTTTTTAGACTTTAGTTTGTGTCGGATGTGTAGCTTCCAACTTAGTTTGTCATCAATAACAACCCCTAAGAATGTGATTTCTTTAAAACTTTCAATTGAGACATTATTTATTTTAATTGAGAGCTCAGTATTGGCATTGTAAATACCAAAAAATCACTTTGGTTTTATTGAGTCTCAAAGATAATTTGTTGTAATCCATTCATGATTTTATTTTGCTTTGTTCACCACATTGATAAGTTCCCGATTGTCTGTACAACAAATTATATTTTCATTATTGGGAAATACTATTTGGAATGAACTGGCACGCTGTTGGAGTTTTGTCTTTTTCCTCATAGATGGGTGGACTCCTGGCAGTAAAAATGTTGATGTCAAAACTAATTCAAGAACTACGATTTCCAAAGGTCCCAAGTTTTGACAATGCAAATGCTCTAATATCATGGATTTAACACTGCAATCAAGCCCCAACATCGGAACCCCACCTGGAAATGATCAAAAGCTGCATTTACTCAAATGACAATTGCAGGGTAGTTCCATAAGGCAGTATTCCAGTTTTGAATCTTTTTATATGTTTATTACTTTCTAACTTCATTCTTTATTTTTCCCACACAAAATCCTCCAGGTGATGTAAACTAGTGTCTTGGCATACAGATCTTAGTTTTGGTCGACCTTTTAAAGGTTCCTATAGAGTCAAACAATTTATAGTTACATGACATAATAACTTTTTTAAATGATAGATTGAGTGCCCGTGCCTTCAATAATGTCAAGGAAAATTGTTTCGAAAAAACCATAGCTATTGGCCAATATTGTATTCCGCACTGATAAAAAAAAAGTTAGTTGAATTTCTGGGGTGACTATATGAATAGAAGAAAACGCTGAACCATTTTGTCAGAAAAAATCTAATACTAACCCTAAAATTTGTCTTTGATAGGCTCCGTGCACGAAAGTAAGGAGTTCTACTTCCGCCGCCTTGAGTGTGAGGCCGACCATTTCCGGCTTGCGACTTCTATAGCAGCGACACGGCAGATTTTGATTGCGAAAGATGGTATATTTCACCCGTTTTCTACAAGGTCTCCCGAAAAACGACATCTACAGGATTGTCGACCAGTGCGTGGTTACATGGGCAAAATATCGTGTCGAAAATACCGAAAAGGAAATGTGTCCCGTTGTAAACAAACCTTTGCTGCCACATATGCAGCAGCTCGGTAATATACGAGGCGATCTTCCAAACGTGCTTTTATTAATGTTATGAATATTATGAAGTGCCTGTTCGCTCATCATTTTGTATTTAATCCTTGTGGTCAGTGCTTTTTTTGTGGAAGAAGAACAGAACTGAAGAACAACCCAGTGTTAGGAGAGGCTAACAACACTGGCTAACAACATCAGCCTTTATTTGTCGGGGCACAATTAGAAACACAATTCCATGTGTCATGATTTTTTTTTTTTCTTAGGTTTTTTTTTCTTAGGATTGAGCGGCATTTCTGCTCTGAAAAGCTCACACACTGTGTGCTCTGCTCTGTCCTCGCAAGTCCGGCAGCCGCTAACCCAGAGCGGCGGCTCGGCTCGCAGTCCGAATTCTCACACATAACAAAACGCACACGTAACAAAGCACCCTCCCCTCAAACACATTAATACATCCAGCTGCTCTGCTCAGTCAGAGAGGTTCACTCGGTCCACTGGCTCCGGAGCCCGAACGCAGAGCTCGGATGCCGGGTCCAGACGTCAGTGAGCACGCATCCCCCCCCGCATCTCCCTCGTGAGGGGTGAAAGAGACGGGAGAGCCAGCGGGGCGAGAGCGGAGCGGCGCTTTACGCGGGGCGTCCGCAGAGCCGCTGGTCGGTCCCCTATGAGCTCACAATCTGTCTCTCAGCGAAACACCGTCTATGCATGACGTAACCCAGAGCAGCAGCGACACACGATCGGTATATCCCAGCTATCTCGATCGGAAAGAAATTTTGATCCGAACGAGTCTGACCGGGGCAAAGTATTCCGAACGGCGTGTTTACATGACGCATTTTCTTTCCGATTGCTGCAAATACGAAACATGACTCGTCTTGCTTGGGGTAAAGTCCTCCCGCCGTGTTCACCATCCATTCGGCTCTCACCGACACATATACTGGAAAGCTATGAAAGCTTATATTAGTACTGTTGTACTTTGACAAATTCGCACACGGGTACACAACAATGTTGTGATGTCTTTGTCACGCGTTGAAACACCAAACGCCTGTCTTTTACCCGAAATCCGCTCCTATTTACTCAAAACTAGCAACTCAACAAAACTCCCCACAACAATAACACGACCAACAGGAAGTTGTCGGCCTCACACTCGAAACACGGAAGTTAACCGGAAGTTCTGTCGTGCACGTAGTCTATTAAAAAAAAATACACTATTTTGTGTATTAGTACATTTAGGATTTTTTAGTGGATTAAAATGTCAGAAATGACATTCATAGAAATGACTACTAATAAGAAGCTGTAAAAAATGTTTTAACAAAAAGTTGATATAAATGAATTTGTGGTTAATTTCGGAACACTTTTTCTATCCTCCACATTACCATACATTGAAATGAAGGAATATAGCATTGAAAACAATATGTTTAATGCTTTTATCAAGAATTAGTGAACTAAACCTTAAATTAGGCTCAGAGACTATATATTATTTAAAATATTGATAAGATTAAATGTTTTGTTCTTTCAACTTCTATTTCCCGCGCTTGTGTAACTCTGTGAAACCTCCGGGCTAAACGACTACAACCAAGAATATGGTTCCTACTTGGCTGGGGAAAAAAACGCTACAGTGGGGCGGGGTGTCGGGGTTTTGTCGCAGTTGGCGATGCAGCATTATAGAAATAGTTCTAACACAACACTGCCCGTGTTTCCACACACATTTTTACTCCGTAGACTTTATGCTGCAACACAGTGGGCGGTACTTTTCATGTGAGTACTTTTTTTCCTAGTACCGGGCAGAATTTTCCGCACGCAGCCCCCCCGGCGTACCCACACAAAAAAAGCTTGATGTACGAGCATGCAGGAGGAGAGGGGGAAAAGCGTGGGGGTGAGTAAACACTTTTAACAGTTCGGTGAAATTCGGTTCGTGTTGCCCACGTTTTTGCTGGGGAAGTGGTTCGGCGCGGCTGGGTTTGAGTTGAAACTGCAGAAACTAAAGTCTCCTTCTTCCAGTCTCTTCTCCAGCGCATCAGCCCCCCTCCCTTCCCTTCCCTCCCCTCCCTGCTCCTGTCAGCTGAACATCCATTCACTGATAAGTGCGTGGAAGCCGTTCATGTATGATGAGGGGGGGGGGCTGCTTTGTGATGCGGTTGGGATGAAACGGGAACTCCTGTGTGGATGAGACTGTGGGAAACAGGTGACGGGGAGAGGGATGCTCTGTTGGAACATCGCTGTTGTGTAATTGACTGAAGCGACTGCAAGAAAACACCATAAAAACATGGGGATGACATGTATGATTATATATAATCATATATATAAACAAAAATGCTCATTAGTACTTTGAATAAAACCGGTGATGCACTTCCTGCTTCTTTAAACCATTTATTAACTGGATTGTTTTATTAAAAATGTGACAATAAATATATTATTTAGGTTATTTTCATTTTTCAAGACTCACTCCAGTGGAAATTTCTGTTTTTGTGGTGTTTTGAACATGGTCTTGTAGCATTTTTCTCATGATGGAGGACATACATAAGGAAAATTGAATTTCTGAGTATTTCTTCGTTGTGAATCAGGAGCAGACGAAAAAAATGCAGTTGGACAAAGCTTGTAGTTGAAGGCCACAAGCTCCTTGCTCCGCTGCATCCACTTGCAGGTGAATAGATCCATGTAGGTCTTTGTTTTCGTCGTCCGAGCTGGCATCTGGCTCAAAACTGTAGGGCTGGATCGCTCCATGTTAGATTGGGGATTTGAGGAATACGTAAGCTAGCGGGAGAGAGTGCTAACAGACGGATGACGGGAAGTGGAGACAGGCTTACTCGATGCCATCAGTGCCGCAAATCAGAGGTGAATTTCTATTGGACTCCTGCCGCTTTGCAGAAACTATGTCGTAGGAACACAACACAGGTTTTTTGGTTTTGCCTACAAAGAGCTTAATCATAATTAATAGACTGCTGGGAACACTTTTAAAGTAGATAAACTGATGATTGGATTTGGCCTTTAATGGGGTGTTTCTTTAAAATGTGAAAATTAACTAAATAATTGAAGTTTTTCTCATTTTTAAGGAGGTGATTGTGGTTTCGAGATCTGGGTTAAGAGGTGGGGTGTTTCCCCGAACAACAGACCAGATTGGAAATGTAACCCTGAAGTTGTTTATGAACTGGAACAAAGCATGCTCTATGATGTAACAAAGCTTTTGACCCTTCCGTGTTTCCAGAGAGGTATTTGATTTCTTTCACAACAATCATAAAGAGGCCATGCAGTCTTCTGCAACACTCAGTGATCCTAAGAAACTGACTGTTCCTCAGAAGCATCTTTGGCTGACTGTGCAGAAGAGGGTTGTACAAATTACACAACCTACTGAAAACACTGCACATGCTTTGCACGTCGCGTCTCCTTTGGGTTTCATTTGTCGCAAGATCTTTTGACTAATTGTGATATTTTTTGTCAGGATACTAAAAAGCCTGAAAGCTTTAAAGCATAAATGAGATTTTTATTCATTATGTTCTTTTCTGGCTTGCAAAAAATTCTGCACACTTTTCCTTTTAATTAATTCTGATATTAAAAAAATAAAATGTTAACTTTTTTAACTTTCTTAATTTATTAAGTACTAACAGAATATGTTATTTGCTTTAAAAAAAACATTTTTTACCTTAATATCTGAAACCTATAATTTTTTCAAGCATTCTATAAATGTTTTAGCAATTTTTAGACCTTTTTTTCCTTATATTTAATCTTATTTGGCCATTACTGAATAGAAAAATGTAAAAGCTATAAAAATAATTGCCAAAAAATATTTTAAAATTGATATATTTAACTAATTTATAACATTTTCATTTTTTTAGCATATCAACTTTAAGCAAACAGTTTTGAAATTTCCTCAAATGTAGCATAAATGTGCTCACTTCTATTCAGATGCATTCAGATTCACAGTGGCATTTGATTGAGGCTTCCTTCTTAAAAATAGCAGAACTCGTGAGCTGGTTTGGTTTAAAAAAAAAAGCGTATGAAATGCATGGAGGGAAATTGCGAGATGACAGATGCAGGCTTGTCTGTGCTCCTCTTAAAAAAGTGTAGAGTTCTGTATTACTACACTGCTTCTGTGACTTAGAAGAAGTTACTTTTACTGAATGATTTCAAAACATGAAGTCTGACTGATGTTTTTGTAAACTCATAACATTCTTCTGGCTTTCAAAAGTGCACAAATGTGACCTCAAACGAGCCCTAAAGTGAACCCTTTTCTTAGTTTAGTGTGTACTAAGCTTCTTTTTTACACCCTTTATGATGGACCCTTTTAAAAAAAATAAAGATTTAACACAGTGCAAAGTAGGGCTGCACGATATGAGGAAAACTATGGAAGCATATGTGTCTCATATTTCAAAATAAAAGTCTATACTGGAAATGCTTCTTCATTTTCTCAATGCAATTGACTCAAAAATCAAATAAAAAATGCAATCCCCTCTTTGCATTATCGCTTGAATTACGTCACAGAGTGAGTGGTGTTGGAGTAGAAAATGAAAAGGCCAATTGGAGGATTGATTTTTAATTTGATTTTTGAGTCAATTGATGCAGTTACATTATGAAAATGAAAAAGCATTTCTGGTCATTCATTTTAATTGTCAATTCAGATATTTCTAATTGAATGTTGCTACACATTTACTAGAGAACTTTTAGAAAATGAAAGATCAAATACCATTTTCTTTATCATTTTATTTAAGTGACAGAAGGAGGGGTGTTGCAGAAGAAAAAGCCTATTGGCGGATTTATTTTTAATTTTATTTTTGAGTCTGCAGAGATAGCTTTATTGTCAAAATGAAAAAGGTATTTCCGGTATTGACTTTTATTTTGAAATATGAGTCAACTGTGCTTCCGTAGAAAGTAGCGATATTAGTGATCAATATTGCGATATATGAACGAATGGCGAATAAAAAAAACAGCAACTAACCTAAATTGTACTCCAAATGACCTGTCTTTATAGGAGGCAGGCGTCTAACATCTAACATAAAAGAGATCTGCCTGCTCAAATGTGTAGGGACTTTTATTTGATATGTTGGATACTTCAAGCTGGCATGAAATTGTATTTGCATGTGACATTTCAAGTGACTATTTATCACAGTTTGTGCTGTCTTTTGTGATATGCCTGTCGCACAGGGTTAGTCTCAAGATGGAGTCAAATCACAATGATGTTTAATGCAAGTTAAGAAAATGTACTAGGTTAGTCGCCAATAATTTGGACAGGAAAACACAAATGAATAGCAGTAAATACAAATGCTTTGCAGTATCTCAGCATTCGACGCACAAGAAAAGGGTCAGAAAAGTCAGGAGCTCGCTTAAAAATCTTAAATATTTACTGAGCAAGTTATTTCTTAAAGTCTATGACAGGACAAAAAAAATTGAACAGAGCAAAGATAAATAATAAAGTGAATAATACAATAATGATTTTCTGAAAATAGCACATTGTAGTTTAAATGAACTTTTTAAAAATTATAATCTGACTTGTAACTTTCTGTAAAATATTATTTATATAACAAAACAAAAGAAATTCTTTGTTGTATTGTTAACTTAAATTATTAAATTTTCCATTATTAATATTAATGATTATGAAGTTGTAGTATTAATAATAGAAGTATACTCTTTCCAAATAATACTACTTTCACCACAGCAAGTGATCAGATAAAATGTACAGCCCAATAATAAGTCGATATGGGTTAGTGTTCTTTTGCCCGCGATTTTTTTGTGTCAAATTCGAAGCATGGTATTTTATGTGTTGAGACTCTATTTTTTGTTCTCCTCCCTTTGCATTCATAGCAACTCCACTGCCAAGAAGAGGACCCTCTTAGTCCTGGTCAGGGGTTTCCAGGACTCAACAACGAGTCGCACGCTCCAGAGCTTGTGCACGTTTCAGAGAAAAGTCTCTCTGAGATTGAGAATGTTCACGGATACGTGTCCCACTCACACATCTCCCCCCTCAAGGTCAGAACTCACTCTATATCTGTCTTTTTTATTGTACTGTACAATCACTGTAGAGACACTGCTCTCTATCCTTTTTATTCATCGTCTTTGTAGTTTCGGGGCAGATATAACAAGTTTGAACATGCGCGCTTTAATGCGCCTTCATACATCTTGGCTTTGTTTTTCTTCAATCAATGAGATGCCAGAGTGGATTTCTAGGTTTCAGCTCTAAAGGCTTTGTTTGCACAAATCTGCAAAATAACAGCCCCACAAACGCATTAAAGATTTTTGTATGTGAAACCGAAGGTACAGATACACAGGCCTGCATATTCAGTGTACATAGTCAAACAGTAAAATAAAGACATCTAAAAACCGTTACGTAATTTACTCACATGAATTTTATCACTACAACAGTTAATATCACTAAAAAAGAGAGAAAAAGGAAACCTACAAATCCCAATCTTCCACATACTGAGCAGACAAAATGCAGTGGAGAACTGTGGAGTGGAACGCCTCCCTTCCAAAGTCCCACTCCGATCATCCTTTGATCTATTTCAAAAGGGTTGCCAGTGGACTTTTAATTAATATGATGTTGTTTTTAGGCAAAATCAAAAAGCCTGTATTGTTTCTAGAACTCGGTTTCTGCAGAACGGCAGTACTTCATTTAAAATAATGATCGTTGTAGAGGTGCAACCCTTCTGTTTACATGATCTCCTGCTAGCTTACAGCCCCTCACACCCCCAACCAATCAGAAATTATACAGTGGACGACAAAATTGTTGGTACCCTTCAGTTAAAGAAAGTCCATAATGCTCACTGAAATGACTTAAAACATTAAAAAGTAACAATAAATTAAAATTTATTGAAAATTAAATAATCAAAATTATCCAATACTTTTGAGTTGTTGATTAACAGAATTATTTAAAAAAACAAACTAATGAAATAGGGCTGGACAAAAATGATGGTACCTCCATAAAAGACTGAGAACTAATTGTGCCGGTGGTCATGATGAACTCAGGTATGTCCTTTTATTGACATCACAGCTGTGTTCAAACCCAGAATCAGTCAGTCAGCCTAACTATTTAAAGGGAAACAAATAGTCATGTTGCTGCCTTTTTGTCCAGCCCTATTTCATTAGTTTGTTTTTTTAAATATTTTTTTAAATCAAAAACTCAAAAGTAATTCCTGATTTTGATTATTTAATTTTCAATAAATTTTAATTTATTGTTACTTTTTAACAAGTCATTTCAGTGAGCATTGTGGACTATCTTTCTTTAACTGAGGGATACCAACAATTTTGTCCTCCACTGTAGTTCTGCAGAAACAGGAGTTTTTTACATCCCAAAACTTCATCTTGATATACGCCTTAAGCTGAAAAATCCTACTTTGCTTTTGTTATTTCTTGAAAAAGGTTCTCCAAACTGCTTAGTATTCTCCATATAGTTTTAAGTGTATTATTATTCTTTAAAAAGAAAATGTACATTAAAAAATTGGTGGATGGGGGTACTTTCCTGATGCTGTTGATTACATGGCAGTACTGCCGTCAACTGCTAAATGTTTGTTACAAATATACAAAGGTTGTCTGATGATATGGTACCAAAAATAGTCACATACAAGTTCAATCGTATGAACGTAATTCTTATGTGTGACCACAAAAAAGTCAAGTTTTGCAAACAAAACTCTTATTTAAGGCCACAAAAATGTAAAATTGTTGTTTCTACTTTACTTTAATAAGACAATATAAAATTGGACAGTACATTCTGAGAAAAGCCTGCTTTATGACTTGGACTGAATGTCTCGCATTACACTACCATAAACCATGGCAACATTTGTGCCCACCCAAAACATTCATTACAGACACATTCCTTAAACAACTCAGAATCTTGTTTTTTCTCTGAGTCCTTCCTTTTTATCATCAGCCGCTGTGCCAGGTACATCAGCACTTCGATAGAAGTCAATTAAGGAGGCTTCATGTTGAGATTCTCCACCATTTACACCAATATTTCTGTACATGCATGATGCTCATGTCTTTTTAAAGCATAAACATTTAGAGTTACAGTTGATTTTCATCATATTTTAAGTCAAGCTGCCAGTCAGAATGTAAAGGGAATATAGGTGGTTACAGAAAGAGCTTGAGAACAGGGCAGAATGACAGAAACACATTGTTTTTAAAAAGACATACTATGACCATGAAACATGAACCCAAAGACTTCAGTAGATCTAAGAGGAGGCAGGGGAGTGAAAACCAAATAAAGCTATGTTTGAACAAAATGGGGAAAACAAATAAATAACGCAACCAAAATCCCAGATACATTTTCTATTTTAAATTTCATTTTTGTTTGATATGCAGAAGTTGCTTCCCATGCTCTTATATTTTTGTATCGACAACCACAGCAACTGCGGTGTTTCTGTCTCTCTTACAGGCCAGCCCAGCTCCAATAATTGTCAACACAGAAAACTTGGAGGCACTTCCTACTGTGAGTGTGTTTCCACAACACTTTAATCTCTTCAGGCGCTCAGCCAACGCTTCCATTTGGTGGAAACAAAGTCCAAAACAGTAGAAATGTAACTACAAATTAAGTGAGGTCACTTTTGTAAGATATTTTTTTTTACTGTTTAGACTTCAGTGGTCACACTGTGTTTATTAACAAAGTTCAGGGCTGCTGTTGAAATACCAGGTTTTTTTTTCCTCTTGGGATGAGTCTCTAATATTAAAGACAAGAAAATACCGTAATTTCCGGATTATAAGCCGCTACTTTTGTCACACGCTTTCAACCCTGCGGCTTGTTCAATGATGCAGCTAATTTATGCATTTAGTTATTTCTTTTTTTTTTTATGCCTTTTTTCTAACGGCCGCAAGGGGCGCTCGAGCAGAAAGGGTAAGAATGAGCCTGGAGGAATACGGTATATGTGTCAAGGAAGACGCAAGTTTAATGTAAATTCTTGCTTTGTGAATGAATAGCACGAACAGACCCTCATCATGGAAAATGCAAGAAGAAAAGCAATCTAAAAAAACAGTGTGAAAAAATCCACCATCACCGACGGGTTTGGAAAAGCCGGTCTGCTGTGTGACGGAGAGGAATTTACCTCAGGATGAGAGTGACACGGACAGCAACAACGAAGGAGAGACTGAGAGAGAGTGTGGCGAAGAATATTTGACGCTATTCCAATCCAACACTGAGGAGGAAGACTTCCATGGTTTCAGTGCACAGGAGGAAGATGAAGAAAGCTCTCAGTGACTTTTACGTTTATGTTCTTTAAAACAGCCCTGTTAGTGCTGTGTTACGGAGTGTCACTGTTGTGGAAGAAAACTTCCGGCGCACGCGCTGCGCAGCGCTTGCCTCTGTGCAGAGGTGCGTGCCTATCAGTTACTGCTGCTCTCAGTGACTTCTTTTTTTCATTTTTCTCAGTGACTTTTACCAGTATGTTTTTTAAACTACGCCTGTTAGTGCTCTTACTACATATTGCTGCCGTGTTACTACCGCTCACAGGCACTGTTTGGAAAGAAAAACTTAGGTATATTATTAAAACTTTGAAAACTCTTTCTGTCTACCGTTTTTCTTTGTAAATATATCATGTGTTGAACCTTTCCTGCGATTGCTCTTTTTTCTTTCTGACGGTGGTCAGAAATTGCAGGGGAGATCCTCTCCTTTGGTTGTTCACTTCCCTGTTCGGACCCTCAGAGCCTCCAGAGCGGGTTAATAAAGAATCATTCATCTTCTTCTGGTGGAAACCTTCTTTTATTACAGTTCTCCTTCACTCTGTCTATCAAACATGAACGCGCACCTCCAACACACCCCCAACACACTTCCGCTGCATGCGTTGCCTCCTCTTTCTTACACACAGACGTGGTTTCAGCACATAGACATCCTCATTCTGCAGCACATGTTTCAATGTGGGCACATGCGGCTTGTAGACTGGTGCGGACTGGTATGTACAAAATGGTTTATCCTTTAAAAATGTAATGGGTGCGGCTTCTAATCAGGTGCGCTCTATAGTCCGGAAATTACGGTAATTCAAGTTTTGCCATATGCTGTATGTCAGTCCTGATTGTCTTTCCTTCTTTTGTCAGGTCAATGGCATAGAAACACAGTATGATTTTGAAGAGATCACTTTAGAAAGGGTGAGTATTTCAGATTCACAGTTTCTCATGAAGAAATTTCCAAGAACACAAGAACAGGAAGACATCCCAAGTCACTCGTGAATAATTCTGTATACATTTTTCAAGCTACTATTGTGAACAGGTGTTTAGACCATCTCAGTATTAATCAACCAATGATCAATTTCCTTTTATTTATCTTACCTTGTGGAAAAGGTGGATGAAGTTTAAAAATTCCATTGCATCTTTATGGAAAACTCTTTCAAAAAAGTTGCTGTTACTTTGAGACCTTTCCAGCAATATCATGTTTTCCCCTGTCGTGACTTCTTCTCGTACCGGTAAGACTTTGAGATTCAGCAACAATTTAGACCCAACAGGAACACCATCAACAGGTCTTAAGGGTGCTGCAGGGCCACACAAGGAGACAATCACACTCACTTGCATTAAAGCACCAATTCACACAGTGTATTATTGCAAAATTTAAGAACAGTCAAACTGGGCAAAAGTTAAACCATTCACTATAATCCTGTTTGGTCCAGAAAGGACCAATAAGGCCAGATCTTCTAAACTGCATGTTAATATTTGCCAAAGTTAACAACATTTGACATCAAAGATGTTTCAGTGTAATTCCTGTACTGAGCAAGCAGCAGCTGACTGTAAGGAGAAAACTCTGTAAGGATGGATGAATCCAAGCAAGAATTTAATTCACGGATTTGCAGTTGAAAACTTGGACCCCAGACTTTGGCTGCAAATTAGCCCAACAATTTACAACTTCCTCTTGATTTCTAAGAGGAGCTGACTCTGATTGGTTAAAGTCTGTTTTCTTTGTTTTTTTGGTGAGTTTATTTAATGAGTAGTTTATATATAACTTACATTGCTTCACAAAATAGCTTTTTGGCCCATTTGAGATGTCTGGATTCTTATGTAAATGCTGGAGGTTCATACGCAGGTTAAGTAGATCAACTAATATTTGCAGTTTTACGCTTAGGGTTTTCTCTGTTTGATCACTTTTGACACGTATAATTCAGCTTCCGCAGCAAAGTTGTTGTAATTACTAAGCGTTTGTATCTGCAGAGTAACTCAGGGCTGGGCTTCAGCATAGCCGGAGGGACTGACAACCCCCACTTTGGCGAAGACCCTGGCATCTACATAACCAAGATCATCCCCGGTGGAGCTGCAGCTGAGGATGGACGCCTCAAGTCAGTCTTGATCATTTCTCTGTCAACATTACGTGCAGCACATGTTGTGTCACATGTTGGACCATGTGGGCTGGTGTTTTGTTCAAAGCATATGTATGTGAGAAATGTTTCCAAAATTTACAAAAAAAATTTCCATCAATAATTGTGTCATGTACAGCCTGCAGCCTGTAAAAGAATACACTAAAAGGTCAGAGAGTTATGGCTCAGAGTCACAACACAAAGAGGAGCAAGTACATAAATAAATGCAAGATAATTATTATTACTTTTTATTTATTTTTTACTTCTAACTTTCCAACAGCTGAGCAAACAGATGAGAGCTGAAGGAAGGCCTCTTGTGTTGGACATATTTCACTTTTATTCATCTTAATTTGTTCATCTTAATTATATTTATAACAGATTTTTGTTGGACCGGACGGAAAAGAAAAGGAAGGAAGAAGAGGGGGGGGGATAGGAGGGTGACTATAAAGGGGGCGGGGGTAAAACCATGAAGCAGCATAAAGCAACACCTTGCTGGTTATAATCATTACAGTCAGGTTCAGATGTAATAGAAGGCTAAAAGGGGCGGGGCTTGTACACAATACAACTAACGTTCACACACATATTTATGCATTCAGACCAACACTTGTGAAACATTTAATTCAGTTACGCAAACTATTTGAACACAAGAGCATGGGAAGGAGCCTCTTCTAAAAGCTCACAGATTGTTACAGATTCCATCAGTCTTTATTGGAACGGCATCCTTAGACCCGGTTTATACTCCATAGTGATTTGTTACATTGGTCGCAAGGCCATCGGAATAGAATCGCCCCAATCACTGCAAGATGTGACACAAGCTGATGACATCATCCATGACTGTAATTTTACACCTGTAGAACAGTCGCATATGGCGCCATTAACCTGAACTTATTAAGAGCGATTAAAAGACACTACGGTGGAACAAACTTTTAAATTTTAAGTCAAGGCTACTATTCCTGCATTCTAAATAAAAGAGGGCTTAGAATTTATTTTATTCAGACTCAGTTCCAAAAACAAATAAAACTCACAAACCTTTCACTGCATATTCTTTTTCTAATGCAACTAAATCTTCAGCTGTATTCAATTAAAATTTGGAGCAAGTGGCAAATCATTTCAAATTGAACTTTTTTTTAAGTATTTAAGTAAGTATAAATAAAAGAACTTGATGTAGCAATCACCTTGTTATGTTTGTACCCTTAATTAACCATAAACGTATTTATATAGATGGAAGCATCTTCAGAAAAACTTTGCTTACAAAAAAAAACAAGCTTCATGAATGTAAAAAAAATGGAATCTTTGAGATCTCTATATATCACTATAAATAAAATACCAAATCTCTGAAACGCTGGAAACAATCGCATCATAAGGCTTGAAATGTATAAACGCCTATTAGAAACTGATCAGTTATCATGGACAGTCCCCAGCAAAACCAGCCAACCTTGGTATGAACTAGACTGGACGATTGTGGTAGGTTCGTGATGCAATTGATGCAATGGCCAATCGCTAAGAGATATAAACCGGTCATTAACTTAAAGTAAACGTGTATAAAACAAGTCAACAAAAATGATGCAATGACACACAGTATAACAAGTGTGTTTACAAGCTTCTGTTTCTATTTATTTTATGCATAACTACAGTTAGACCTCTAAAGATGTTCTCAGTCATGCTTGCTTTGTAACATATGACGCTGCTGTTGCAGAGTAAATGACTGCATCCTTCGGGTGAACGACGCAGACGTAGCCATCGTGTCCCACGGCAAAGCCGTAGAGGCTCTGAAGGTTGCAGGTTCTGTGGTGCATCTGTACGTACGTCGACGAAGGCCAGCTCCAGAAACTGTCATCGAGATCAAAATCACCAAAGGGCCGAAAGGTGAGTTCATTCATAAAAACTGAAATTCTTATAATAAAAATGAAGTAAAGACACTCTTTTTGTCTAATTACAACACTTTAAAGAGAAAATTTGATTTAAGGAAATAGTAATAATTGAAAGAAACATTCAATATTAACTACTAGTAACTTTTTACAGTTTGCCTCTTTTTTACTCCCCTAACTTCCCGTATATACAATCTTTGATTATTTAATTTTGACAAATAAATTAACATGCACCTTCAGCATTTCCTGTATGCAGTGATACACATCATGGTTGCTAAAACTAACAATTTGTCCTCATGTGTACAACTGCGAACAGGACTTGGTTTCAGTATTGCAGGGGGAGTTGGAAACCAACACCTCCCTGGAGACAACAGCATATTTATCACCAAAATCATCGACGGGGGGGCGGCACAGAAAGATGGCCGTCTGCATGTTGGCGACAGGTTATTGATGGTGAGCAATGTGACTTTTTCTTTTCTTTATGACATTAAAACAGCTGTACTCAGTCTTTGTGCATCCCAGAAAAAGTTCAACCCTCTGGTTATAAAAAGAAGAATACAAATACAGTCTGAACAAAAACTTGTTGAAAGACAGGTAGATTTTTAAGTTGCAGATAGACTGCAGTCAAAAGCTTCAAACAGCATCAGGGATAAGACCGTCTTTGGATTGTTGGATATTTTTAAAGACTCAAGTTTAAATGCAGCGACAGCAGACTCTCCTGCTGCAAAAAATAAATAATTGGATGGTAAAACACAGACAATCTTATCCAAATCATTCTTTGTCTGACTCAGATATTCCTTTTGCACCCCGGTCTTTTATTGATAAAATTGAGCACAAAAAATTAAGAGAAAACAAGTTATGAGATTAGCTAATTTAATACAGGATCAAATACAACAATTTAGGCTATACAGATCATTAGTTTACCACTAACCTGCTAGTCCAATGTCTGCAATGTCTATAATGCCTCTTAATGCTTTAGTCACAATTAGTGATGGGCTGATATAATTTATTCCAGCCAATACTGATAACTGATATTTCCCCTGCAACTGTAGCCGATAGCCAATATTTGGCGATACCAATACTTAAGTGTCTACAGTAACACAAAGTTTAGATTTCCTTTTTGTTTCTTTGACTGGACAATCACACTGTACTTGACCTTTTTAACATACAGCAAAGGTTCTCATGGGAATAAGTTTCACTTTAATACTTTCATATAAATAAATCTGAAAGTATTTAGGCCATTTATTGAATATTGGACATAGCTGTAAACCATAAGCTCTCCATTGCCAGGGATCTATTAGGAACAACTTGTATCCCTATCAAAAATGACATTTACCTAAAAAAACAGTCAATTACTGACTATAACTGTGAATATAATCTTCCCAATCTATCAGAAAGAAGTATACATTTCAAAACTAAAGTGTTTCTGAAAACAGAAAACAGTCGTTAGATTTTTTATTATCGGACTGAAACGATAAACTTAAATTGTGCAAATATCGGCCGATACCGATAGTGGCACAGATATGTTCGCCCACCCCTAGTCACAACTACCCTTACAGGTAGAGACGGGCTGTGTGGCCCACACAGGTGACCGCTCAATGAGCTCTTAAAGATACGGTCATGCTGCTGACAACAGGTGGTAGCAACACTTAACATGCAGTAGGTGAGACGCAGACGTGTCATACAAATGTTTCATTTTTTCAAAAGGACGGAAGAAGAGAGAGGGAAACCTGGGCACTCTGGCTGTTAGTGCTGTTCACATGATAAATGTGATTTGCATGCATGTGGCAATTGCACGCGATCAGGAGCCGGCCAGGAGATCCTACTAATGACTAGAGCAAGGGTCGGGAACCTTTTTGGCCGAAAGAGCCATGAACACCACATATTTTTAAATGTAATTTCCTGAAAGTCATACAATATTGTAGCGTCCCTTTCCCACACGGAGGCACGGAGCCTTAGCCTCTTTTAAGGTTCTTTATTCTGGTTACTGTGTAGACCGTTACCAACGCCGTACAACTTATTCAGCAACTCCTAAATTTCTCCCGCCGTGAGCGCTCCCTCATACTTTTTATTCCCTCGCTTCCGCTCCAGCCCTCCTATTTCCCTTATTCGGCCCATAGCTGAACCCCATTGGTCCAAACTACCCAACAACAGGCTGAGCGACAGAACTGAGGGCCAATCAGATCTCTGCTTGATGTGTTCAATGAACTCCGGAACTTAGAACGTGACCCAACAGCCACCCAGTCCAACTAAGTCCACGACAATATGTTTAAAACTAAAAATACAAGTGAATGAGTGCCTTTTATGTAATTTCAACACTTTTAAAGTACAATAAGTCTGTGGATGCTTTTAGTAACATTGTTATGCTGTTGCTAATAAATGATGAGTATTTCTTAGCATTAATGCTACTTCTGGTGCTGCATGGTTTTGCTGATGGTCTTGTCTGGTTGATAAGTGGTGAGTTTTAGCTTCATGCAGGCGTTGCGACTTTAAACATGATCTTAAGTTGGTCTGAATGTTCTTTAGATGTGATAAAGACTGCTCACATGCAGACGTGGAGCCAAAAATTGTCAGTACAGCCATACTCACACGCTGCAGTGTGTGTGACGGGAAGCGTGTTCTAAGTTTTGACAATCCGTGCGCAGTTTCACCTTGCTGCCAGTGCCCACTACCCCTCCCCTTTTCCTACATACCTGCAGCTGCGTGCTCCTTCTCAAAGACGGGAGCGCGCAGCTGCAGGCACGGCAATTTGCAGGTTTCAGGCTGTTACAAAGTCTGTGATATACCAGACATTAGTAAACCGATAGTGGCGCAGATTTTTTTCTCTCCAAGCACCGCTACTACTGCGTGCCCCCTCTGGCATTGCATCACCCCCAAGAAGGACTGGTCTAATGAAACATTCTTTTTATAATTAAAGATTTGTCTGTGAGCCAGATGTGACCATCAAAAGAGCCAGATATGGGTTGTGAGCCATGGGTTCGTGACCCCTGTAAGTGCGTGTAACTTACATTATCGTATACTTCACGATACACTTACCACACACGCCAACAGTATGTTCCATTTTCATGATGTCCCTTGAAAGTCCCACAAGGGAACAACTGCAAGACACACCTGCGCTCCCTTGAAGATGCAGCCGCTGCTGTCCATGATCCTCCACAGGCCCGGACAACCCAAAAACCGACAGCAACCGTGTAGCTAAGGCAAAAGGAACAGACACAGAGTGGCCCCAACGTGAATTAGATTTCTCGTTTTCTTCTCTCAAGCGGCTTACTACACCCCTTAGGACGTCTTCATGTATGGATCAGTTGTCAGTGTTTTCGAACCCTGCTGGAAATAAAGGGTCTTATTCTAATTGGTTTATCAGGTATGTAAGATAGCTATAATGGTAGATCTGAACCTGGACCCAGAGAAGCATTAGGGAGAGGATAAAAATACATTATTTTAGTCATAAAATAATCAATTATATAATATTCCTTTGAGAAGCATGTTTGTACAGTTTGAACTGTGTCCACAGGTGAATAACTGCAGTGTGGAGGACGTTTCTCATGAAGACGCCGTGACCATTTTGAAGACCACATCAGATGAAGTCTTTCTAAAAGTGGCAAAACCCACCCAAGTCTACCTGTCAGATTCATATGGGCTTTCCAATGTCAAACGATGTAAGTCTTTACTTCTGTTGGAAGTGATCTCTCTTTATCCACCAGCTTTTGTTTGTCTCTGCTTTTTTAATCTAGTTTAGACATTTTACTGTTGAGCGTTTTGAGTGTCTTCCAGATAACTAGAGCTATGACTGGATGGAGATTCTAATTTTTTTTTAATATCTCACATTTTTAAGCAGCTAAATGAAATGGGGCAGGCTGGAGATTTTTACATTTTACTCATTGGTTGTGTCCGAATTCCTTCTATATTCACTACAGAGTGCACTATATAGTCCGTTGGCCATTTAGCAGTGCTTTCCAAATCTACAATTCCAAAACCGAGTGTCCTAGAAATTTCCCAGGAGTCTCTACGAAAAACCAGTGTGCATCGATGCTCACTAGATTGGCGAAAATAGACCTTAATGCATTGCATCGGAACAATTTTTGCCCCAAAAAATGTATTTAAGCCTATGTCTGAATTCCCACCCTAACCCCGATTGACTAAAAAACTATATAGTGTGGCACTATGTAGTGCCCTGTATTTTAAAAGCAATTCGGACACCATGCTCACTTTTCTTTTTTAATATGACGTCATCGATTTAACAAAGTTAAAATCTAATTGATATGAGCGCTTTGCAACAATCATTTATGAGTCCACTGTCTTCTGAAGAGAAAAACTTTGATGGTTTATTTTTAAAAAAATCATTTTTTGGCAAAAAATTGTTCTGACGCAATGAATTGTGGTCTAAATTCGCAGATCTAGTGAGCATCGATGCACACTGGTGTTTCGCAGAGACTTACTCTACAAAATGGCGAACGCACTATATAGTGCACTATGTAGTGAATAGTGAAGAAATTCGGACACAACTACAATTCTAATTTCGAGTGCCCTTGAAATTTCCCAGAAGTCTCTGTAAAAAATCAGTGTGCATTGATGCTCACTAGATTCGTGAATATAGACCACAATGCATTGCGTTTGAACAATGTGTGCCAAAACATTTGATCAATTAGATTTTACTTAGTGAAATCGATGACATCATATTCCCTGTTTAAAAAAAAAAGGAGTGAGCATGGTGTCTGAATTTCTTTTAAAATCTAGGACACATCTAATTACTAACAAAAAGACAGGCTTAAAATGCAACAAAAAAATTAATCAACAGAACAAAACAAAGTCCCGCACTATATAGTTATTTAGTAGTTAGAGATTAAGGTGGAAATTTGGACATAGCCATAGATATTAAAGTTATCATCCTCACCTGCGCTGATTTTCTTTTTCTCCTTTTTTTTTTTTTTTTTTTTACAATTTCCCCAATGTTCCTTAGCGTTTTCTCCTACGATGGAAAGTCTCACCTCCTCCCCCATCATCTTCCGCACACCAGACTTCAGATCTGATCTTTGCTCCGCCTCCCCCACAAGTCACTCCCCCCTCAATATGCACCTGCAGGATGAAGATGAGATAAGCAGGTTAGATTGTTTTTTTAAATTTTTTCTACTGTTGAGTTGGAGGATCTATAGTTAGAAATGTGCACCTCCTGTTTCGATGCATGCCTTTAAGAGTTTTCATATTTTCAAAAATTATTTTTGTAAAACACAAATATTCCTTTTCCATCACGTCTCGTTTGTGAAAACTTGGGAAGATTTTCAGAAAACGTTTGACTGCTGTCATTGCCAGCAAAGGGTGTACAACAAACTTTGAGTTGAACTTTTCTTATTGACCAAATACTTATTTTCCACCGTAATTTACAAATAAATTCTTTAAATTCTAAAAAATTTCTGTTTTTTTTTTTTTCATTTTGTCTCTCATCGCTGTGGTTTGCCTATGATGAAAATTACAGGCCTCTCTCATCTTTTTAAATGGGAGAACTTGCAGTTTGTGGCTGACTAAATACTTTTTTTTGCCAAAAAGTGCTCCTCCTCCTCAGACAGAAACATCACACAAACGTAGAGATCTTGTCTTTGGTGGAGGAAGAAGGCATTAAAGTGGACAGCAGCCTGCAGGGACACCGACGGCTTCATCGGGCTGCAGAGATCCTGGAAACCACTATCAATAAATAAAACATTAATAAATCGTAAATCAAACAAATAAGCTTCCAAACATTTGGAGCGTTATCAATAAACATTCAGCTCACCTGTTCAATTGAGTTTAGTCGGTCAGTCTGCTGCGTGCTGTGCGGCGTTCACTTGCTGCTCTGTTTGATCACCTCCACTTTAATCTCGTAAAATTACGAGGTTTTTTTTCATACATTTACGACTCAAAATCTCTTAATTTTACGAGTTTTTTTCTCGTATATTTATGACTGAAAATCTCGTAATTTTACTTTTTTTGTTGTTTTTTTGGTGGCCCTAAAACTCCATCGTAGAAAGGAAATCACAGTGCTTTTTGTTTTTGTGAGTGTAGGATATTGACCTGTGAAACGACTTGCAGTGCAAAAAATGTGAACAATTTGGGATTTTATTTAAGACGTTTTACACTTCATCTAAAAAAATCTATGTTTTTGTTGCACATCAGTTCCAGATTTGGTCCTCAGCACAAAACTGAAATGGTTTTGGCAGCTCTGATTCTGCTGCCTCTACAGACGACTGAGGAACTTCTGATGAGGGGCATTGTGATCCTGACGCTGCAGTTCATGTTTGCTGTCAGCAGGAGTCCCCATAAATGCAACAAACGCTACCTCATTAAAATTACTCTGTGAAACGTTCAAATTAAAGTTCATATGACCACATGATGAAAGTCAGAAGTTACGGTTTAATCTATAAGCAACGTTTCACAGAAAAACAACAGCTGAAAGGCACAGAAGAACAGTTTTTTTTTTACTAAAAATAACAATCCTCTTTTTACATAAATTCTTTTTTAATTAAAACACTTTAGAAAGAGTTTCTAAAATCATAGATCAGTCCATTCCTTAAAAGAAAAACGTGTTTGTTTTTCCTAAATTTGTTTTTTAAAAAGTTGTGTATATGTGTGTTCAGAAAAGAGTTTATGTGTGGGTGTGTATTTTAGTGAGTTATCATGTGTGTGTGTTTCAAAATAAATATTCCACCTGTTACTTTTAATTTGAAATCTTCTTCTCCTTTACGCTGTTGCCATGATGTTCTCCATCATCAACTGTGTTTATCTCAGATCCTTTCTTACCCCATTTAGGGACCCGATTGTCTTTAACTGTCTCCTTTTCCCCCACTTTAGGCCTCCAGAGCCGGTTTACAGCACTGTGAACAAACACTGTGAAAAAGCTCCCTCTCCCCGACACAATTTCCCTGCAGACTTCAACCAAAGCCCCCTTCACTCCTCCCCCCAACCTAACTGTCACTTAAACCCGCTCCCTGACCCAAACGCCAGGTACTCTCCACTACCTTCATCACAGCCTTTCCTTACCCTCTATGTTCTTTTCCACCCACATCCTCTTCTTCATTCACTTCTTCTTAACTTCTTCATTGGTTTCGGTATTTACCAAACATTCCAGACTTGTCTTACTTTAGGCCCTCCCCTTTTTGAGCTCCTCTTCCCTGAGTGTTTGCTCCCCTGATCATCCATCTTTTAGTTCCTCTTCATCCAGACAACCTGCATCTTTTGTTTTCATCTCCTCCAGCTCTCTGATGACCTTGGCTTAGTCAGAAAACCTGTTATTTGTTTTTTTCCATCTTTTTAATTTTCCAAATGTTTGTCTAACAAGATTATTCCCCTCAATGGTTATCATCACTTTGCTTAATCAGAAGTTTAGATGAACAACTAGTTGGCCTTTGGCTTGAAACTGTTTCATTAATTTTACATCAATATTTGAAGCATCAATGTTATAAAATGATCTATTTGGGAGGCAAATACGTGTATAAACTTTGATACGTATATACCCAATTCTGCATAATATTTTACATATCATTTTGACAAAACAACAACAGTTACAGTTTTTACATTTATTTTTTTAATAAAGTAACATTGGATAATCCCCACTTTGCAGATGATTATTGATTCGTGGGTCCTAAAAAGTCGGGTTAGGCCTACATTCATTTGTTGAGAGAAACACTGATGGAGCACACAGCTATGATACAGATCAGTGAGGAGATGGTGATGAATTTGCGGGAAACAGGAAAATGAATCCAAAGAGCACATATAACTGGAGGAGTAGCAGAAAGAATTAAACACCTTATGCCTTAGTCACTGTGTGGGGGTTGACCCCCTTTTAACAGTGTTCCCTATGAGCTGTAGCCCCCAGCATGCCTGTTTTCATCGTACGGGTTCACAGAGTGGTCTAGGTCCATGATATTTTGTGCGGCCCACCTGCGTACAGGTTTGCCCACTTTTTTGCCCCCAGATAGCCACCAGGAAGAGCAGTTGTGACCACGACCTTAAAGAAGCTTTTCTGGTGCTGTTTGGTTGATCTGCCAGAGTTTTTTTAGTCATTTTTAGAGTTGGAAGAACCTCAGCTTTCAGTCCACTCCAATCACGCATTTCTTAACTTCGTGGACCACAGTCAAAGCCACACAGGTTGACTATTGCACTATTGCCTCTGTATGCAATGTGAACATCCCATGCTTCTGTGTGTGTGGACAAGAGTGAGACAGACAGAAATAGAAAGTGTGTGTGAAAAGGTTCCTTTCCCCCTCAGTACTGAATTTGGGCCAAGCCATCGTAAGTAGAGCACCGTCCCCCTGTGGTGCTCTGACATTCTTTGCTTTTGCCAGAGGAGAGCTTCACGGAGGATCTCGCTGCATTGTGATCTTTGCTCGCCTTTGTGACGCCAGCTCGAGAAGATGCTGCGGCCCACCGAAGCTCCAGACATGATGTTTTATCTGGACTGTCTGTACAGGGAACCCAGGAAAGTGGTTCTGCACAAGGGCTCCACGGGCCTGGGCTTCAACATTGTAGGTGGTGAAGATGGAGAGGGGATCTTTGTCTCCTTCATTCTCGCCGGAGGACCCGCCGACCTGAGCGGCGAGCTTAGACGAGGCGACCAAATCTTATCGGTAAGAGACAGATTCACACTTTCACTTGAAATGTTTGAGTCAGTCTGAAAAAAAGTCAGTAAATCTGGGAAAATGTTGCTACCTGTTTGCTTGATAACATTCAATAAATTATTCGTTTTTTATTGTCTAGTTATATTCAACTTTTTCTTGTAAACTCATGTAATCTTTAAACTATTGATCAAGCAGAAATGTTGCCATTTAAGCACAATGTTAGATTTAACTAAATAAAATAACAGAATATCATGTTTAAGAGGTCCCTCTCTCAGAATGCACCATAAAAACTAACACCCAGAGTTTAAAACAAAGGAAAAGTTGATTTAAATGAAGGAATTATGGCAATAAAGATGTCCTAAATTAACAAAAACATAATTGATGTGTATTTCAAAGTACAATCTTCTTTACAATCATCAAAATAGACAACCTATATATCTATATATGTGAGAAACTACTCTAAATCTGTAATGATAAGTTTTATCATTTCAACTTTAGAATTATTGCTATTATTTAGGGAATACACACTTAACCTAGGAAGCAGTCCTGGTTCTACCTACCACACGCTACGCTGCAGGGTTACAAAGGTTAAAGTTACAGCTCTGTTGTCAAGTAGGATCTATTAATCTGTCTTTGCCATCACGTTTTAAATATATTTGTTTACAGATAAGAGATTTGAGGGAATTTTCTGTTTTAATTTTACCTGTAATTTTATTTTGTTTGATTTATTTCTTTTTTTGGTCAAACTGTCAGAAACTGCAATGTGTGCAGCCAGATGTGGAAAATAAACAAAAGAATTAAAAGTAAATGTGCAACTGTGTGCAAGAACTGATCGGTTCAACTGGAAAATTACACAGCTGCACACATACACCAGCATGTTTTTTTGTTTGTTTGTTTGTATGCTGATAAACATGATACTTGTTTCTGTCCATCCATTTTCTTTACCCGTTAGAATCCTTTCAGGGTCATGGGTGGCCCGTTCCCGGCTAATGTTGTGCGAAGGCGGGTCCACCCGAACAGATAATAAAAGTTTCACCTTCAGAATAGTTTTATTATAGAGATACATTTTATGAATTATTTTAGTTCTTTTTTATTTTGTAGAATGTAAACTTTTAAGGTATTAATATCTTTATTTAGTGTGTTTTTTTACTGGTTCTTAATGATGTTTTTTTTATTGAACAGCAGCTCTGTTCAAAAATGTCTTAGAGAGCATCTGGTATTCTTAAAAATGACAAACAGTAAAAAACAAAACAAAAAAAAAGTTTTCTGTCAAAGTACTAACCTACATTTTCTTTGAAATCAACATCTTAAATCCAGAACAGATTTTTTTTTAACCCTCGTCTTGTCCCTGCTTTTAATTGCGCCCAATCGGCTTCTTAATCCACCCAAATTAAAGAAAGTAATTATCATTTCCACGTCGACCTGGTTTTGAAGTCTAACAATAACCCCCCCCCCTCACTGAGCATGTCTTTTTATTCTGTGAATTGAAAAGATACAGTCTGAAAATAAAAATGTTAATAATAAAATGTCAAAGAACAACAATCCATTCATGAAGACTAAAATGGTTGTTTTGATTTTCAGGTTCCAACTTTTTCCTACTTTTTTTAATACAGCGGGGAAAATAAGTATTGAACACGTCAACATTTCTCTCAAAAAACATATTTCTAATCGAGCTATTGACATGAAATTTTCACCAGATGTCGGCATCAACCCAAGTAATACACACATAGAAAAAAATCCAAACATTTATGTCCATAAATGTAGTTATGTGTAATAAAGTGAAATGGCACAGGGAATAAGTATTGAACACACGTACTGAAATTTCTTTAATACTTAGTGCAAAAACCTTTGTTGGTGATTACAGCCTCAAGACGCCTCCTGTATGGAGAAACCAATGGAATACATTGCTCAGGTGTGATTTTGGCCCATTCATCCACACAAACTGCCTTCAAATCTTCAAGGTTCCGGGGGTCTCTTCTTTTAACCCGGATCTTCAGTTCTTTCCAAAGATTTTCAATTGGATTCAAGTCTGGTGATTGACTGGGCCATTCTAGCAGCTTTATTTTCTTTTTCTTCAACCAGTTGAGTGTTACCTTGGCTGTGTGCTTGGGATCGTTGTCTTGCTGAAAGATCCACCCTCTTTTCATCTTCAGCAGCCTGGCAGATGACAGCAGATTCTGATCAAGAATGTCTCCATACTTTTCTCCAGTCATTATTCAATGATATGAAGTCTACCAGTACCACATGCTGAAAAACAGCCCCACGCCATGATGCTCCCACCTCCAAACTTGACTGTTGGTATGGTGTTTTGGGGGTGATGTGCAGTGCCATTTTTCCTCCAAACATGTTGTGTCTTATGACATCAGAAGAGTTCAATTTTGGTCTCATCTGACCAGAGTATCTTCTCCCGGAATGTCAGGGGTTTATCCAAATGTTGTGTCGCAAACTCCAAACGAGCTTCAACATGCTTCTTCTTCAAAAATGGAGTCTTTCGTGGTGTGCGTGCATGGAGGCCATGGCGGTTGAGTGCATTACTTATTGTTTTCTTTGAAACAACGGTACGTGCTGATTCCAGGTCTTTCTGAAGCTCTCCACCAGTGGTCCTGGGCTGTTGGAGAACCCTTCTGATGATTGTTCTGACTCCTCTGTCTGAAATCTTGCGAGGAGCACCTGGCCGTGGCAGGTTTATGGTAATGCCGTGTTCTTTCCACTTCCGGATGATGGCCCCAATGGTACTCACTGGAACTTTCAGAAGTTTAGAAATGCGCCTGTAACCAATTCTTTCAGTGTGTTTTGCAACAATAAGGTTGCGAAGGTCTTTGGACAGCTCTTTGCTTTTACCCATCATGCAATGCTTCTTGTCTAACACCTTGCTGGTGAGAAACCTTTTTAAAAGGCATCCATCAGGACTACACCAGCTGATATTACTTTGCACTAATAGGGGGCAGGTTAACCTTTTGAATACTAACAAACTCCAGCTGCTTTCTTGGCTTGCCAGATCTTTTTACCCTTCCTTTTCTTCATGTGTTCAATACTTATTCCCTGTGCCATTTCACTTTATTACACATAACTTCATTTATGGAGATAAATGTTTGGATTTCTTTCTATGTGTGCATTACTTGGGTTGATGCCGACATCTGGTGAAAATTTCGTGTCAATAGCTCGATTAGAAATATGTTTTTTGAGAGAAATGTTGACGTTTTCAATACTTATTTTCCCCGCTGTATGTATATTTTCTGGACTTCCCAGTGTCACACTTTAGTCTGTCGTTCCTCATTTTCAGACAGTTGCATAAGTAATGGATGTTTTTTATATTGTTGTGTTGAGACGATGCAAACACTGATGTATCACAAGAACATATGAATTTAGCCCAGTCCTAAAAATGATTAGTCCTCTAAAGGTTCAAATATCTTGTATGTGCATATGAATCTTATCTCAATATTTCACCAAAAAGCAAAGTCAAGAAGGGAGTAGGAAAAAAAATTCCAATGTTCCCTCGCCTCATCGTGGTTCACCTTTTGCAGTTTCACATATTTTCTTTTTTTTTGTACAATTTTGCATATTTTATTTAATCTGTTGTGTTCTGCGTTCTGATTGGCTGCTGACCTTGTGAATCCATCTCCATGCCGTGTCTGTCATGTTTGCCATATTTACATAAATCTGTGATTGCTAGCAGATCTTTGTTTTCATTCTGTCACACTGGACGTGTTTTTCTAGAAGGTTTAAACTTTGAGTGTTAAAAAAAGACAGAAAAGTGTGAAAATGTTTATTTGGGTCTGAGAAAAGTGTATAAATTGTGTAGTGAGAGCCTTGAAACATTCATAATTCTACATCGCGGATTTCACCTATCGGGTTTTATTATTATTATTTTTTTTTTACAACGTAACCTCTGCGATAAACGAGGGAGAACTATGTATTACTTCTAATGTTTTGTTTTGAAACAGGTGAATGGGATCGACCTCAGAGAAGCGACACACGAACAAGCAGCAGCAGCGCTGAAGGGGGCGGGGCAGGTGGTCACCATCTTTGCCCAGTACAGACCAGAAGGTAAGTCACCGCCAACCAGTCACTATAACAGAACATACGGGATGTGAAAATGCTAGAAATGACAGATTTAGTGTTATATCTATTTCAAACTAAATAAGATTGAACCCATTAATAGCCTAGAATCCCCTTCTGATATGTCCTAGTCTGTAATAAGATTATAAAAGGGAATGGGTGAAAAAAAGAGTTATCTGTCTTCACACACAGGATCCAAAATATTTTCATGGAGTATGAATTATTTTACCTTTGAAACCATTTATTTTAACATTTTTCAGGGAGGAAAGAGCTTTTATGTTAGTTTTTAAGACAACAATTCATCAATTAAAAAGAAAACGTTTTTTCAAACAAAAGACAATGAACCTTTTCATAAATTATGACATATTTAATTGTTCGTTTAATTAAAACCTGTAAATCTTTATCAAATTGTTTCAGCAATTTGGGAGTTTGGTTTTTCCTCTTAACTTTTTTGTTTCTGACTTTCAAAGAAATCCACGGTTGTCATAAACAGCATTAAGCTGAGCTTTTTCTTCTAATTTTCTCGTTTTGTCTTTCAGAATACAGCCGCTTTGAAGCCAAAATTCACGACCTCAGGGAGCAGATGATGAACCACAGCATGAGCTCAGGGTCTGGATCTCTTCGAACCAATCAGAAAAAGTCCCTCTATGTCAGGTTGGTTTTCTTTGAATTCCAGTTTGAGTTAAAGCTCATTTCTGAAACTGGCAAAAGAAATGAATGTCTAATGACAGCGTCATTTTATTTTGAAAACACATTTCTACAAGTTTGAAGATAAAATAAAATGATCTGCAACTTTTGGGAGGAGAATACAATTTTCATTTTTAAAGTGTGTTGATTCGGGACAATTTTAATACAACAGTAGGTTAGCATTTGCTGTGTTTACCAAATAAGCTGAAATGATTCTCCCTCCGTTTGCTTCTGGCTGCTGGTCCCAAAGCTGAGCTGTTTAATTTTGAATAGTAGATCAGAAAATTAGTAGGACTCCATCTTTCTCGCTTTTTGAATCAAAAAGATAGAAAAAAGATTTAAAAATATTTCTTTTTACTTGATTATATTTGTAAGGATTTCTTACCAGGATTACAGAAAAATTATATTTTTCCTTTGTCAAAGAATTAAGAACTCAGGTTTTTTGCACTCCGTGTACATATGTGGGTCTAAAGTTGCTAAAAGAGAAATTGAACTTCCTGTTTGAAGCCTGACAGCTCAAGCAAGTCACTAAATAGTAAATGGTAAAAGGTTTATACTTTCTACCTTCCTCGAAGGCCCATGACTTTACATCCTCTAAAATGTTAGGTAAATGTATCTTTATATTGTTTTAAGGAATAAATAATGACTAAAAAGCTAAATTTATAAAAAGGTTTACAAAAAATGATATAATAGGGAGAGTAAAAAAAATTATTTTTCTTTTACCTATTAGAGTCTCTTATAACTACATAAAACCTGTGAAGAAAGTAAGCACAACTACCCTGATTTATGCAAAATGACAAATTGAATTTTTGTTCACCGTGGAAGGCCATGTCTTCCCCTGATGCTCCTCTGTTTAGAGCACTGTTTGACTATGAAAAGTCCAAGGACAGCGGACTCCCCAGCCAAGGGCTCAGCTTCAGGTACGGAGACATACTCCATGTCATCAACGCCGCCGATGATGAGTGGTGGCAGGCCCGCCGTGTCACCCTGCATGGAGACAGTGAGGAAATGGGTGTCATTCCTAGCAAAAGACGGTGAGCAGGAGATTATAATCTCGTTTTGACGATGTTTTGCAGACAAAAAGCTGAAATAAACAAACCTCAGCAGCTGACTTGATTTTAACACTGAAATTAAGTTGTGTTAGTGACATACGTCCTTTATACTGATAATAAGGAATAGATTTCTTTGCAGGGTGGAAAGGAAAGACCGGGCACGCCTTAAAACTGTGAAATTCAACGCAAAACTCGGGTCTTCTGATTCAAGAGCGGTAAGTGAATTAAAAACATGGCGATGTGAAAACATACTTAACCGACATCCTGTCATAGATGAAGAGACTATTTCCCCTTCCAATCTGTTTGATAAAATGAAATCTGAAAACATCTTAACCTAATGTCCTCATCTTAAAATCCATCTCCTTTATCACTGCATGTGTTTTTTTTGTGTCATTACTTCTGTGTTTTCAATCTGATTCTTTTTTTTGTGTTGCTTTTCCTATAGCATGACCTCAATAAACTCCTGCCTCATTTTGCTTTTATTTGAAATTGTTTTCAGCCAATGGAAAGATGGGAATACCAGTAAAATGTCATTTCTGTTGAAATTGAGAAAAAGAAGTAGTGATGAGAATCACTAATACCATATTCCAGGTGAATACTCGATTCTGATTGGCTGCTGGGTGTACATTAAAAAGTGATAAACCACAGTGATAACCACACGGTGAAAAAAGAAGTTCCGGTCACCTAGCTTAAATGTTTTGTATCACTGCGCCGGCTTCTTTAAAACAACCTTTTTATTCATCATCTGGACAAAAACAAGCGGTAAGAGGTGAACTTTCTCTCTACACTGATGCTTTATTCAACCCATCGGAAAGATCAGCATATATATATATCGCCCAATCTTGACTGCAGCAGTGGTGCGGGGCGACAAAAGCAAGAACTAAGGCCAAAAACTGGTTAAGGTTTTGCTTTTGTTAGTGACCATGGTATAAGCGGGTTAATGACCTTCGAAGTGTGCATTATTACATTTTAGCACACTTCGCATCGGACGGTTCAGGCTTCCACGGCGTGCGTTAAAAAGTAATAATGCAGACTTCTTCGGCCATTAACCTTTACTAATACCTATTTGGAGGTGACGTTCTTTTGTTGTTGTTGCTGTTGCTGTTGCTCTGTTCTGTCGAGTCACTGAATTTTTTTGGAACAGCTCAACTGGTCTGTAGGTCAGTTCTCAAAATATTACTAGAGAGCCTTTGAATGGATCCCTGCCTGTTTTCCTGCTCTCCCTTCACTACGTGCTGCTGGTTTCCTGGATCCAGGTGTGTTGTGTCAGTCGGAATGAGGAGATGCCTCGGTCAAATCAGCAGAAAACCGAGCAGGGAGAACTGAAAACCAGGCAGGGTGGTAGATCTCAAAGACGGTTGGACAGTCTTGTTATACAATATTTAAATAACAAAACAAAAAAGACATGTGAAAAAACCTGTATGCTGATGACTTAATGCTATTTCACATGGTAGTTATGTCTAAAAGTGCCTCATTGTGAAGGGTGAAAAAACAAAGCTTTCTGGCTGCTATTGCTGTTTTTACAGTACACAGCACTAAAAGTTGTCTCGTGGTCTACTGCCACCTAGTGGTGTCAGGAAGTTGAACATTTTTCAGTCCTGTTTTAAGTATCAACAAGATGTATAAATATTGTAAGACCTATTTTCTGCCTACAGCTTTGGAAATAAATTAATCATAGTATAAAAAACACCTATAGTGCGTTTGCCATTTTATAAACCTGTTAGAATCTAAATTTGCAAAATCGAGTACCCTAAAATTTCCCAGACGTCTCAGCGAGAAACTAATGTGTTTCCATGCTCATTAGAGTGGTGAACATGAACCACAATGCATTGCATTTGAATGATTTTTCAAATTATTGTCTTATAAATAGTCTTTGTAAAATGTTCACATTTGTTAGGCTTTTACTTCGGGAAGTGGGAGAAATGTGCACTAGATGGGGGCAAGATAGTATCACATTATGTAGTCTTTTAGGGGTTAGGGAGCAATGAGGGAATTCAAGCATGGCCATTGTATCTTACCTGGAACTAGTTTTTTCATGTACATTTTTAAGAATTGTGTGCATCAACCCATCCTTTTTACAACAAGAGTTGTTAGCCTTGACAGCAGGTCACAAGACGACCAGATACTAATGCAAGCAGGGTGTTTGATAAAAATGTTTTCTTCTCGCGCACCAGTTCTTAGGGGAGTTTGTCGGTGCACACATGACATGGTCTGAACACTTTCTTTCAGTCCAACCCGTCCGTCTCAGTTATAACTTCTCCACATGAGAATGTTTGCTCTAATACTTCTGTAGGAAAACTTCGCCTTTTCTAAACAACAAATCATGGACTCAGTATGTATCATGTTTCGTGAATACTAACAAATATAGTTTTTCATTGAAAAGAAGAGCTACAGTTTTTGGAACTAACGATGACCCATTTGAGATTTATCTCATTTATTTTAAGTTTAAATTTGTTTTATTCGTCTCACATAAACCTTTTTTTTCTCATTTCGACAAATGCATTTTTAGTGGTATTCCTATCATTCTGTTCAATGCAACTGCGACACATCAAGCAGTACACAAAAAAATGTATTATATAAATATAAGCGCAAATTCAAAAAAATCTTTCATTGTCAGTCTTTTTTTGTCATAAACGAACATCAAAGAGGTGTGGAGGAAAACAAGATTTTAAAAGTAAATTGGATCGGTTTCATTGACTCTCAGTGTCGTCTACCAAAATAATTTTAAAAAGAAAGTTGAAAAACTTCTTGATGTCTCCCTTTTTGCAAGTTTATACTTTGCTGCATGAACTTGACAGATGTGCTTGTTTGCGCCATGCTTTCTCTGCCTTCACAGTCATTCACTGACACGCATAAAAAGAATTTCACCTTCACACGAAAGTTCCCATTCTACAAGAACAAAGAGGACGAGCAGGATGGCAGTGATTCCCAACGTAAGTATGCCCACAGACAGAACCGTCTGAGCGTTCGTTTGGACCCAGCGAGCAAACCACAGCGTTTGACGCGCAAAGCATCATGGGCAATCATCCTTCCTGAGGTTTTTTGGTTTTGTTTTGTTTTTTTTTGTTTGTTTTTTTGGGGGGGGGTACCATCAAAGCTCAGTGTAGCTCATTCGCTCCATCTGAATGATTCCTTTCCTGTCAGGTAACAAGCAGGTTTATTCCAGGTTTGATCTGTAAGTCCGGTTGTACTTGGCTCCCCCTGCTGGCGGCTCAATAACATTGCAGGAAAGTGTTTGTTGACTCGGTCTTTTGCTTATGTTGCGGCTGTTTCCCTTCCTTTTTATTTTTCTTGTCTCATCCGGCTCATGTGGCTGGACCGATAGGACATCCTGGGGATAGGTGATGATGGGTATGGGACAAAGATTTCCAGTAAGTTTGTGCACACTGTAGCCAATGTGGCACACTCTTTTCTGAACTTGTTTCCGCTGCCTGCCTTAGTGCATGTTGTGGTAGTTGGATGTTGCTTCTTGCTTATAAATTAAATGACAAAATGATGCTCCGTAATCTCAGTTTAAATGCGCATGATGTTTTAATCTGCTTGATGGTTTTGGATTGTTGTGAGTCGATTAATTGCTAAAAACTATAATACTTAGTCATCAAAATTGTTTATGTCGGTAAATTTTAGTTTTATTCTTGCTTAATCACTGAAATTTTGACTTTTGGTGGTATAAGAAGTTGTTTTTGTCCAAAAAAGTCCTTGAAAAAATCAGGAAAATCCCAAAGAGAGGCAGTCACAATTTTTGTACCAAATAAAAAAGATCTAATATCATAGATAGAATCAACCAATTTTTTTAAAATTTATTGCTGTTTTAAACACCTAATGTTCTATCTGTCTTTATGTTTAGTGGTGGCTGCCTCTTGGCCAGCAGGTTTATAATTTTAATGGAAATATTCTGGTTAAAAATAGGTTAATAAAGTGAAATGAAATATAGAATTATGGTGTTAGTAAATATGCATCTTAATGATTAATATAGTGGTATTAATCTACTTTTTTCAGCTAGAAATGAATTATTTAATATTGATATAAATTGAAAATGGTAAAAAAAAAATCAGTTCAGTCAAGTTTCTCCTTCAGTGGGCCACAGAAGATTTAAAGAACCTTGCAGAATCAAGCCGACGTGCATTTATAATTTACAGCCATTTGCTAAAATGATGTACGGGTTTACTTTTACTGCACTTTTCTATCTTCAAACACAGTCACTCACTGAAGGCCTTACAGTGCCGCCAACCCATACCCACCAGCATCAGATTGGGGTTTGGTGTTCTAGCCATGGACGCTTTGACACATGGGCAGGCAGGAGGGGAACCAAACCAGAATTTTCTGATACGAGGTTGACCGCTCTACCCCTGCATCATAGCTGCCCGCGTTTGTCTTTAATATGACAAAAGATTTAATAAAATACAGACAGGAAGTCAGATATACAGTGCCATGCAAAAGTATTCATCCAGTTGGATGTTTGTCCCTTTTGTTGCTTTATAAATCACTTATGGTCATTAAAATTTGTCTTTCCTCACACAAAAAATTATCAGAAAAAAATCCTTCAATGTTGATGTGAAAACAGAATTCTACAAAGTAATGTCAATAAAACAAAAACATGAAATGAAATATAACTGTTTGCATAGTTATTCACTCTCTTCAAGTCAGTGTTTAGTAGATGCACCTTTGGCTGCAATCACAGCTCTGAGTGTGTGTGGATAAGTCTCAGTCAGTCTTGTACATCTGCACAGTGGAATTTTGCTCCATTCGTTTTTGCTAAATTGCTGAAGTTCAGGTTGCGTGGATATCAGGCATGAGCAGCCCTTTTTAAATCCAGCCACAAATTCTCCATGGGATTTAGGTCTGGGCTTTAACCCCCCCTCCAGAACATTTACCTGGTTCTTTTTAAACCGTTCCTGCGTAGCTTTTGCATTATGCTTTGGATCATTGTCTTGCTGGAAAATAACTCTCTTCCCAAGCTGTAGTTTTCTTGCTGACCGAAAAAGATGTTCTCCAAGATTTCAGTGTATTTTGCACCATTCATTCTGCCCTCTACCTTTACAAGCCTTCCAGGGCCTGCTACTGAGAATCCTACCCACAGCATGATGCTGCCATCACCATGCTTCACAGTGGGGAAGGTGTATTTTTGACGATGTGCAGTGTTTGGTTTCCGCTAAACACATTGTCTTTTCTGATGGTCTCATCAGACCAAAGAATATTCTTCCACTTGATCATGGAGTCTCCCACATGCCTTTTGGCAAACTCCAGTCCAGATCTAATGTGCATTTTCTTCAACAGTGGCTTTCTCATTGCCACTCTCCCATAAAACTGTGACCGGTGAAAAAACGGGCAGCATTTGCTACATGCACAGTCTCTCCCGTCTCTGCAGCTGAAGCTTGTAACTCCTTCAAAGTCGTCTCCTACTTGCACAGTCACTCCGTTTATGATCTAGGCAGATTCACACATGTGCCATATCCCTTCCATTTCATGTTCAATGCCTTGGAGATTTTTTTTGTATCCCTCCCCTGACTTCTACCTGTAAACAATCCTTTCTCTGAGTTGCTTGGAGTGTTCCTTTGTCTCCATGGTGAAATAGTAGCCAGGAATACCGCTCCACCAGTATCTGGACCCTTCATAGTCACTTGGGACACACCCCCACTACTCAGGTGATCTTCATTTCACTAATTGTGAGGCTATTGGCACTAATTGGATAGACTTCTATTGAATTAGACCATTACATTTAAAAGGGGGTGAATAATTAGGCAAAAAAATTATATTTCATTTCATAATTTTGTTTCATTGACATTACTTTGTAAAATTCTGTTTTCACATTGACGTTAAAGGTTTTTTTCTAGAAATTTTTGTGTAAGGAAAGACAAATTCTATTGACCATGAGTGATTTATGAAAGCAACAAAAGAGACAAACATCCAAGGGGTGAATACTTTTGCAAGGCACTGTACATGATAATGGATCAACTAATGCAACATCCAAAAATGTGTGTGTGTGTGTGTGTATATATATATTTGTTTTAAAATGTATTTAAAACGTAAAAGAGGGGAAGAATGAAAGAAAAACAGTGATATTTACTGCTGTCACTGTTTCATCTGGTCAGCTTCTTGTGGAACTGCTGCTGGAACATGTTTTATGTGTTCTGTAGTTTTATTCATTCACATTACGGTTTTCTAGACTTGACGGTATCACTGTTTGCATGTTCTGGATGTTGGTCACCGCTGTTGGTCACAAAGTCTAAGGCAGCAATTTGGCTACTCCATAATGTCAACTAGGAGCTGCACACACCTGCATGAGCATGCTGATAATTTACCTGAGTGTTCTGCAGGGATGCACCTTCCTGGATGGCCTATTCAGACCTAGATCAGATGTATTGAGTGTTTGCATGATGCATCACCACCAGAAATGTTTGCCTGTTCGCATGTCAGTGTGAAGTGAAATAAATAATCTTCATAATGATGCAAACATGGATGCATATCACATTTTTATTTTAGTAAGACATAGTTCAGATATTGTTTCAGTTTTTTTTCCATATAGGTATTCCTAACTCAACCATTATAACTAAACTGGTTGTGTTAAATTAGGCATGTCACTAAAATTTACCAAACTTCCTGACTTTTTAAAAATGTGTTTAATGTTCTTCATTATTTTTATATCATATGTTTTTCACTTTCTGAGTTTCAACAAGGATGAAAAACGTTAAAATGGTCTCATGTATTTGAATGTAGCTGCAGCTTTGCCTCAGTGTTGCAAGCTGAAACTGAATTCCTCTGTTTGCATGTCATTTTGGTAAACCTGACAAACGACTTCTTATATTGTTTTATTGTTAAACACAGAGTCCCTTTTGTTTATTAATCTGTTTATCACCAGGGAATAAAGATGAGGGGATTCTGTCATATGAATCTGTGCTGCGACAAGAAAGTAAGTAAACAGACACTGTTATTATTCACTTTAATTTGTTCTTTATTGTTCTTAGGAAATGTTCAAATACCTGTCCTGCCAAACTTTTATTTTTATTTTGATGCTTAGAGTTTTGAAACAAAAAGTTCAGGTTTGATTGTGTTAAGTAGCTGAACAAGCCAACCAATTTTTTTAATATATAGTTAAATTGGATATTTTCAAATGTTAGTTGGCAGAACAAATCATTTCAGATGTTTGGTTTCCGAACAAATCTTTTGACCTAAGCTGAATAAAACCCATCTAGGCATTTCTTGGAAAAAAAGGATTCCATTTTTTTGGTGAAAAACGTAGCTAATTGAGTAGATATCCTGGTATTCTTTTGTTTCTAGTTGATTATGCCAGACCAGTCATAATCCTCGGACCGATGAAGGACAGGATCAATGAAGATCTGATATCAGAGTTCCCAGACAAGTTCGGTTCTTGTGTTCCACGTAAGTACCACAGTCAAGGTGAACAAACTTCAGCAGATTTCAAAACAAAACAAAAAAGTTTTCGAAGTATTTTAACTTGTACCTTAGATTTATCATGAGTTCATGTAGAGTTAACATTAATTTATCATTGCCTCAACTCACAGTAAGTATTAATTCCAGCATCATCTGATGAAACAATTTAAGCCAAACAAACCAAATTTATTAAAAGGTAAAAATGTACAACTGTGTTTTTCCAATGACAAATTAGTTATTATGATCAATAAATGTGTTTTTCCTGATGCTATATTCACACCAAACCCAAGTTCTAAAACACGCTTTTAGCATAAGGTGTTCACACTGGACTGTCGCTACTTCAAATACGTTTATTTCATTATCTGAGTGTTTTCAGATGGTCTGGAATGAAGACAGGGAGGACTGTAGAGTTTTTGACCTGACAGCTAGTTTGTGAAGACTTTAAATTAGTGCTGATCTTTAGAAAATGACAATAGGGTTTTTTTTCAGAAAATGGTAAAACTCCTTGTCAAAAAACTTGATCCATTATTTAGTTAGCACTAGTGGTGCACCGACTAAAGAGCTGTGAATATTGCAATTGATTGTAAATTGAAAAGTACAAAAAATACAAAAGTTTGACTTTTTTCTATCTTAATACTGTTTTTCAGGTCTTTGCAGTACAGGAGATCCTCTATCCCCCAATTGATAAAAAGTCCTAAAGGCAAATTGTTGTAAAAAAAAAAAAAGATTGGATAAATTTGTTTATTTAATTTATTTTTTTATTTGTTCATTGTTATTTGTCTACCCAATTTTCTTTTGTTAATCCAGGATCACATGGGAAAGAAATGTACTTATTTTATGTCTACAGTTTGAACAAAAAACGTACCGGAAGGTTCTAGAAGTAGGAAATGTGGGAAAAATGATCAATCTAAAGTGATTTATGATTAGTAAAGGTCTTAAATTTTGCAGCACAAATTATGAATTTGCTTTAACAACACCATCTATAATTCCTAAACAACACCATTTATTATGACAGTTTAAAACAAAAGTAAACAATCAAAAAATCTTTTCTTTTTAAACCTGTCTACATTCACCTTTTGAGGGCATGTTTTCATTTACCAATCTCTTCTATTTTATTTCACCTCTTAAACCTTTGAAAGCTGCTAACAGTTCAGATTACCAAGGTAAGTAAGCAGCTAAACCAATTTGACATTTTATCTTGAATTGCAGCAACATCATCGTTGAATATTCACTTCAGGGTGAGTTTTGATTTCTAGTAAAATAGTCAGAACAGCCAACAATAATTGGAGTTAACTGCACATTAAATGGTAGCAGTTTATTCCTCAAAGTAAAATTAAAAGAAGAACAACGATGGAAACTTGACTCATCAGATTTGGATACGACTACAGCCAAATCTTTGTTTAAATCCATTTTGAGCAATCCTTTATTTAAGAATAAACAAACTGAGTCGTATACTGAGTTTAGTTCAGAAAGCTGTTCTTTATGAAGCAGTGGGAACAAACAAAACCTTCAAGAAAAATAAACTCCCTCCACTGCTGCTTGGCATGATTTTTCTTTAGAGACAACTGTCCTCGATATAGTCAGTTGAGGTGGCTCGTGCATCTGGTCCAGATGCCTCCTGGATGCCTCCCTGGGGAGGTGTTCCGGGCAGGTCCCACTGGGCGGAGGCCCCGGGGAAGACCCAGGACATGCTGGAGAGGCAATGTCTCTTGTCTGGCCTGGGAATGCCTCGCGGTCCCCCCAGAGGAGCTGGAGGAAGTGGGTGGGGAGAGGGAAGTCTGGGCATCTTTGCTTAGAGTGCTGGCCCCGCGACCCGGTCCTGGATAAACGGAGGAAGATGGACGGATGGAACAACTGTCCTTTGCAGCCAGAACCATTCTTTTGAAAACCCAATTAATCACGGAGAATCTTCTGCTAAACAGCACGGCTGTAACACTTAGACGTTTCACCGCATAAATGTTGAGACATCCAATCCTGCAAAGTTCTGTCCTGCTTCCTGCTCACAACTTGGTGCATCAAGGCCTGAGATTTTCTGGCATCTTTGGTTCTGAATGTTCTTTGGAACAAGGTCATTTCATGGAAGTGGGAGCAAAGAAACTATTGCAAAGTCATTCTTGGAAACACAACAGTCGCAGAGTTTTGCTTTGTGACCGTGATTATTGTAAACATAATTAAGTTAGATTTGTACTTCATAACCGCCCAAAAAACCCTTTATAAGTCATTTTTATTGGGGTAACTTGTGCAGATTGAGCATTCAAACACATGTCCTTCCAATTTAAATAATAAGAATCAATGGCTGCATTTTTCCCTTTAGTAATCACTTGCTAGCATTTTAGAGTAGCTGGCTTCAGTTTTCTAGTTGCGCATCAATGTGTTTTAGTTATAATGGAATTTTGGCACTTAAGTAGCTGGCCTTTCTATTTCTTTTAATGGATCAGAGGATTATAAACTCCAGATTCTTAATTACCGGTAGTCAGACTTGGTAGCCTGCTTTGGTGAGAATAAAGTCTTCATCCTCTTCAATAGAATCAGTTTTCCTCTTTTTGCAGCACTTTAGGTCTTCCGTTTTTCTGTTTGCTTCTGTTAAACAGCGTCACAAATGTAATATCCACCATTTTATTGTTTACTTTATTTCTAACATATTGCTTTTCTTCACCCCAAAGATACAACAAGGCAGAGGAGGGACGGCGAGGTCGATGGGCGGGACTACCACTTTGTGACATCCAGAGAGCAAATGGAGAGAGACATCCAAGAGCACAAGTTCATCGAGGCGGGACAGTACAATGATAATCTATATGGAACAAGTGTCCAGTCTGTGAAATATGTGGCTGAGAGGGTGAGAATCTTCCTTTGGGACATTTAAAGCCTTAGTCACAACTGCTCTTAGGGATGGATACTAGCGGTGTAGGGAAAAATCGATTCTGCAATATATCGCAACATTTCATTTGGCGATATTTGTTTCGATTTAAAATGCTTTGAGGACGATGTTTATTTAATTATGTACGGGGTCCTTTAGCGTCTCACTCTTGTTTTCCACCTAAACCTCCGACCTCTAGTTGGCAGCACCGCCCACTGAGCCTCGTTGAGCAGCTCTACACCGCACAAAACAACTACAAGTTCTCAGCAAAAAAGACGTGCACTACTTAGTTTTTACTTAGGATGGGTACCGATCCGAAACTCTGAGCCATGTTGCTGCCAGTATCCTATAAAAACCCAGATTGTGCTAAGATAAGAATGAGTGAAGCAGTGCAATATCGCGATATGTATTGTATTGTAGACGCGTATCGGGATAGCAACATATCGCCAAACTCTGCGGATACACACCCCTAGTGGATACGTGCTGTCTGCGGTTGAAAAATGGGCAAATATGTACAAAATTTCAAAGTCGTAGGCTACTTGGTGAGCCTGTGGAACAAAAATGTTCATGCACAATTTTTCTTTTGGCATGCTGGGGGGGACAGACACCTTAACACCTATTTTTCATTTTTCCCTAACCCTGCCCACTGTGCAAGGAACCCATTAGTCCTGTTGAGGTGGGCACTCCATGCGTGCAGCCTGACTGTTAGAATTATGGAAATTAGACAACCAGACCGTTCTTTGTGTGTCTATCCTACGGGCGTATCACATGCACACCTCATCCATGCAGCATTTGGGCACGCTCAGTAAGGAATCAATACGACAGCATCACTCGTATGTCATCAGTGCGTGTACATTTTATAATGCTTACAAATAATTCACAATACACTTAGGCACACTGCAATGGTACGTTACATTTGATGATGTCCCTTAAGGTGGACGCACTGAAATACACACCTACGCTTCCTATATGATGCAGTTGCTCATGTTAATGACCCTCCACGGCCCCAGACAACCCAAAACTGGTATGGGTCAACCCCCCGGGTACATGTGACTAAGGCTTTAGTTCCACTTGGGCCACCTCAGCAAAAGTACAGGAGTTTTAACACTTCAGTGAAGAACAGAAAGGTGGTTCACTCGTCACCATATGACACTCTAAAGATGTAGAAATGATTTGTTGCATCTTTTCTTAAGGGTAAACACTGTATTCTGGATGTTTCTGGAAACGCTATCAAGCGACTTCAAGTAGCACATCTCTTCCCGATTGCGATCTTCATAAAACCAAAATCTGTTGAATCCTTATTGTAAGTATTTAAGTTGTTTTTTTCAAGGTCTTTTATATTTTTTTTCAGTGGCATACCATTTGTTCCTTTCAATAATATTTTTTTATCTCATCTGTAAATTCCATACGTATTTCATCCAGTTAACCTCTGATTAATACCTCCAGAATGTCCAAACATAGCTTAAACACATTACGATCTTGTTGTTTCATCTCACACATCCACTGAAGCCACATACAGTTTTATAACAGTTTACACTTCCCTTTGTTCTGATATATTTTTATGTTGGGATGATTCTGCTTATTCTCAAGGAAAAGGAAATCTTTAAAGTTATGTCTGTCTCTGCTGTGCTTGCAGAGACATGAATAAAAGACTATCTGAGGAACAAGCAAGGAAGATGTTTGACAGAGCAATGAAGCTGGAGCAGGAGTTTGGCGAGTTCTTCACAGGTGAGACACTAATTGGAGCTTGAATGCATCATACTGTTTGTGGAGTCCGTGTCTCAGATGTTGTCTCTTCAACCAACTCTTAAAGCAAAAAATATTTTCCGGTAAGTACACCACTGCAGTGGTGTAGTGGTTAGCCCTCTCTCCTGGTTCAAATCCCAACTGGAACCTTTCTGCATAGAGTTTGCATGTTCACCTCGTCCATGCATGGATTCTCTTGGGACGCTCTAGCTCCCTCCCACAGACCAATAAAATGGACTGTAGAATTTCTAACAGGGTTAGAAAATTAGATAATCCAAGGTACTTTGTTGACATTCTACAGGCGTCCTATTAGCACTTGCGCAACATGTGAACACCCTGCGTGTGCAGAATGGTACCAGTACTTGCATCTTTTTCAACGGTTAGTGTGGCGTAATAGCACTGTACGACAGCATCATCCCTATGTCATAATTAACATTATCCTTACAAGTACTTCACGATAGACTTACCCCACGCACGGCAGTGGTACCTTCCATTTAATGATGTCACTTAAGGTAGCCACACAAGCCTCAAGGGAACTCCAAGACGCACCAGTCCTCCCTTTGAGATGTAAAACCGCTACTCTATACTACATCTCTACAGGCCTGGACAACCCAAAAACCTGCATCACCCTTACGGATCAACCCCCCATACGGGTGCATGTGACTAAGTTGTTACATGTGTGTAACAGCCTGTGTGTAACGGCACGACTTATTTCCTGCATTTGGTTCAGACGCAGTTGATTTTTTTCTTTGTTGAAGAGATCCAGAAGTTGCTGTTCCAATGCCTCGAGCTCTTTGCAGTGGTCAGTCACTGCATGACTCTTGAGGAGCAAACCTGAGGAAGAATAGAAATGGGAGCTGGCTTTGTCCCGTTAGCATAGGACACAGAAAATTTTCTGTCCCTTTAGTCAGCGACTTCTGGGTGTAAATATCGTCTTTTGCATCTCGTCAACTGACCTGTGCCTCTTTGTTACTCTTTATGTGAGCGTGTCCTCCTAGTGGCCATGATCCTGTTCAGTTTGTAAAGACATGCCTAAGCATATGCTTGTTTATTGAAGTGGAGATGCTGTATTTAGTTATTCATCTTTTTATATTTTTATGACTAAAGCCACTGCAGGGATGTGTTTGTACTGTCATAGATGTCATTCAGCGTGTTTGCACTGTAAAAGTAGTTAAACCTCTTGGTTTTCTTGGCTAAATTGGTGTAAAATTTCACAGCATTCTGACAGACTAGGATTGTTTGGCTTCTAAATGCAACAGGGTGGAAAAATCTTTTTGAGTCCTGGTTTCATTTTAAGTGCATCTTCCTTTTTGCTTTCCAGCAATGGTTCAAGGAGACTCCTTAGAGGACATGTATAACCAATGCAAACAGGTCATAGAAGAAAATTCAGGGCCCTATATTTGGATCCCTGCAAAGGAAAAACTATGACTCACCCTCCTGGAAAGAAACCAAGACTGCTTGGAATTAGTAATAAGCTGTAAATAAAAAATAAGAACTGAGAAAGAATGGATGTCTTCCATTTATACTTGCTAAGAATAAGTTATTTTTTATTTCTTTTTATGCTGTTGTTTTGTTTTTCACTCGATGTGGATGTTTAAAGGAAAGATAAAGTTGCAGATGGGTGGGGTTTACATACAGAAGTACATACAGCTGGAGCACCTTTTTTCTCCCGTCACACTGCAACAAGCAAATAAAACACACTGATTCCAATATGCCTTTTGGTTTTGTCTCAAAAACCTTGTTTCAATCATAATCTTGAAATGGAAAAGGAAAATGTGTCCTCACAGGGGAAGAATAGCTCCTGTTTTAAACCCTGAGTAAAAATGTTTACATGTAATTTTGTTATCAGACTTTTGCACACTCGTAATAGCAGATTAACTGCAAGCAAGATCATTTCAAATTTGAAGCTTTGAGGAAATGTATCTGTGAAGAGGGCGGAAGTTTGAGCATCACTGCACTGCGCTGGAGGATTTTGGCGAGAAGACATCACTGATCCGGACAGGAACCGCACCATATCTCAAGTCACAAATCCTACGACGCCGAAGCGGAGCCACTTAGGTGTTCTGGCATCTGTCATCCACTTCTGAAGCTAGTGTGTTATTGCATGCTTCATATTTGCAGAATGCAAGAGGAAAGCTTCATGGGTTTATACCTGCTACTCATACATCAAAATCTATACAATGTCTCGTATTTTTTTCCAGACAAAATATCATGTTTGTGAGCATAATAAAACCATAAAAATGACTATAAGTGATTAATTGTATTTTTATTTAACTTGAAGTTAATTGTATTTTGTTGTGGGGCGGCTGTGGTGCAGCGGTAAGGCAGTCAACCTCTGATCGGAAAATTGCAGGTTTGATTGCCACCTATATGTCGAAGTGTCCTTGGGCAAGGCACTGAACCCCACCTTGCCTCTGGTGGAAAGTTGACGCCAGTGTTCGGCAGCAGAGCCTCCATCAGTGTGTAAATGTGTGTGCGACTAGGTAAATGTGACTGGAAAGCGCTCAAGGCCTTCAAGGAAGGTAGAAAAGCGCCATTTACCATTTTTTCACAATAATAAAAGAAAAGGGAGTTAAGAGAAGACTACATTATGAAAAAAAAGTATGCATGTTATTTCTGCTGTGTTCAACAATAACTTGGAACAAAATATTAATAATAAATAATTCATGGAGCTTTAAGGATTTTTCTTAAATTTGAGAATTACTTAAGCGTTTGCATTTAGTTAAATTTGCTTCAACTTTTTTTTATTACTCAGAATAATGTATTTCTGCAAAAAACAAGAAGAAAAAAACACAGAAAATATATTTATAAAAATAAAATAAAATGGGTGGTCGTTGAAGGAGATAGCTGTACAAGTTTATAACTGTAGGATGTTCAGTATTTGTTCACCCTGGTATGTATATTGGAAGAATCCGGTTGGTAAAGCTACTTTATTTTTGGGTGTTTAGTGTAGTGGGTCCTGCTGGAAAACTACTTCCACATAATTCTTTTCACATTCATCTATAGGAGCTTTAGATCAACCCAGATCTGTCAGGACCTTCACGTTTTGGATCCACTGGCTCTGACTGTTACCAACCAACAAACAGACATTTGTCCCCTCTTTGGTCTTGACATGAAGAGTACTAAGGAGAGATCCAACCCTTGCAGTTTTAAAATCCCGTTCTTCAGACTCATTCGGTTGGAGAGTTGATGACTCAAAGCCTAGCCTTCCATGTGGCAAGGATGCCTCACCCTCTTGACATTACCACACCAGTTCATGCAACTTAATTTTGACATAATGCAAATCACCGAACAAACCAAAAAGTGCTTTACTGATTTTTGTTTAAATCGATTATTTTTTTTATACCAAGAAAAAGTTCCAACAATTTATAAAAGTTTTAATGTTAAAGCTGGGAAATTATAAAACGATACAAATCAATCAGTTATTTATACAAAATCAAGACACACATAATCTGTATGTTCGTAAAACTTGAGGAGCGGTAAGTTTGATCCGACTTTTAAAAATGTGATTGATCTGGTTGGAAATTTGGTAAATAAATACTAAAGCACCAATATAAACATTAGGTTTAGCTATTTTCAAAAATCATTTCAACGATTACTGTATCTATCTGGGTTATGGAGCCCTGGGCATAACATTAAAAAAACAGTTCTGTCAAATTAATAATTTTGTGGGAAGGAATTAGTGAATTCTGTTTAGCAATTAGTATATTGGGACCACAAATGAACATTCTGTGGGCACAAGCTTGTAATTTGCACACACAAATTAGCATTTTGTGGCCATAATTTTGTATTTTGTGGGAACAAATTAGTATTTTATGGCCACAACATTTTTTCTTGCATTTAGAGGGCACAAATTAGTATTTTGTGCAGACAAATGAGTATTTTGTGGCTGCAAATGATGCTTTTTATTGGCATTTTGTAGGCACAATGGGGGTATACATTAGCATTTTGTGCACTCAAATTAGTGCACAAAATACTTATTCTTGGCCACAAATGGTTAATCAGAACCAACAATTTATTATAATTTGTGTAAAGACCAAGGCACCATACTAGACAACTAAAATAGTGACAGAAAAAAAACATAAATTGTGTTGTGTACTGCATGTTTTTGTTGTTTTCCATAACGTTCAAACATAAGGTGAGACAGGGGCAGAACAGAATATAAAAGTCTACTTCAACTTAAGACAATTTAAAGGAAAGTTTTATTTCATAATATTTAGTTTTATTCATATGTAATAAGCATGTCCATTTCTGGTGTCTGTAAGTAAACCGTCCCAGCATGCCATTTTTCTGAAGCGTTGTGTAGACTAAACACATTTGTGTTCGAAAGTTTTCAAACTGCATTGACTTCCGACCCTCACCTAGCAATCTAACGAGGCTTCTCGTTGGTGAATTTGAACTGTCCATCAAACGGAGAGTCCACTCACAGGCAGCATTGTATGGTCGGGATGGATTTTTATCACTGTTACTGTGCTGCAAAACTGTTGACAATATCCCAAGATTGATGTTTTAAACAATAGTCTTCCCGTTTGCTGCGTTCACGGACAGGTACGTACTACTGCTGGCATACATCTCAGCCATATTTTCGGTCACGTTTGTAGAAAACGTACACGTTAAGCACCCAGGAAGTGTAAGTTAGCCCGACAAAAGGTGTCTAACTATCATCTCATCGGATTATAGCGACAGTTTACTGTTACTTAAGTTTCGTGCAGGTTCGGTGAAACAGGCTGGAAGTTGATGTAAAGTCTCGGTGATGCGGCGTTGAAAGCCTGCTCAGAGCCGATGGGATTTTTTCCCCCCCACATCGGGGTAAAATGAAAGTCATTTCTGTTACATTGTGTGACTGAACTCGTCGTTTTTTCGGACCAAACGAACTCACGGTAGTGTTACTTTTGGGGAGTGGGGTCGTTAAATGTGTCGTCTTTGCCGACATTAAAATTCATCATCTCCGAAAGCTTCGTTTCCGTGACAGCATTAAACTGCACAAAATTACGACGACTTCCGCTTTACGTTTAAAAATAAAAGAATGCCCAGATCGACATGTCATTCGTTTTTATCATGAAGGGTTGGATAATATTTACAGAAACACCACAGAGCACGACTTACAGTGTATTGTAACATATGCATAAACTCATTATTTTTCATTCTTTCCTAATTTTTTTATGCTTAGGCGGATTGAAACCGTTTTTAAAATTGTTTTTTTCGCTCAGCTGCATTTCATACAGATAATTTTTTTCTAAGATAAGCAGAGGACGTGGACAAATGAATATAACAATAACAAATAAAACAAACATTTAGGAATAAAAAAACCAGATAAATAACAATAAGAAAAAGTTTTGAACTAAGCCTGGTAATTTGCTGTAAACAATCACTACTGCCCTGGGGAAAATTAAAATGTATTTTATTGAGTACTGTTTACTGGACAATAACTATAGCAAATACAAAATAGACCATGTACGCGTAGTGTAGGAAGTATAGCCTACTAGCTGAATACTTCTTAAGACTAAATTGGAACATGTTTAAGTCACACTCAAATCATGTTTTGATTTATTTTAAAATCATTTAATTACGATGATGCCGTTTTTAGCCAAAATATTTTTTTAAAGAAAAAAACGGTGTTGTTTTCTAGGACATAGTTTCTAGAGAGCAGCAGGAGTTAATCAGAAATCTACCTGAGCTGTCAGCTGGAGTAAGCCTGCCTTCATTTCCCATCACTCCTTTGCTCTCCCGCTAGCTTACACACCCGTCTCAACCCCAACCTAACATTAGTGGTGCAAAAAAAAAAACTTGCAACCAATATCAAAGCTATCCAGCTGTATGGCTTAGAGCCAAATGGGAGTTCAGACGAGGAAGAAGAAGACGTACATGGATCTAGTTGTCTACAAGTGGATGCATTGGGATTGAGCCCCGGTTGTAGAACACTGACCACCTGGAGAGTTTTACGGATGGCAATTTTTCTTCTGTACCTGATTCTCAACCATTTGAAATCAAAAATTCAGAAAAGCAGCTTGAATATTTTCAGTTAGAAGAAAATTTCACAAGAACATGTTAAAAACACCATAGATAGTAAAAATTAACTAGAAGTGTATTGCATCACTTTTAGTATAAGGATAGTTGGGGTTCACATAAATACTATATTTTATGTTAAGGGTGCTGAGAAAACTATTTGTCAGATTAACCATGACTTTCCCGCAGAAGGTTTCAAGGTGATTCTGAAAACTAAATAGTCTCGAAATTAAAAAATAAATAAATATTTAAATACATACACACACACACACACACACACACACACACACACACACAATTTTGTTATAGGGGTGTAATAAACTCTTCAAAATTGTCTGAAAACGAGTTTTTAAGAGTTACTCTTTAATTGTGCACAAAGCATGTCGGGAGAAAAAAAAAATCTCCAACTTATTTTGATTGCGCTGCTCCAACTTCCTGCTCGCGGTGGTGTTCTACTTGACACAGCTGTTCCGAGTACAGCAAGTGCTGAACTGTTATCATGTGTTTTTAAGTTAAAAACGCCACCAATGATGAGAGGGCCCCCCTGGTTTTTACGAATCCTGCAGGTGAGTTCGTCACAGACAAGTTGTGCGTTTATTGCTTAAATGCGCAAACGCGCTCGTGTCTTTTATGTCAGCCTCTCAGCTACTGAAAAAATGTGTTATTATTGCAGCTTTGGACGTGATGTCCGCCCGTTGGCTCCCTCGTCTCGGTTTGTTTTTGTTTACCGTCGCCATTTGAGCATTCGTTGTCGACTGTTGCAGCCTCCATGTCCTCCTCAATCCTCCAACTGTCGTGTGAAATAAATGTCGGAGCTTCTTCTTCTTACTGAGGTGGTATGACTCCCCCTCCTCCTCCCCCTTCCTCCTCCCTTCCTATCCGCATCACACAGCCCCCCACGCGAGCCCACGGTTGCTGCTTGCTGTAGTCGGGGTTTTGGGGTGACGGTGGAGTCGGGGACTTTTTTTCCACCACCGGTCAGCCAGCGGACGCTGTCGGGGAGAGGATCGCCTGCGCGAGCCGCGACACGTCCAGCTAGCGGGAGGCAGAGCTAGCAAGCTAACTAGCCACTTTATTCCTGGTAACAGTGCGAGGAAATGGAGCTGCTGCCCGGCGAAACCTCCTCCACGGATGCACACGGCTGCATCGAAGAGAGCCACTTTAATTAACCACTTTTTAACCGTTTTTTCGCGGGGCTCGCAGAGAGGCGGACGTCACCGGGGAGTTTGACAGCAGCGAAATCCCCCCTCCACTGTACTTTGGGTTTTCTCCTCCAAACCGAAGCAAGATGGACTCTCATTCGGCTTGTCTCGTCAAAGCTCGGATCGACATTTTGCTTTGAGTTTAAAAAAAAAATATGCATAAAGGTGGGAGCGCAGTATGTGGGAGAATAGATTTTTAATTGGTAGCACTTTTGGGGTTTGTTTGTTTTTTTCACCGTTATTGCGCGTGCGATGCTCGGTACAACCGGACAAGACTTCCCCTCTCAAGGCAAACAAACCGATCCGGCGTCAGCAGTTTCACCTGAACGCACAAATAAACGTCTGCGCAGCGAAATAGCCCCCGCAGCTTCGTCTGTCTGATGGGGACCGGTCAGTGGTAGATGTGTCGCCGGGTTTCGGCCTACATGTTGTGCTGCTGCCCACAAGGGCGGATCGGCTGCACGGTGAGTGATCAGGTCCGAAGCGCATGACCTGTTCAAAGTGGCCCGCGCGCGCGCGCGCATCTCACCTGCAGCCCAGCTCAGGTCCGTAGCAGATGACTGAGGGAGCTGTCTTTTATTTTGTAGGTCATCATCATTGTATGACAGAGGCTGTGGCAGATTCATCCCCATCATTCATACAGCATTTCCATAGTTTTTCTCGTGTAAGTATTCCGTTTTTCCCCCCATAAACACAGACACACACACACTCTTACCTATGCAAAACAGCCATTGCATCATTCATTAATTCATGAAGCCCATTTGTGCCTCAAACACGCTCTCAGTAGAGATGCAGAAGGAGTTGTCATAACTGAGTGTGCATTCAAACACACATAAACCATCCTCATTTAAAGGGAAAATACACAATACATCGACTATAAATACTTTTTATTATTTAAAAAAATATTTCTGTTTGAATCATTATTTTTCTTGTTTTTTGAACTTGTCAAACATTTTAATAACAAGTCTTTTGAAAATTAAGTTAATTTTATAATGATACTACACCTGAAATGTTAAAACTTTATTTAAAAGTTAAATAAAACATTGAAAAAATAAACTTGTGTTTAAAGACCCATTCATCTTTTCAGCTATTTTCAAAGCAGTGTTTTTTTTTTTAAATTATGCTGTTTTAGTGAAGATTTTTTTTTTTAAATGTAGCTTTTTCAATCATAGTTTTTGCAGAGAGACAGTAGTTCATTAGAAATTCAACATGGAATTGTGGGCGTGTCCGTTGGCACAGAGCAAGCCCCCCCCCCTCCCCTCCCTTCCCTATTGCTGAGAGCCCTCTGTTTATATTTAGGGATCCACTTTCACCAAGATTCGGTTCAAACCTCCAAATTTTTAAGTCACAGCTTTGATTTGTCTCAAAATATGATCACTGTATTACAAAAGAACAATGAGAGACAACAAAAATATTAGAAAAGTTTATTTATTTATTTCATTTTCTAATTAGCAAGGAACAATGACGAAACCTTTCAGTTGGCTTCTACTAAGCCTGGTGTCATGTAATAAAAATTAAATATCAAATTCTTCCTAAATTTAGTACAACACGTGTTTGACGCTTTAAATGTAAACATAATGGTAAGCATGCAGCGATTCCCTTTCTCCACAATTCGGTTGAATGGTGGAACATACATGCCTGGACTACGTGCTTTCCTGCTAGCTTACAGCCCCTCATACCCCCAACCTAACATTACTGCTGCAACGAAAAAGGCGAGCAATATTGGAGCTATCCAGATGTGGAGTTTTGAGCCAGATGCCAGCTCGGACGAGGAAAACAAAGATGTACATGGATCTACTTGTCTGCAAGTGATGCATCAGAATGGAGCAGAGCAGGGAGCTTGTTGCCCATTTTTCTGTCACAAATAAGCTCTTTTTCAAACAGCATTTTTCTTCCTCTGGTCCTGATTCACATCAGTTCGAAATAAAGAAATACTTAGAAAAGCAATTTTATTCTTTTTTTTCTTGATTAATACGTCCATTATCAGAAAAATGCCAAAAACATGTTTAAAACATCAAAAAACAGGATTTTATCGGAATGAGTTTTTAACTTCAAATCAAAAAAATAGTTTTACACTTAAACCTGTTATCAGACTCTGAAAATGTATGAAAACGTCTGAAAAAGTTACTCTCTGGGTCTTTAATCAGCATGTAGTTATATCAGTTGAAAATGAAGGAATGGTTTATTAAGCAAACATAAATGTTCTTCAAATAGATAAATAGATGATGATATAAGAGTAGCACAAAAAGACTCCTAGATGTTTTATTTTCCTTTTTTTACCGTAAGCATGCTCAGTTCCCATCAAGTGCTACTTATACTGCTCTGCTATTTAGACTTTTCAAATGACATTTGACGTCTTTAGATAAAACTGCAAGAGTTTGATCTCAAAATCTACGTCAGCAGGGCTCTCAGATGGACTCTCAGGTAAAACTACCATTTAGTTAACTGTTGATTAGATGCCTTTTCCACATCTGTATTGGATTCATTTGCATATTTTTGGTCAAAAATGCACAAAAAGTTGTTTAAAATGTTTATCTGTGTGTTTATTATTTGTATTATTTAACATAATCTATATTTTAAAGTGAAATATTACCAGTCTAAAGAATTCACACACCTCCAGCACAGTGCGGTGTGGTGTATTTACAGCTCTCGGAAAAGAACCAAAAACGCAGAACATTTGACAGCTGAAGTTCAAAAATAAGTAGAACTTTGATAGACATTTTAGGTCAATCTAAAATGTAATATCAGCAGTTAATGTGCAGTGGGCGTGTGCAAGAGAAATAAAGCAGGGCATTTGATCACATCAGCACACTGAAATGTCTTCTACTGGGAGTACAGCTGCAGGAGCGGGTTTTGGCCATAGACATATGTGTTCTGAAGCAACAACCCCAAACATAACTCACAGGATTCCAAACAGCAGAAATTAGAAAAAGTGTGTGTGTGTGTGCGTGTGTGTGGGGGGGGGGGTCGTATTGACTGTGGTGTGCTTGGATAATAGAGCAACCTCCTGAAAAGGACACAATTTCACATCACCAAGCTAAGTTTGAGTTTTGTTACACCCACCCCTGATTCTACACACAACCGAAAAGGGACACCCCTAATAGTGAACTAGTTTAAGAAAATCAAAGCAGCTGATCTGTTGTTACAAGCAAATATCGACCCTTTATTACCAGAGATGTCGCCGGCAGCATGAAATACAACACTCTTCAGTTGTTAACGTTATTTCTGTAAATCTATCCGATTCTAAAGCGGAGGAAAGCAGCTTCGTGCCGAGCTTCTTTTCTTCCCGTAACAATTAGTTTATATTTATTACATGAAATGTTGCACATCAGTGAAAAGTTACTATCAGTGAAAAGTTTCAAGGGCGCTTCAGGGTTTGTTGCAATTGCATTAATTGTGTAAAAATGTGAAGAATTACAGTAGTTTGAATAAAGGCTAAACTGGAGCTAAAGCTCTGGTGTTAGAGAAAAAAAGTAAAAAAATTGTGTTTTTGGTGTTTTTACCAATGTTCTTGTGGAATATTTCTTATGATGGAGGACAAATATAAAAAAAAGTGAATCTTAAAATTGCATTTATGGGTATTTCCTAATTAAAATCATTGTGAATGAGGAGCAAACGTTCCCTGCTCTGCTCCATTCTGATACATCAGACAAATCCATGTATGTCTTTGTTTTCCTCGTCTGAGCTGGTATCTGACTCAAAACTGTACGGCTGGATAGCTCCAATATTGCTCACCATTTTTGTTGCATTGTTGATTATAGGTTAGGGGTGTGAGGGGCTTTAAGCTATTTGGAAAGTATGTCAACAAAGGGACAATGGGAAATAGGATCAGGCTCATTTTGCGCCAACAGTCCTGCCAACAACTCAGAGTTTAAATTTTGATAAACTACTGCTGCTATGCAGAAACTATGTTCTAGAAAAACAACAGTTTTTTTGATTTTGGTCAAAAACAGCATAATCTTAATTAAACGCTTTTAAAATAGATCAGAAGGTGACCAAAGTGGAACTTCAAAGGTTTTAAGTGACAAAATGAGAATAAAAGTCTTTGAAATTAGTCTGCACAAAAGTTCCCCTTTTTAGTTTAGGGTTGGACTTTCTAACATAGGAGTCAATGGGAAAAGGACTCCTACTGAAACCAGTCTCTAGTGGCCAGTTGGGGAACTGCAACACTTGGCTTCAAATTCAGGAACAGAATTCTAGGTTTTAAGACTGTTTCCGCGTGTATTTTACACGTGTAAAGGTTGGAGTGCCATGGCTTCACCCACTAAATCCACATTTGGAATAAGGATGTATAAAAACTGATAAATGGAGAAATTAGTTACTAAAATGTTTTTTAAAAAGTGGTGCATTTTTGCGTAGGGATTCGCACTCTAGCCGCACAGTGACAAGGTTCAATTCCTGGCTGGGATCCTTCTTTGAGGAGGTCGCGTGTTTTCATGCACGCGTGGGTTTTCTCCAGCACTCCAACTTCCTCCCAAAAACAGGCTTCATAGGTTAATTGAAGGCAATAAATTGTGTGAATGTGAGTGTGTGTTATTGTGTGACCTTGTGACACACTGGCGACCCCTCCAGGGTGTACCCAGCCTTCTCCCCAACAATGGGTAGGCTCTAAGCAGGTTTAGAAAGTAGACCGCAAAGAACTGGCAAATACAGCAACACTAAAGGTGAAAATGTATAAATATATATATATATAAACATAAAAGAAATGGTATTTATAGTTACTCTTTAAAATTTTTAGATTGTGTCCTTTTTTGTCTTTCATGCTATCAATACTAATGCCGATCTTTTAAAATTTTTAAATGCATTCTTTATGGAGGGCTAGATTTATGGAGTCACTCTCCAGTGGAGAAATCAGTGGCAGTTTGGGGATCGGTGTTTCCCCAAGACACTTAGGGTGAATTCAAACTGGGAAAACCATCTTTTCGGGACCCAGTCCGCTTACCGGTAATGTGGTCCGGTTTGAGCTCTGAACCTTACATTTTGGTCTGTATTCAGACTACCGTCAAGCGGCCTTTACTGATTACAAAGGCAGTAAACAAAACCATGTGAATAAAAATCTCTTCGCTCATTGGTCAGGAATTACAAGGGCGGGGCAAAGCAACAATAGGTAGAAATTATGGAAGTCCTGTGCTTTCAGTTCATTCAAACCTTAGATTTTGCTGACCAATTTTAAATGCCTGTATCAACAACAAACTCGGCAATTTTTACTCACTTTTCTGGTCCGGTGGAGACAGGCTGCAGGGCGGTTAGTGGCAAGAAGACGTCTAAGGAGGTATGCTGATAAGTGTTTATGATATTTAGATTGTTGGGAAAACAGTGAGGAGCAATGTGTATCACAGTAAAAATTATTTTGATGAGTGTGAAATCATTTGAACACATTTCAATGAGTCTCTGTGTCTCATCGTTGTGGTGTTGCGGCATTATTTTAAGAGAATTCTGTTAAGGAACTATAAGGTAGCTTTTATGATGACGTTATAGCAGCGCATGCCGCGAAACGAGACACAGAAAAGCATGTAAAGAAGCGTTTTCAATGGTGTTAGAATGAATGTTGAAACAAGTAAACAGTTGAACTATTTTTTTCCTCTTTGATAACACGACAATCGTTGTTTTGCATTTGTCCGCAGCTCATCTGTTGCTACATTACCTACTCTGTTTATGCCTTCTATGTTGGCCGTTTTGGTCCAGTTGTTCCGAGGACGGATTGTATTCAGACTGAGGAATCTTAGAGCGAATCGAAGCTCAGTCCGATTGGAAACGAACCAATACCACCTTGAAAGAGCAGTTCCTGATCCCGGACCAGGGTCCGCTTGGGTTTATTCAGACAAAAAAATTTGTTCCTGAGTATCAGAGGAAACAAACTCTGGTTCACTTAAAGCGGACCAAATGTATCCAGTCTAAATAAACCCTAAGACTCACAGACTAACAGACGACCACTCTACCAATAATCAGCTTTGTCTGATTATTATTACAGATTATATCACATTTGCTCATCATTGGGTTCTTTTTAACCTTTGTTAAAATGGTTTATGTTTACCAAATGGGCATTAGAATTTTACTTTCAATTGATTTTAGTGTGTGTTAGTGAGAGTGTGCATGCAAGAGTCCCTTCATCACTGCTGAGTGATGATGCTACAGTACTTGCCAAGGCTTTGACGGCCTCTTATGAAAGAAGATATCTGGCAGCTCAATCTGAAAAGCCCCACGCTGTCACTAAAGGCCTCATCCAGCCAGCAGGCAGCTCCACAACATGAGTAAGAAAACAGCCACACATCAGGCTAATCCTTTCACAAATAAAACATTCGTAAGGCAGCAAGATTTTCTCTGGAAATCAGCAAACGCACTACTTATTTACTCGCAGCTGCAAAGAAGCATTGCATGAGTCATTTTTCAAACGCTGATTAGCTTGTCATTGACTTGTGGTACATGTTTAGAAAGCCTGAGATGCATGGAGCTGAATGAATGTGTAAAAAAAAAAATAGAGCTGTGAACAAAAAGCTGTGGAAAGCAAGTTCCTGGAGCAAAAAGTGCAGCAATCTTTTACATGCACTTTTTTGTCACAAGCAATCCAATGTTCATCATTGTTTGATTGTAAACAAAAACAAAAAAGTTCACAGTGGCCTTTTACCAGCCCTCCACAAAGAGTCTGAAATACTGTATCATAGTGTGGTATGTAGGGTTCCCCACTGCAGACCAAAAACACACAAATACAGTAAAAGCAAACAAAAGAATAAATCACAGTTCATCCCTCTTCTAACATTTGCGTAAAAACTCTATTTCAATCTTAAAACTCACAACATCATTCACATGACTTGTTTGACCTGTCAAGTAAAGGAACCCGGGGGTGATGTGTGTGTAAATGTGTGTGTTTGTGGGGGGGTATCACACTAGATAGTTGACGGTTTAGTTTGTGGAACCAGTTTTTTGTGTGTGTGTTGTTGCTGACTGTAGCCTTGAATTTCTCCACTGTTCATCACAAATGGATCCCCTGTGATGTAAGAAGCTCATGTTCTCAGGTAAAGGGGTTTACGGTCAAATATGGCAGCTCTTTCAAATACAGCAGGAACGACATACCGGCCACATTCAGCTCTAGTAGGAATTTTCTACCTGGTCGTCTTTTGTTCATGACATGCAGCTGCTTGTACATTACCTCTGTAACTGCAGCTGGGTTAAATAAAAAAGCAATGAAATAATATAAAACAAGTCTAACTTAATAATGTAAAGTCTAATCTATGATTGGAATTGATTTTGAAGCCGTTGTGTTTTCTCAGAGGAAAAATAACAACTTTTTCATTTTGTTTTTACTGTTGGAATTCTCAATTTTGCTAAGAAAAGATGTTAAGTTAAGGTCATTTGTTAAATGAATACAGTTTTTAATAAACTAATAAAAATAATTTTAGAAAGAAAATTGGACAAATGAGACAATATTTAGTAAAAATGTGTCAAATAGGGAAGCAAACTGGATTGTAAACAAGTACCGGTAAATCAAACGTTTGTTGATTTAGTAATTTGACAGTTATGCTCAGTCATATTTTTAGCCTAGACAGACAGTTTGATGAAGTTTCTGAGCCAGAGATCTATGAGTGAGTGTTTGTTGTTTCACGTTATCTTTTTGAAAAATCAGAAAAAGTCTGGAGTTTTGTCCCTTTTGCCGTTAAGCTTAATGTGAAGAACGGACTCCGAACCCAAACCAAACTGATGTGAGAGGCAAAGCTGTATCAAAGATGAAACACAACTTAAAGAATTATGAGAAAATTGAGCGGTTAAAACAGTGAAATATGTATTTTGTGGTGTATTATTTTTGTTTTTATGATCTGGACAAAAACCACTGATTGAAAAACAAACCAATCTAAGGAACTAAGCTCACTAAATTCAGAGCAGATTAGAGATAAAAAGCAAAAAAACAAATACAATTTTTTTTAAAAGCCACTGGGTAAAAGAAACCATGTCTATTTTAGGAGGAAGCCTGTGCTTTACATGAAGCGTCTTGATCAGATCATGCATATTTAACTTGGAATGAGCAGAAGAGAGATGTAAAGACAGAACAGAACTTGTTATGATAGTATTCATTTTTAAACAGGAGCTAAATACAACATTGGGTAAAAAATGTAGAACGGCCCTGTATATTGTGTCTTATAAATGCAAGAAAATGCAAATGCATGCATCTCCCCATCATTTATGTGTCTAAGAGAGCAGTTATGTGGTGATGGGTTACATTATTTAGTCCCCACAGGAATTCCCTGTTGAGTGCAGCTTAGATTCCCAGTATAAAACACAACGATAAAGTTCATCAAAATAAAATTCTTCCCAAAATTATCGTGTGTTTGAGATCTAACCATAGGAGAAAAAAATGGGATTGAGCAACAGAATTCTTGTTTCAGAGATGTGGCTTCAGCTACTTTCATTTTTAAGATCTACTTTAAAACTTAAAAGACATTGAGTTGTGTTTTGGTCGTGACGCATTTGAGAGAAAATCCACAGTTTGAGCTTTTTTTTTTAAGGATTTGTAAAAAGAAAAGGTTTAGATAAAACTTTTGAAAATGTTTTTTTTTTTGCAAATTTATTTTATACTTAACCTAAAGGAACATTCAATAGGAACAAACCGCAATATAACATTTATTGTAGGGATAAACCTGTTCAAAACCTGCGCTCTACACCTGTTTTTGATCTTTCCCGAAACATTTGGGAAAATGCTTCTGGAGTTTTTACCCAAATAGTGGGCTTCTTTTACTTTTTATCATCTTGTTCTGCAAAGGTAAAGTCTAGTTAGTGCTTACTATTCATCACTACATTTCTCTAGTTTAAGACATTAAAGTACAATGTAGGTTTTTGTGTAAACAGAATGTTTACCCCTAACCTTAAACAGAATGTTCTTCAGTCTATCCATCCTCCCATCTACCTCCTAAGAGGGGTCACAGAGTCTGTCCCAGCTATCACAGGCCATAGGCAGGGAAAGCCCTGGATAAAGTTCTCGTCTATCACAGATCAAAGTATTGCCCAAATGAGATCCTTTGTTTTTGGAGATGTTCTGCTGAGCATCAACGAAAAATTAAATCAATTTCTTACATGTCAAGACCATCTTGTAGAAGCCACTAGGTCATAAAATACAAATGCATGTAGAAAAATATGTATATTTTTGTACGCACGCCTATAGGGCTGCTGAAGGAAACGCCTGACCTCTGACCCCATATAGCCCTGGGCAAGTCCATTGCAGTAACATATGAGCAATCATTTTCTTCTTTTGGAATATTTCTTTATCCTTTTACAGTGTATGCAAAGTGTCTCATCTGATAAGTTCGTAACTTTTTGCATCATTGTGCTAATGTAAGCTGCAGGAGTGTACAATGACAACTCTTAAATCTGAAGCCAACACCTGTAGATGAATGAATAATACGTGCATGCGGTACAAGCCAAATACCCTCTGCTACACCCCAAACTGGTATTCATGTATGAAGGATATCAAGAGAGGATACATGCACTGTTCAGAGAAATGGTTAATTACCAAGTGTTGGGAGTGACAATAGTGGCATTGGAACAAAAACTACATCTCTCCTCAACGGTTATAATAGTTGTTGATCTCATGGACCATACAGGTTTTTAAAGACCCACTCCGATCATCTTTTAATCTATTTTCAAAGCGTTCCCAGTGGTCTTTTGATTATGATTTTGCCGGTTTTAGTCAAAATCAAAAACCTTTGTCGTTTTCTTGAGCATAGTTTCTGCAGAGCGGCAGGAGTCCATCAGAAATTCGCCTCTCCTTTGGAACAGAGTAAGCCTGTTCTGACTTCCTATCATCCCTTTGTTTACGGTCACCCACTAGTTTACAGCCTCTCACAACCTAACATCACCGGTGCAACAAAAATGGTGAGCAATGTTGAAGCTATTCAGCTGTACAGTTCTAAGTCACATGCCAACACAGACATAGTATGGAACCAGTGGAAAACAAAGACGTACAGACCTGCAGACAGGTGGATGCATTAGAATGGATCAGAGCAGGGAGCTTGTGGCTCACCAACTGTATCACCTACGTCACAACTACAAGCTTTTTCAGATGGCATTTTTTCCTCCTGATTCAGAACACTTTGAATAAAGAAATACACAGAAAGGCAATTTTAATATCAATGTTTTTGTAGATGTCCATCATGAGAAAAATCCTATAAAAACATGGTAAAAACACCATTTTCATTAGCGTGGGTCTTTAACATCATCAAAGACAGCCGTCTCAAGGCCACTTTTAGGCATGCAGAGGTTTTTTAGCTAATGAGATAACGTGCTCCTTGTGTATATCTGTTTCTCCGTTCTGATCATCTCATTTGATAATCCAGAGGTTGATGACTTTCCCCCCATGATTGATGTTTTTCCAGTTTGAGCTGATGTTCTTTGAACCTTGTTTGAGTTTGTTGTTCTGAATTCAGAGCTGATAGCTCCTGCTACATCTTCCACAGTTCCTCCAGCACTTTTGTTTTGTCGCTACCTGATTTAATCTTTCAACTGTTCAAACAAACCACCTCACATCATTGTCTTAAATGGATTTTATTTGCTTAACTTTACTGATGAGGGGCCCAATTTCACAGTTTGTACAGTCCAGGTTCCTTTTGCTTTTACTGTTGAGCCAACAGATAACAGAGGGGAGAGGCATTTCTAATTAAAAATGGTAAACTTTCCTATTTGTGTACTCGCAAGATTATTGTCGTTAATGGAAAAAAAAGCACACATTAACACAGCTTTCTGCATTTCTACATATACTGGTACATTTATTCATATTTTTAAATATTACACACTAAAAGAAATTAAAAATCAAAAATACATTGAAATTCAATTGTTTGCATTTGCCATTGTTAATGTGAGGTTTGTGTGTTGATAAAAAATAATGCAGAGCATGGTTCTGTAATTTGTTTTAGGTACGGTAGTACCATGAAGAGTGGAGGAAGGAGCAAGGAGCCACCTGTCGCTGGGGAGATCACCGGCAAACGTCCCAAACGCAAATGTCTGCAGTGGCACCCCCTTCTTTCCAAGAAGGCTTTAGATTTCTCAGAAGAAGAGGAAGAGGATGATGAAGAGGAACTGGAGAAGGTGAGTGTGCAAAAGGACGCCATGTGATGGAATCATGGTGCATGGATCCTGACTCTTGTTCAAATATGGACCCAGCAGCCAGGGCTGGGCAGTCCCAACCAGGACCCCCAGGTGCAGAGTGGAAGCACAACAGAGGAGGTTGAGGAGGACTCCAGTGAGCAGCGGGCGCGCCGGCCAATGAATGCCTTCCTCCTGTTTTGCAAGCGCCACCGTTCCTTGGTGCGGCAGGAACATCCCCGACTGGACAACCGAGGGGCCACCAAAATCTTGGCTGACTGGTGGGCTGTGTTGGAGCCCAACGAGAAGCAGAAATACACTGACATGGCCAAGGAGGTGGGACGTTTGGGCACCTCTGCTTTTGTACCAACTGTCATTTTAGTAAGATAATAATTTCACTTAAGTTCCAGTAAGTCCTGTGAGGCCTGGAGAAAATAAATGTGAATTCACGAATACACAACGAATAAAAATTAAACACTGCATTTAAATTGTTATTTCTACAGAATTGATTAAAAAATTGCTAATGAAAAAGCTTAGGCAAAAAAATGGTTCCCTTTACTAAATATTTTGCTGCTAAATCTTTTAGGGCTGTCAAATGTGTACAGCTTTTGTCTTTTTGCACTTACACACTGGTAAAAAAAAACAGGAGCTCTGGTGCAGGTTTAGTGTCTCAGCAGAAGTAGGGCACCTTGACACGGGTTCTGATAAGACCACCACCAAGTAAATTGTTTCAACTTGTTTTGGCTTTTTATGAGGTCACTTCTAGTAAAGTGTTTGTGAATGTTCAGTTAAGTACTACTGACTGGCATGTCATACCTCCCAGCAGCAGGGGATGCTGTGTTTTAGATGGCAACATTTGTTTTTGTTTTTAAAGGATTTAATGACATTCATCCCAAATATAGAGAAATGAGTCCTAACTATTGACTGAATATGGGAACTGGACTGAGTGACAGTGACATCACCCATAGAAAACGGTTTTCTTCTGGCTCCAATGAAATGAAGTCAATTCAGTCGCCATTTTTTCATAATGTGGACTCCGCCATGTTGGGGCAAGATGACATCTGTGAGCAGTGATTGGGTCAATCTGAGTCATTTATATTGCAACCACTCACCCCAGTCAGGAGAGAACTTGTTAGGAGGCCACACCCCTACCAATTGAAAGTGGGCTCGGATGAATCTGTCAATTAAATGGTTTGAACAATTGATGTGAGACCACATGCTTTTACTGAGGCATCAGTTTATAATTTAAATACCTTGTAATAAAGAAATCTTGAAAAAAATAGGATTATACAACATTTTTAAAAAGGTATTAAATCATGAATGGTAATTCAGACAAATATACTGAGTAATAGCTGATTACATCTCAATAGAAGTCTATTGAATTTTGGCTTCTTGATACTTCTTGTTTGAAACGCAGGAGGAGGGATTATTCTGTCCAGTTCTCTCATACTGTCATTGGTCCTAATCTACAAATATTCTACCATTAAATAAACAATTATATAATTTGGAATAACATCTTGCTTTATGAGCGGGTTTTTGTCTTCGATTTAAATTTAAGATGACACATTTTAAGCAAAGGGATCAAGCTAGATGCTCACTTTATTTGATAAGAAATATTTACTTTTGTGATTAGGTTCATTTATTTTGCAATGTGTCTAATGATCTAGACATTGTTGAAAAATAGAAGTACTTCTGTTAAATTTGGTTTTCTCCCCAAATTGTTTTTTCTTCCAGTACAAGGATGCTTTTATGAAGGCAAATCCAGGCTACAAGTGGTGTCCGACCACCAGCAAACCGGTCAAAAGCCCCTCCTATCAGACGGTTGGCAATCCGCGCAAAAAGGTTTGGTCCTTTTCCTGCAACTCACCCAAGGACTCCACTGCCAAAAAAGTGCCGAAAACCAACAGCTTGCCGCAGCTGAACTTTGCCATGGCAGGTGTGTATTGTGCAGTTTTGCAGTAACATGTTGAACTGTTGGATCATTTTTGTGTGTGTGTCATTACTGCTAGATCCTACAAAGATGGGAGGCCTTAGCATGCTGCTGTTAGCTGGTGAACACGCTCTCACAAACAGAGAGGTGGGTGCTTGTCACAGATGTCATTTTCTTTTTTTTTTAATCATTTTTACTGTATTTCATTGTTGTCCAATACAGTAACTAAGCTGAAATATGTTTATTTTCTAGATCCCTTCTAAACCTAGTTTACCTGACATAGCCAATGAAGGAGACTCTTTTCCAGACGAGAAAGAAGAGGTATTTTTCCTAAACTTGATGCTCTATATTTGACGAATCAGACCTTTTAGAATGTTATTCTTTAGAATGTATTACTTAGCATTCAGAAAGTATGATTATTTTATTATCATGGTTACAGTTACACTTTCTTGGGCCTGCAACATGAATTCATATTAGATTGTTCTATCATCTAGAACATCAAAATGGCTAAGTGTTGAGGTTTTATCTTGTGTAAAAAAAATGTTTGTTTATATAAAATGATCCTTTGATCCTTCTAATATTATTGTATTTAAATATAAATAATGCAAATCATAATGTTATGTTCTTTTATGGTAATAATGCTTTCAGATTTCGTCTCAGACCATACCAAACAGAGTGCCTGACATCACTGAAAGCAGGGTCGAGTCGGCCCTTTCCCCTGTGGCAGAGGTACGAATGAAATATTATGATTGCACTGAAACCAGCCGTGTCTATGAGGATGTACCACATTTGCGATTATTTTGGGAGGGGGAAATAAGTTTTATCGTGTTTAAGGACAATTTCGGTCAGGCCAGGGCCCCCCTAATCTATTTGATCTGATTCAGCAAATGAAATGATGACATAAATGGCGCCTGATGTGGTCTGTTGTTACTGTAGCAAATCTAATTAAAGGTTCCGTGTTCAGTGTGTTCATTGATTGTAGTTAGATATTTGGAGTTCCTGTTCCTTTACCTCTCATATCAAATCAGTTTTTATTATTCTTAGACATGTATCAGCAAAGCATTTTTGCACAGAAAGCTTCTGCTTATTGTACATTTCCTGTTTTTTTAAAGCTGTGATTAGCTAAATAACAAAGAAACACAGACAAGCCTCTTGTTAGACAAGTGGTTTGATATTTTTTAGGAAGAAAATCAAAATACAATCAGTTTAAACATATTAAGTGGAAAATCTGAATTTTATTTTACTCAAAATACCCAGCAACAACCAGTGTGTCAGCTCAGTTAACTGGTTTATCCAAAAATGACTCATCTGACTGCAGGTTAGCTGTGCCTGCAGCCATCACAGATCTGTGAAACCAAGAGATAACTTTGAGGGAAAAATCCTAGATCATAATTATCACTCTTGATTTCATCATTTGATGTTAGTTTTTACCGTAGAAAAAAATCAAATACTTCAAAGCAGTCATTCTGGAACACATCTAAACTGCCTGTGATGTGTGTAGAAGTCTTGGGAAAAATCTTTCGGCTGAGCAAATACCAACCTCAGACTGTGAAAATGAAACCAAAAGGAAAACAGAATGTAGACGACGTCTGGTGTTCCTGTGGCTTTAGCTATGCCACTTTTTGCAAAAGCAGCGAGAGCATGTCGTTTGTACTACCAAACATCCAAAAACCTGCTTTATTGAAGAACCGTTCATCAACTACAGATTAACAGGGGAAAATGGAAGGATTTTTAAATAGAACATTTTCCTCTTTGATTGTATTTGCTTCATCTTAGCACCCAAATTATCAATAAACCTTAGTTGTGTTTTAATAAAATGCACATAGAAAAAAGATCAAGATTTACAGATCACTCAAAGTTTTGAGAAACACAGAAATGCTAAGAAAATGTTCAACATGTATTTTATGACAAACATAAACAAATATTAAACATTTCATGTTTAGTGCTGTTGATTTTTCGGATTTTCCCTTTTTAAAAAGACTTTTTTTTCCTGGCACTTTACATGTCACATAACATTTGCATTTCCATTCAAAAAAAGGGAAACTACTCCCATTTAGATTTGCAAACGCCTTCTGTCTGTTTAATTCATTTAATCTACAAAAAAGAAATAACAATATCCATACAGGACAGGGTCTAAAAAAACAACACAGCTGTACGTTTGTGAGGTCCTAGGAAAATGATGCCGGAAATAGAATAGAATAGAATAGAATAGAATAGAATAGAATAGAATAGAATAGAATAGAATAGAATAGAATGGCTTTATTGTCATTGTGCATAGTACAATGAGATTTAAGCATCACCATCAGTGCAAGAACAGTAAGGAAGGGAAAAGTAGTAAAGAAAACATTGGAATATAATAAAATCAAACAAGCAAACTAACAGTATATACAAGTGTGCAATATAAGCTGTAAACTGTGCTGAAGAGTGCCGAGATAATTGTGCAAAAATTGCGTATGAAAAGACTGTGCGTAGACATGTCAAAGTGCAGAGGTGGCAATGAGGTAGATAGTTGACACTGTGGACAGAGTAAACAGGAATGTTTTTTTTTTGTTTGTTTGTTTTTTTTTTTTCTTATCAGTGCATTTGGGAATTGAGGATTGTTATTGCCTTTGGAAAGAAGCTGTTTTTTAGTCTGTTCGTTTTGCTTCTGATGCCTCTGAAGCGCCTGTAGGGTGTGAACTGTCCTTGATAATGTTATGAGCCCTAGTGAGACAGCGCGTGGAGTAGATGTCCGTCAGGGTGGGGAGAGGGCACCCAATGATTTTCTGAGCCGTCTCTACAACTCTGCAGTCTCTTTTTATCCGCGGCCGTGCAGCTGCCGAACCAAACAGTTATGCAGTAAGTGAGCAGGCTCTGGATGGATGACTGGTCGAAGGTCAGCAGCAGGTTGGTGCTGATGTTGTTCTTCCTGAAGACCCTCAGAAAGTGCAGACGCTGCTTAGCCTTCTTGATGATGGCAGTGGTGTTGGCTGTCCAGGAGAAGTCGGAAGAGATGGTAATGCCGAGGAACCTGAAGGTGTGGACCCTCTCCACGTGCTCCCCATTAGTAAGGAGGGGGGTTGGGTCCGCGCCATGTTCCCTGAAGTCGACTATGATCTCCCTGGTTTTGCTGGTGTTCAGGGTGAGGTTGTTCTCAGAGGACTAGGTTGTCAACTTCAGGACCTCCTCTCTGTAGGTAGACTCATCCCCCCTGGGAACGAGTCCGACCACCGTGGTGTCGTCGGCAAACTTGATGATGCAGTTGTTGTTGTGGGCTGGACTGCAGTCGTGCGTGTAGAGGCAGTACAGCAGGGGGCTTAGCACACAGCCCTGTGGGGCACCAATGCTCAGGTGTGAGTGGTGGGGGCCAAGTCTCACAGTTTGTGTTCGGTTTGTGAGGAAGTTGTTAATCCAATTGCATGTGAGGGGTGGGAGGCAGAGAGTGAGCAGTTTATTGCAGAGTCTGTCCGGGATTATTGTGTTAAAAGCAGAACTGTAATTCACTAAGAGCATCCGGACTTTGCTCTGCTGCTGCTCCAGGTGGTTCAGTGCGGAGTGGAGAGCCACGGCTACGGCGTCCTCTGTGGATCTGTTCTTGCGGTATGCGAACTGGTGGGTGTCCAAGTCAGTGGGGAGGTGGTCTCTGATGTGCGGGAGGATCAGCCTTTCAAAACACTTCATTATGACCGGCGTGAGGGCCACTGGGCGATAGTCATTGAGGCTGGTGGTAGGAGATGTTTTTGGCACAGGGATTATGGTTGCTGATTTCAGGCAGGATGGTATTGTTGCCTGGGCCAGGGAGAAGTTGAAGATCTTTGTGAAGGTGGGGGCGAGCTGATGGGCGCACGCCCTGAGCACTTTGCCTGGAACTCCGTCGGGGCCAGCAGCCTTCTTGGGGTTCACTGCTAGGAGCACCCGTCTGACGTCGTGCTCCTGTACAGTGAGTGGGGGTGTGCTGGGGCCGGTGGGGTTTGGGGGTGGGTCCGGCGTGGTGGGGTGGTGTTGGACTGTTTCATGGCGAGCAAAGAAGCAGTTAAGCTCCTCTGCCTGTGTAGCATCTGGAGCTGCTGTGCACACATCACAGCCCCTGAAGTTGGTGATGTCCTGGATGCCTCGCCAAACTATTCGTGAGTTGTTGCTGGAAATGTGGGCCTCCATGCGCATCCTGTGGTCTGCCTTGGCTGCTTTTACGCCTCTTTTCAGGTCAGCACGGGCAGCACTGCTCTGTCCCCTGACCTGAAGGCAGCGTCACGGGCTCAGCTCATTTTAAAGAAAAGTAGCTCTAATGCTTCCATTATTATTCTCTTTAGTACAGTGATAAATCCATCCTGTAATAAAAGAGAGAAGATGATCTTATTTCATAATTCTTTGCCTCATAACATTCAGAGGAAAGCAGTGGCTTTCATTACAGCCAAGGAAAGTAACTTGTTCTTTATTTATGACGAGCTGCTGCTTTGATTAAGCAGCTTATGAAGCTTCATTGACAACAGGCTACAAAATATTTATAGATCGGTGCCACAAAATAGTTAAATCCTATAAGCGAAGTATTAATTTGTGGCCACAAAGTAATTAAATAAAAAAAAAAATTCTAATTAGTGGAAATGAAATAGTTTAATTGCATGAATGTACAGTAATAGTAGTTTGTATCCACATAATAGTTAAATCAACGCATAAATTACTTATTTGTGGCCATAAAATAGTTTATTGTACTAAAGAAATACTAATTTGTGGCTATAAAATTGCATAAACAAAATATAAATGTGTTGCCACGAAATAGTAGAATTGTTTGCATAAAATACTAATTCATGGTCACAAAATTGTTAATTTGCCCCCAAAAAAACCGAATTGGTTGCAATAAAATAGTTAATCATATGATAGAAATAGTCATTTGTGGCCACAAATAGCAAATATATACAAAGAAATTACTTATTCGTGGCCACAAACTTAAAAAGAGATTCATTAAATTGCTAAATTGTACAAGGGAAATACTAATTTAACTTCAAGATTCAGGATCAACTTTATTAATCCCCGAAGGGACATTTAGTTCAAATTTAGTTAGTTTAGTTCTTAGCTTTCAATGTCCTTTTTAAATTTGTCTTAGAAATTATGATTCCTTGCAATTCTAGGCTTCTTAGAATGCATTTGTCGCTCATTCCATCCATCCATCCATTTTCTGATCCTGCTGAACCCTGGGGTCATAGGGTCACTGGAGCGAACCCCAGCAAAGGTGGGGTACATCCTGAACATTTTAATGATTTTGTGGCAACAATTATTAAACTATTTTTGCAGCCTGTCATCAAACAGGCTCCACGGAAGCCAAACATGCCAGCAACCAAAACACAATATTTTAACTAGAAACAGAGATAAAAGAAATGCTACAATAAACTACATGTTTCACTCCATATCAGAGCAGGAAACTTTCATTTTCCCTTTAGTATGTGTACAGTCTTTAGGTGTCATTTGTCATAATAAGAAATACGAAAAAATGTCAACCTTTGTATTCTTAAACAAAAACAATGAAATAGGGCAAATCAAACCCACAAGCCACAGATTATCAATTGAAAAAAAAAATTTAAATTATTTTTTTTATTTGTAGCCATCTGATCTAGCAATCATTTTTTTGGTAGTATATTCTTAAAGCTGTTTTCAGAAAGAGTGACACACTTTTAGTCTGTGTCTCTGCAGTATCACACATGCAATATCAGCTGCATTTAATCGCAGTTTTTCGTTTTCCTACAGCTGAAGATGAAGCTCAGAGCTGTTGATGCATCTGAACTCAAACAAAACTGTCTGTAATTTGTCTTAATAACACATTTTAAACTGTGATTTTTGATTTTTGCAATCTTTTCACACAATTGAGACGTTACTGTAATGCCGTCTCCAAAAAAAACAGAAAAAAAAATACTTTCTGATATCTAACCTATGAAGACAACGATGTTTATAAAAGAAAACAGATTGATAATTGTAACAGATAACAATATTGAATTTGGTAAATGCGGTAACATCTTGTGCATTTAAATGCTTTTTTGAAAACCTCATTGGATTTAATGGTAAGTTTGTACTTCTGGTCATGCAATTATAGGTAATTCTGCCCTGGTCACAGTTAAAGTTGGAATAAGTTAGTTTGTCTAACCATTTGGTTTTCAAATCCGTATTAGATATGTGAAAAGATTTAGCTTCAAATGTGTGTTTTCTAATATTAAAGCTAAGTAGGGGGTTTCATAAAGTCTGCTTTCATGTCTCCACAGTCTTCCCTGTCTGTGGCTCCTGAAGGAAAACCATGCAAACAATCTGCACTTTTCCAGCTCGCAGAGGTAAGCAGGTTTGGGTTTTGTTTGGGCTTTACTTTGAGTTAATTTTTTTCAATTTTTAGTTGTGGACGGGAGTACAGGCAGGGAGCAAGCCTGCCTAGATTTCCCATCATCCCCCTCTCCCAGTAATTACAGACCCAATTTTAACCCCAAGCTAACATTAGCTTGGGTTGTGAGGGGGCCAGATGGCTGCTCAGACTAGGAAAACAAAGATGTACATAGATCTATTCGTCTGCAAGTGGATGCATCAGAATGGCGTGGAGCAGGAAGCAACTACTTTTTCCCCTGATTCCCCCTGATTCACAACAATCTGAATAAAGAAATACTAAGAAACTCAATTTTAATCTTAATTTTTTTTATCTGAGTCCTCCACCATATGAAAAAAGCTACAAGAAAAGGTGTGAGCGTTCCGTGTCAGACCCTTAACCATGGATGTAGCTACTAATGCGCCTCGACTTTCCTACGCAACGTTATTTTTCTATACCCACTAACACTAGTAGCACACAGATCCGATTCAACAAGCTCTTAAAGGCAAAATGAAACTTCTTCATGCTATAATCTTACATGTTCATCTAAATGTATCCATTTGATTCAAAATAATTGTCTGGTTCACTTAAAAATCTGCTTTTCATAGTAAGTCTGTGTGGGCCAAAATCCCTTCTGCAGCGTGTCCAGACCTGGTGAAAAACTACAGTAAAGGTTTGGCAAACAAAGGCTGCTGGACCAAATATTAACATAGATTTTCTCAGGTGTTGAAATACGTATGTGCAGTAGTAGCATGCAAATCATTCTTTTAAGAAATCGTGCCATGGGATTTCCAGATTTCTTTTAGATAATGTCTCTCACAGTGGACATGCACCCAAGATGCAAATGTCAAACTCCAATTCTTGGTACTTAGAGGAGTGACGTAGTGTTACGTTTTGTTGCGTATATTTTGTAAAATTCTCAAAGCCTTTTGAAAGAGCGCTGGGAACGCTTAGAGAATAGATCAAAAGATGATCAGATTGGGTGTTCATCTTACAAAAATCAATTCTGTTGATTTGAACGATTAAAGCTCTTCATGCTCTTAAGTTTGTAGAGGTAATTGTGCAGACGAGATGTATTTTAAATTGACTTGGGGGGGGACATACCGACATCCACTTATGTAAGCGTCTGTTTCTGTTGTGTTTATAAAGATGTGTTTAGCGTCCGAGGCAGGAAAAATGGACGCTGTTGCATCTCCGCCAGAGGACAGCTCCTCCACAGCTTCGCTGCAGCAAACTGCTGTCAAGCCTGATGTGAAAGAGGAGGGATCAGACCCTGACCACTATCCCCACATGCACACATCGCCCCTCTGCCCTCCCTCCCCTACTTCTACCTCGACCGACGCCACGCCCCCTCAACAGAACAGGCATGCTTCACGTGTCAAAAAGAAGAGCAAGAAGAAAGAGGCAGCCGAGTCAAATCACAGTGAAATCTCCAGTACGGCGAAGCAAGTCAACAAGAAATGCAACCACTCAGAGACGAACATGGACAGCATCTTCAGCACTATCGAGGCAGTGGCCAGCGGGGCCTGGGCTCCCACAGACGACAAGAACAAGAAGAGGATGCAGACCTGTTTGGGCAACTTGCCGAAAAAGAAATGTAAGACCAAAGCTAAGGCGTTTGTCAAAGAAAAGGAAGAGGAGATGGACGAGAGCAGCGGGCAGCTGGGATCCCCTGACGGAGATGTGAAGGAAAGGATGACTGACATGGCCCCCAAAACGGAAGCTGAAGAAGATGCTGCAGAAGGAGCGGACATCCAGGACTGCATGCCAGAGCCTCATGTCTCCCAGTGCAACATTTCACCTGCTAAAGAGGAAGAAAGGGGAAAGGAGAGCCACAGCGACCCAGCCTTTGAGCTGAACACAGAGAACCGTGGCTCCAGGAAATCAGAGCGGAGCTGCAAGGGGGCTTTGTATAAAACGCTGGTCTCTGAGGGAATGCTGACGTCACTGAGAGCCAATATTGATCGAGGTATCCCATAATGGCTCAATGATTACTCCTGTCATGGACCACATGGCAGGACACTTCGAATTCATGTTGTTAATCTCATCATTTGTCTGCTTGTAACTCCTCTGCAGGGAAAAAAGGTGCTTTCCGTGCTTTTGATGATGCTAACTGGAGTCACGAGAGCTGGACCATGTCAAACATAGGACCTAATAATCCCAAGAAACTCAAGAAGTCCAAGTCCAAAGACGAGTCACAGAGGTTAGTCAGGTTTGCGTGCATTGCTCTTGATTTACGAAAAAGCATCAGAACTGAGTATTTTTGCCCTTTCTGAATCTTTTGGGTGGTTTTCATTAACAGTGATCACTGATTTATTTCATCTTGAAGTCGCTCTTTGTTTTTACAACTTCCATCTTAAGGACCTTATGAATCATCTCCTCTGAAGGACTGACTGCTTCTGCAAACTTCTGGATCCCTTGCTCCATTTTGGGACTTCCAGTCTCAAGGGCTCATATAGCTTCTGGCACCACTGTTGCCGTAACCATTCACTCCTTGTGCCTTTAGGATCATTTGTATTTTTGATCAGGATCGAGCATCACTTCTCTCTCTGATTCTACGTTCACACTGCCCTCGGCAATGCGCGTTTAAGCGCCCATTTCCAATGAAAAGTCTATGTAAACACGTATAAATGTGCGTTTCGGGCTTCCGTGTTCAAAACTCTCACATTCATGTGTAGCGATGCAGGTTTTTAAGATTTGGCACAGATGAATGGATGGTGTCCTTTTTAATTTACGCAAGTGTCAACTGTTTGAAAATAGATAATGAAGGAGAAATGAATAAATGCTGTTTGTGCCCATCTGGAACTCTATCACACCAAGTCTGACAGAAAGAGCCTGGACAAAGACTTGCTAGATTTTTGCCTCTTCAGCATTTTGCACCAAGACTCTTCCAACTGTGAGTGCATGCACTTGCATGGCGTACAGACAGTGTGAACACCATGTGCTAAACACACGTGTCACCTGTCTGGTGTGGACGTAGCTTTAGTTGGATGACTTTCATGCGTCTTGCATCATGGTTCCTTTCCTTCTCTGCTGACTCTTCACAGGTTCACAGCTTCCTTCAGTCGCTTTGACGTTTTGTTCTTTCTTTGAACTTTCTTGTGCTCAGATCGGTGGCCTCCCTCTTCTCCACCTGCAGCCAAGTTATGACATCACTGACAAATTTGAATCTGGCTCTTTGGCTATTTGTCATTCCTCCTCTTCAGCTGGTTCTAGAGGACCTGTCCTTATGACAAACATTGTTCATAGTTACCGATTGCTGTGGGTCTCCAAAGTAAGTCCAGACGTGAAATCAGACGTGATCATCTCGCCTCTCTTTGATACCTGTGGTTTAGGAAAACACACCCAAATGACTCTTGAGTTTCCTTGCTTGGAGATCTTGCTGAAGTGACGTGAGTCCATGTTTCATACATTGCAGACATACGGTTTGATGTTCACCGTGCTATTGCTTCACTTTGGAACTGATATATTTTTAGCCTCTTTGTGGTGATCTGGCTGATCCAGGCCTCTGCAGAATAGAACTTAATCCTGGTTCCGGTCTTAAGAAGGATTCCCACTGTCACGTCCAGCTCTACATATTGATGCCTCACTGGTTTGCTGCTGTGGTACTTCTTCTAGCATACCTCTGCTATATTGAGCCTTACTGATCTCAGCACACTCTGCTCAGACACTGCTGCCCCCACAGAAGGAGCAGCTTACAGAAAAAACCCAAGCAGCAGTTGGACAGCTTCTGACGCGGCCCTGACATCTGTATGACCACAATAACGCGGCTCAATTTTTCTACAGCCTTGGGAAACTGGAGGAGGAGTTTGAAAAGAAGTTCAACAGCCTCCCGCAGTTTAGCCCGGTGACCTTTGATAAGAAGGGGATAGCAGTCGCAAAGAAAAGAAAGAGTGACGGCTCGACCAATCAGGAGGACACCCCCAAAGCAGGGAAAGGTAGGAATTAAAGTCGACTCTTACAAAAGCTAAACCAAATGAAAACATTGATTCTAGACTGTGGAATATCCCACCATCTCACCTACAATCTATTTTGAAAAATAATTCAAGCAAAAGATATTTGAATGTTTGGAGAATCCATGAATGTCTTCTGGAAATACTTTTAATTTAGCTGTTATTAAATTAATGTTAATGTTTAAAGTCAAGTACACTCTGCCTCTCTATTCCTAGATGTCCAGGCCCCGTCTAGCATGGAGATGCTGGTTGGCAGCCAGAAGAGGAAGGCTAGGAAGACCAAGATCACTCACTTGGTGCGCACAGCTGATGGCAGTGTGTCTGCAGCAGAAGGTGACGGACTTTCCTCACACATAACTTCCACTGTAGGCCCTTCCTCTTCCTGTTCATTTCTTGTCAAACTTCACATCCAACCCCAGCAGAGTGAATCATCTAATTGTATTTATTTTTTTCCATTTTTATTTTTTCCTTTTGGTTGTGCTCCTACGGCTTTGCAGCTCCCCCTCCATTAGGTAGATAGATGGACAAACACATCCATCAAGGGTCACATGTGTGGTTTCTATCCTTCATTTTTAATGTTTTCAAGGTATAAAAAGTGCTGAAATTTTTTGAGTAGCTGCTAGAAAAAGCTTAAAATTGTGCCATCACATGACTGCGGCGTTGTATTTAAAAAAAAGAAAAACAAAATTAGCTTTAAATGAACAAATAGCTGTTCTGCTGAAGATAATAATAATAAAGTTTTTATTTTTCTGTTCTTACAAAGTACAGTTTTTTAAATTAGCAGCATCACTTAACATCATCACTAGTTTCATGAATTTCCAGTTTACCACAGCTGCTTTAGTAAGCTAAAAGTGCTGTAAAGTGGGCCCTCAAAGCTCTCAGCATTTGACCAAAGAAAAGTATAGACCTCTGATATGTGACGTCACAGCCCCTCCCCCATTTTGTGAGTCAGATTTCAGGAGTGTGTTGCTGCTACAGATCTTTGATGTATGATCTAAGATATATTCTTATATATTGACACAATAAATAGTATTCATATTTCAACAATGCAATGAGCATCACTAGTGTCAATATTGCAATAATAATTTATCATACACATAGTGCGGGTGAAGATAACAGAGACTGACAGAAAAACAGACACATTCCGGCTCTGCAGGAACCTGGGATGCTGCTTCCTCACATGTGCATGTTTTTGGGAAACGTTTGCGTCTTTTTTCCGTTATTCCATCCCCGTTAAAGACAACAAAAAAGTTTTAGTCAGCACCCCTTTAACACCGGTTAAAACCCTAAGGGTATCCATCCTCTACATATGTATCACTTTTAAGACAGACAGAAAGATTTAACCAAAGGCCTGCCTGACACAAAATGTTCACTGCAGAGTCTGCTGGCGTCTGTAGGCTGCCATCCTTCCCTTTTCTGTTTTCATCCGTGGAAATTGCTTTAAAAAAAAGGAAATAATAAAGCCAGCATTTAGAATGTCAGTTTCTAAGTGACCCTTAGCAGGGCTCCAGACTGCGACCAGTTGGTCGCATTTTGCGACCAAAATTTGAGAGTGTGCGACTGAATTTTACATCCAGTCGCACATGTGCGACCAGTAAATTTGCCTCCCCCACCCTCCGTATTTTTTATACATTAAACGTGGAAGGGGCACGTCAATGATCAATGAAATGAGCAATGAAATCATCAATGAGACGCGAGCGCACACGCACGCAGACAGACACACTCGCGCAAATACTCACGAGACTGGCGCACACGTGAGCGCACACTCGCGTATCATTGAGTGATGCCTGAGGCGGCCAATGCGTGTGAGAAGAATAGGGAAAGTCACTGCAAGTGGCTAAATTATGGGGAGGGGCGGGGCCTAGAGATAATCGAGTGCGCGTAAACATCTGTGGGAAGGAAACGGCGACAAATATCATCACAACCTGATATGTGCATCTGAGCTATGAGCAAGCGAACTATTGATTCGTTCTTCCGACCTGCGGCTAGTGCACCAGTGCCAGAGTGTACAGAAGGGGTCTCAAACTCGCGAAGCAAACCACGGTTCTCATCATGCGCGGCCGTTACGGCAGCACACCGCTCCCGCGGGAGATGGTCAGCTGAGGAGCATAAATGTCCCACACCTACATGCGTGACAGCTAACGGGGCTCTAACATTAAACACGTGTGAGCAACAACCCGATTTAGTCTTAGAAACACGTAAAACACGTGGGGAAAATGCAACGATAGACGTGTTTAAGATGAACCAGCGCCCGGGGGGGGGGGCCTGAAGGGGAAGCTGCAGCGAGACTGAAGGACAACAGGAAGTTGTACTCCTTAACATTCAATTTAGTTTTAATATTCCTCTCCCCCTAAGTATGATCTGTGATATTACATCTTTTATGATTATTTTAATGTTTTGTAATGTATGTAGCCTTTTTTTAATCAATTGGTATTTTAAATTATTTTAATTGATCACTGAACTACAAAAACCATCAGGACACATGTCCCATAATGCATTGTTTTGTAGTCATTAGGGCAACTTTCAGTTCAGTACTAAATTTCCAGCTGCGTTCGCTCAGGTTGGGGTCTTGCTTCCGCCCCTTTCTGGTGATATTTTTGTAATGATTGACAGTTGATGTTGGAGCAAAAACAAAAATATATGTCTCACACCAGGTGATCTGTGCAGCGTTGCGTCCATCTGGGTGATCTCAAATTATTGTGCATCTTGGCTGCACCTATTTGGTGTCACCAACATGAATTTCCATCCCCTAATGTTTACATACATTTAAGTATTGTTCTTAACTGTGAAATGACCGAAAGGTTACTACGGTAATCACTTGTTACTAAAAGAATTTTTTATTCTAAATTTATGGTATTTTGTTTGCTTTTTGTACTGTCATGACAGCGATGGTGCTGTCAGTTTACCTTCCTCTGTCAGTTTACCTGTTGTTGCATCTTCAAAAGTGCAGAATAAAATGTGACACTGAATTTGAAACAGCACATTGTAATTTCTGCATCTATAATTAAAGTATTTATTAGTAATACAGTGGAAATTAGTAGATTTGGTTAGCATGTTGATTTACGGTATGCGCCCCTAAATTTTCTGGTTGTGCCCCTAAAATTTTCAGTTAGGGGCCACAGTGCTCCTAGTGAAAAAAGTTAGTCTGGAGCCCTGCTTAGGTTTAAGTATGTGCTGTCGACCTCGAGACGGCCTGTCCACGATCTACAGCACCATGGCCGTGACCCGCTACAGACATGTGTGAGTGACATCAGATCCTTTTTCTTTATTGACTGTCTTTGGCTGCAGAGGACAAAACAAAGGACCTGAACCAGGAACAGGATAAGAAGCCATTACCCCAACAGAATTTATGCAATGAAAAAAGGTGCTACAGTCCCCGAGCGGAGGAGGCAGACAGGAGCACCGAACCACAGGAGCTACCTACATTCTTCAGCTTGGCGGCTCTTGCTGAGGTAGCAGCCATGGAGAACGCTCACAGGTAAGGAGCCTCCACGCCCTACAGCTGTTCGAAAGAGCTAAAGCACACGCAAAAGTCTGAGAAAAGTATCATATTCACACACAGAGTTGCTGATGAAGGAACAAAGCATCTTAAAACTTTATACTGATGAAGGTTATACACCATGAGGAGGAGTCTTAAGACTATCATCTCCTAAAGTCGGTTTACAGACTAATTCTGTCACAGGAAATGCAGCTAAAATACTAAAAAGTCAATCGTGTAATATTTCTGTTGTATCTATTAACCCTAAAGAGTCAACACACTTTAATTAAAGGGCTCAGGCCCAGAGTCCGGTCCTTATGGCCAATGCGAGAGGCCGCACCTCCACCTAAAAACTTATACTGTGTTCACACCGAACCCAATTTGTCCAAAAATGTTTTCATAAACCTGACGTTCCCAGCAAGTGTTGGAGAAGCAACAGTCCAGACTTTTTAGCTTCATCACTACATGGAAGTATTAATTGTATATCTTTGTATCTCGTAAACGATCAAATTCTTCGCCAAAGTTCAGATATTTGAGCTCTGGAACCATTGAGAAGCACAGGGAAATATTTGCCGTGCCACAAGAAAGCGCTGCTGCTAGACCGCCAAGCTCGACACTCCAAACGCTCATTGACTTAACGTGGAAGCTGAACGCCCCTGCCTCGCAAATCCCATTCGATGTGAATGTAGCTTTAGTCATGGCACCCTTACGGATGGGTACGGGGGGGGAAATGGGCAGCCTATGGTGGCCCATAGGTGATATCAGTTACATTTCACCTGCCCACCCCGTGTGTGCATGGACCTGTACCTCACTAACAACTGAAGTGTGGCGTAAGGGCACCATTCATTCAGCAGCATCGGCTACACGTCATCAGGATGTGCAACTTACTAATACTTCATGATCCACCTACCACACACGCACAACAGTGGTTCCATTTTCATAACATCCCTTTAGGTTTCTGCACTCAAAGGAACTGAAAGCCTCACCTGCACCTGCACTCCTGTCCATGACCCTCTGCTGCCTGAAGGACACACTTTATATTGAGAGAATACATGCAGCAATTCTGTGTCATGTTTTTTTTTTTTGGGGGGGGGTGTACAAAGTGTGCCTGTCACCTGTTAAGTGCTTTGTAATGTCATGTTTCAGAGGCCAGAGGAGCTTAGTTCCGAGTCAGAAGAAGGAGCTGGCCCAGACTCCGGTCCTCATCTCCTGCGCTGATCAGTGAGCGGCTTTTGACGGGATGAGGGGGGGGGACCCGGACGGCAGCAGAGGCAATTTCACGTCCTCCTCATCGCTTGCCGGGGAGGGATCGAACAGACTCCAACTTCCTTGTTGCAGAGAATACGCTTGAGCTTGGATCCTTTGGAGGCGAGGGGGGATAAAAACCCCTCCCCAGCTCCTTCTTCTCCCTGCTTGTTGGTGTCTGTGTGTCCTTCTAAGCCTTCCTTTGGTTTCAGTGGTAGGTGTCTCTCTCACGGGACAGGAGGCTTTTGGAAACTGGGCGTATATGAGGTACTTCTCTACGGTCAGTGTGTTACTTACAGGGGGGCCACAGTTTTATTTTGGAGGAGCAGTCCTTTATTATGAAACAAAAACACTTTAAAAAAAAAAGAAATCAACAAAATACCTTTAAATACTCAATCATCCCATGTCGGGAAATATTTATTCTTTGACTTAAACAGTCTAGAAGTCGTGTCTTCGTTGAAAAAAGTTACTTAAAGATTACTTAAATTATTGTATTTTTTAGGTGGTGACATTTCTTCTTCTGTCAGCTAATCTATGCACATGGACTATTATAAAAAATTATACATGTCAAGTCGGACTGCTTTCTGTCTGTAATGAACTGACTGGATGAGTATCTCATACATCCAAGCTCCTGAGATGGTCCCTGGGAGCTTATGTCAACGCCCCGCGGACGCCATTTTTTAAAATGTGGAATTATAGAATCTTTTCCAAGGGAGGCGGGCGGGGGACACACATTAGTGCGCTTGTTTTTCTAGAAGAACCCAGGTTTTTTTGTCACTTTTTTTACCTCACACACATGCCTGCTGTAGAGCTCCCTCTTCCGTTCCCTCCAGCTTCAACCCAAAACCTCTTCACCAGGGTCAATTGTTGCTATGGTTCACTTTATGGAGAGAAATCCATTTAGAAACGCTTATTTTATATATATATATGTATACATATATATATATATTTATCTTTTGCACCTCCCCTGTTGTACACTAATGCGGTGTTACTAGTTGAAGAAATCACGGGTGAGCTTTTCGTGTGTCAATGTGATGCTACCCCAATAGAGTATGTGGTAGCAACGAGTACTAATAGACTGAATGTGAAGACGTGTGCTTTCCCTGGCGTTTGCAGCTCGCCACAGCCGTGGGGGTTTGTGTTGTTCGTCCGTCAGCCGTGTGCTGAGCGCGTGCCTGCTCGCTGCGTGTGTGTTAGTGCGGATAGCCGGACAGACAATATAGCCTTAACTTTCCCCGTTCGCCGCCATAGTCGTCTCAGCCTCAATGAGTAGAAGCAGCTTTGATTAGCAGAATGCCATTTTTGTCTTGACATTTTGGATTATTTTGTTGTTGTTCTTGTTGTTGTTGTTGCTTCATGTTCCTGCATTTTTGAGTAGCAGTTACAATCTTAATCTCCGTGTTGTACTTTTTAAAAATTCCATAAAACCTGCACTAAATCCTAGCTGAACTGTAATTTACTCGTGAAAGGCTAACTTCGTCGCACCACTGCCTGTCTCAGGATGAGCTGTACGTTCCCACAAGTTAGGTGTCACAGCTCTTCTAACGAAAAGAGCTTTTTTTATTGTATTGTTATGTGAGTTTCATTGAAGTATTAATTGATTGTATTGAGATCAGATGTACTTTGGTTCCTCGCAGAACCTACAGGCATTTGTCGGTTCCTCCCATTAGCCTTCTGAGATTTGATTGCTCTCAGTACAGCTCTGCTCATATGTAATCATGTTTTTTTTTCCAGTATTTACAAATGTATGATCTATCTTCTGTTTCTCTTTAGCCATTCCATGTTGTGGTGTGCTCTTTACCTTCAGAAGGCCAGAGGGTGGCAGTAAAGCTGTAGATTTATTGTCTTCCCTGAACGCCGGGAGGCTGGTGGAGGCAGGATGGCGAGCGTTCGCCTCCTCAGCCACCAGCCGCTTGCTCCTCTGTGTAGATCAATACTTTTTAAGCTACGACACGGGGAGCAGCTCCCTTTCGTTTGCTTTTCTTCCAGGCGCGTGCGTTTGTGGGGGGGGGGGGGGTTGTTTTTCTAGTGTTGCCTCCCTCAGTCCTGGATTCAGGCTGTCTTGAACAGTCGCCACCTCTGAGTGCGTTTGTGGCCACCTGGAGAGCTGAACTGCGCCGTCTACAGACGCACAAGCCGTTCAGACTCAGACTACAGACAAAGTGTTTCTGATGCACAAATGGCTTGGGGAGTACAATGTGTTGTTTTTTCTTGAAATAGAGTATTTTCCTAAACAGAGACATGATATCCTGATCATGTGTTGTTTTTTTTTGTTGTTTTGCTAATCCTTGTGAGCTAATAGTGCTATACACCCAAGAAACCTACAAATCCTTGTTACACTTGAGCTTAAAATCTTAACAAGCTGCATGTTTCCCCGTTAAGCAAACCCACAGTCCATTTTGTGATCATGTAATTGAAAAGAACTCATGTATGTGCGCGTGCTTTCAGATGAGAGGAAGTTGCATTACAGACGCTGTCATCCATGTAGTCCTTCGACTGAGGAGTAAAGAAATTGTCTTCCCAACCCCGAAACACAAATGTCTGCTTAAAGCAACCGGATTTCTTGACATTTTCCAAAGAAAAAGGAAAGGTGCACTCGCTGAGCACTTCATTAGGGACACTTTTATCAGCTGTTGGTTAACTTAAATCAGCCAATCACATGGAAGGGTTTTGATTAGTCTGATCAGACTGATTTTAAGTGGTTGCTTTTTTTTTTTAATTTCTTGTGACAAGGTTTTTTTTTTCTTGCCCAGCAACCAAACCTTCGCTAATTATTTTTAAGTTTTTAAAACTCAAGAAGGTAGATCACAAGTTTCTCAACCATTTAAATAATGACATCATTTCAGGTCTGCCCCAACGCTCAGCTCTGAACTTTGTCGGGTCCCTTTAACGTGCAGATCCGCTGCCATGTGATTGCCTGATGAAATGTCAGCTTTAAAGCCACACGTGTTCGCTAATATGGTGCCCAGTGAGCGTATATATATATTCAAAGGAGCATTAAAGACAGCTAAAAAAAGTGTTGTGCTGGATTTGTCAGGTGTTTTGAGTCTTCAGGTAATAAAATCAGCACAATTCATCCTGAGTTTCCAGTGGGATCATGCTTTCTGGCAGCAAAAGGGCACCTCTTTATATATGAGCACCTTATGACCCAAACCAAAACGATCACGGACTTTATCTATATATATATATATATATATATATATCTAAATATATATGAACTAAATCCATGTCTCCAAGAATCCAGTCATCAACAAAACCAAGAACAGCCATAGATGCATCATGCTTGTCACCCTTCCACTTTTTTATCCGGGAGATGCTTATATACTGGTTAGATTCCTATATTAGTTACCAAAATGACTATAATACCCTTTTGTGCTAGTACTGTCTTCTTGAATGTAATCATTTTGTACCTGTATTTTTCTAACTCAGTCATGATTGTACTGTAGGTGTGCTGTGATGGTACGCTGCTCCTTCTGAGCGTTGTCTGCTCCCAGCAGCTCTCGTCGGAGGATTGCTGCTGCGCTCTGAACTCAGTGGCACACAGTGTGTGTGTTTGCGTGTGTGCGTGGGATGGGTCAGGAGGACTAACTGTACCATGTGAGCATCCATGATGAGACTGATAGCTGAGAGACTGTTACCCTCTGAGTGGTGGGCCAATAGCATTCCCTTGGTTTGATTCATCGTTCTTTTTTTTATATATATATTTTTTGTTTGCTTTTTCCTCTTTGCAGTAACAGTTAACATCTGTTCAGGGCAGTTTGTAAAACTCTATGATCAGAACTATTGAATGCTTGAGTTTCGTTTTTATTTATTACTGTTCCTTTTTCAAAGTTTCGACAAATAATAAAGAAAAGCGACAAAAAGCACAACTCAATATGCATCTGTTTGTACACAGACATGTAGAAGAGGATCTGCCCTTTACTGGAATGTAGACCTTTTGTTGTGACGATGTTCTGCTACATATTCCAAGTCTCTTTCTTCTGATATCATGTGCTTACTCTAATTTGTGTAATGGATGTGTGTCAAGTGTGCGTGCTTTTTTTTCCCTATTGTTTGATGCAGCCTTGCCTTACTGGAATCCCTGCTAGTGTGGGACCCCTCAGCCAAACGTAGTCCTTCCCACAACTTTGTCATCACACTGTCTGCTGACACAAGTATCACTTCTCTAGCACCTATTAAATGACATCTAATACATCTGTCTACACGTGTGGTGTGTTTTTTAATCTGTTTTTGTTTTTGATTGAGCATATTTATTCTGGGAAATCGGCATGTCACAGGAATCATTTGCCAAACAACGCCAACAAATAGCACGCACTCAACTATTACCAGGTTTTAGGTGTATTCCTACAGTAATGGCAAAGACTTATCTCACAGGGCGCACGTGCTGATATTAACTTATTCACACGGACAGGTACACACAAGATTTGCATAACTATCAATAAACTGGTGTCAAGCCAGCCCTCTCCTCATTCCTTTTCTTCTTCTTTTTAAATATAACCGTTTTTTTAAGTAAGTTGAAATTCTAAGATAAAACTTGTTTTAACCTTGTGTGCATAATTCAGAGTCTGCCGTTAATTAAAACGTAATTTATCAGTTGTCAGTCAAATCTGTACTGAATGCGTCCATAAAATTCCATAAACCCGCCTTTTCTGTTCTTTAAATCATAAATTTAAATTAAAGCAAAAACCATTAGTTTGTTAACTAAATGATAAAATGCATAATGTATTAAAATAAAAATAAATACATCCGAACGAAGTGATGCTACGTAAAACATATTGGCGGTCTAAAGTCACATACCAGTACCATCATAACATATTATAAGACGAAATAAAAAGCTACAAGTATATGCTATAATAAAATAAAAAGATTTGAAATTGTTGAAAAATGTTACAGGGCATGTGGAACCATTTGTTCGGAACCAAAAACACAGCCGGACATATTAAAGTGACGCTCCCAAGCAGCATTTGTGAGAAGTAGCAAGATCGAGGTAACAATTTGTGTAAATCTTAATTTTTCACTTCTTTTAATACATTCTGTTTATTGCTTACTTTTATAACCGTTTTAAAGTATCGGATAGTCGCCGGCAAACCTCCAGAACAGCGGCTTCCGCTGACTGCAGCCCTAATCAGGAACATTTAAAACAGAAAACTGCTTTGTTAGTTAACTTAAATCAGGACAGGAGGAGTGTGTTTCATTCATTTCCACCCAGTAATTAAAAACAAAATGTAAGTGTGATATTTTAATGACATAAAAAAACGGGGATTGTAACGGCTTTGAAAAGATTGACATTGTTGTTTTTTCTGTTGCTTAATTAGCTAATTTCGTAAATTTCTAACAAAACAGGTGAACTCGTGCACAACTGTTTAAAAGTAATAATCAAATCACCTTAAATGTATTGTTACAACATTGGATTTATTTACATGGATCTTTGTTCTGAAATTCAGTTTCATGATTGTTGGATAATTTTACAATGAGTATTTTAAATTTTCCCTCACAGCAGAAATATAAAAACTGATTGTAATTAATTCCATTAGAACTTTGGGGATATAAAAAAAAACTTTTTCAAATGAGAATTATTTCTGTAGCTGAATGCTGGCGTCTGTGTCCAAGATGATGTCGCACGGCTTCAGGAGCAGCAAGCAGGACTTTATGTTTGGACCGTGGAAAGTGACGTCCGCCAAAAACCACATCATGAAATCCAAAGATGTGGAACGGTGAAATGCTCATCCTAAAAAAAGCTTTCTGAAAAATTATTTTTAGACTTTTTGGAATGCTTTTCAACTTTTTTTTTGTTACCTTCTTTGTCCCAGGTTAGGGGAGGAGATCAGCATGCCCTGTCTTCCAGAGATGCTGTTTGGAGACAACGTCCTGCGCATCCAACACGCAGACGGTTACGGCGTCGAATTCAATGCCATCGATGCCCTTAAAAGAGTCAACAACATGGATGATGCTGTGAAAGTGGCCTGTGCTCAAGAGTGGCAGGAGAGCAGGCAAGCCCGGAAAACCCAATTCTCACCCACAATGCCTTTTCAAAAAGAACGGCGTGCACATTTTGTACGCAGTGTGGAAAAATACTTGGTTTGGAAAATCACAAACATGCATGAATTAAAAACCATTCAGTTAATGTAAAGCTGACGTTGTATAGGTAAAAATCCCGTTCTGGCATTTCTACATAATAAAGTCTTGCTGAATAAATACACAGCTGCAGATAATGGGATATTATTATCAAATATTTATAAATCTTCTTAATGTAAATCTAATTTCAGAGCGGATTCAGAGCACTCCAAAGAGGTGGTAAAGCCTTATGATTGGACATACACCACAGACTACAAGGGAACCTTACTTGGGGAGGAATTGCAGATGAAGGTTCGTATTTATTTTTTCTTTGACCCTTTTGCTATCCTAGGCACTTTAACATTGGGAGTTGGGTCATCTAGACCCATTAGACAGTGCTCTGAACCTTTTTCTTCAATGATTTTTTTATCTTCACTGGTGTCCATGGATTACAGGAAATCTTTCCACTTTTATCCACCTTTGTCATGGTAGGGAGGACACGTCAATGTAAGGGTGGGGTCATCTAAGATAGCACAAGGGTTAACAGAAGATGGTTTTAGTGAGTTTGCTTTAATACTTTTTTTGCAAAGGTGACGGAGACGTCGGAACGAATCGACATGGAGAAGCTGAAAGCCCGCGAGAACATCATGTTCTTCGACGAGGTGTTGCTGTTTGAGGACGAGTTACACGACCACGGCGTCTCAAAGATCAGCGTCAAAATTGTGAGTTTTGTCCCACGCAGCCGTCAGAACTATCACATCCACCCCCATTTGGTCAACGCTTAGAAGTTTGGTGAAGGATCAAAGTCGTGAACGCCATTTCCTGATCCAATCAAGGCTCTGCCACAAGAGCTTGTTGGAAAATAGTGACAAATATTTTCCTCTTCATCTTACTGATTAAAGAATGCAAAGAGCAGATTAAGAGAAACCACAAAAAACTTTATTTTGCTAAAAATATCTAGACATGTAAGTTTTGCTTTACACAGATAAAAATCACAAAGTTGTAATTTACAAAAGTTTTCATAAATATGACAGCAGAAAATAAAAAAGGGAACATCATTTAAAACCCTTTTTATTTATTGAAAGGCTTTTTAGAGACTGGCAGTAAAAAGTCTTGTTTTAGAGAAAACACATAAGAACCTAAGCTATAACTTTCTATCTGATTTACAATCAAAGTACTAAACAAGCAGCAACTAATCCAGAAGAAACGCATTCTAAAAATGGTGCATTAAAGTTACGATCTATGATAATGTTCATTTTAATGACTATTGTCTTTAATCTGGTTGATACGATGAATGATGATTATTTGTGTTTGCACTTCAGTGACGTCACTTCCCCTGTCAGAACATCAGTTGCCACAACCTCATCATCATGCAGACTTTTTCGAGCTTTTCACGCTGCCTTTGACTTCTAACTTTAGAGAAATTGATTTTAAAGTTTTATTTTGTATTTCTTGTCCCCTTCTTCTAAAGTCTTAAAAATAAAATTAGTTATTTCACCGCACCTGCAAATATTTTTTTTTTAACTTTATCTCATGAATCATGATGCAAAGAGTTTTTCCTAAAAAGAAAAAACACTTTAAAAAGTCAAAAGGTAAAAGGAAAATGTGTGCATTGTTTAATGTAATCTCAATAGTTTTTCTATTCTTTAATGTAAATTTGGACATCTTTGGATCTTTAGTGCATAAAATGGGTTGTGTGTGCTAATAACAATAGGCTTGTTTAAGATAAAAACACAAAAATAATTAGTGTTGTTGTGGTGTAAGTGTTAGGCAGGCATGAGATACTTAATGTTTCTGGAGTTCTTTAAAAAGACAAAAACATCTTTTGTCTACAAATATGTGCATAACTTTGTACTAATTTGTTTTGTTTTTTAATAACTGCACCTAAATTGAGCCAAATTGGTTCATTTTTACACCATTCACCGCACCGTTTTTGCTGCAATTTAGCATTTAAAGACCCATTCGATCATCCCTTTCCCATCACCCATAACTGAGAGCTCTCTGTTTACATGCTGTCCCACTAGCTTGCAGCTACCTACCACCCTCAACCTGACATTACAGATGCAGCAATAATGGTGATCAGTATTGGAGCCATCCAGACGTTCAGTTTTAATGCAGATTCCAGCTCAGACGAGGAAAACAAAGACGCTCGTGGATCTATTTGTCTGCAAGTGGCTGCATCAGAATGGAGCGGAGCAGGAAGCTTGTGACCAGACTAGCACATTTTCTACATCTTAAATTGGCTCTTTTTCAAGCTGCATTTTTTCATCTGCTCCCGATTCACAACAATTTTAACAAAGAAATACTCAGAAATACAATTTTATTCTTAATGTTCTTTAAACGTGTCCTCCATCATGAGAGTAACGCTACAACGTGTTATAAAAGTAATTTTCATTGGAGTTGAAAAGAATCTTCTTGAACGTTTATGTCTTTGGTGTTGTTGTTTTTTTTATGCAGAGGGTGATGCCTACCAGTTTTTTCCTGTTGATGCGGTTCTTCCTCCGCGTGGACGGAGTGTTGATAAGAATAAACGACACTCGGCTGTATCATGAGGCAAGACGCTGTGAAGAAGACGATTCATCTGCAGCCAGAGTTCATCCTTTACAGTCATTCATGGTTTTTGCTTTTGTGTTCCAGGCTGGTAAGGACTACTTACTACGAGAATTCAGCACAAGGGAAAACAAAATAGCAGAACTGAAGGTGAGAAATGAGAAACTGTTATGTGAAAAAAAAAATATATATACAGTCTGAGCAATATTTCAGCGACGTCATTTCTAGTTTAATCAGTAGGATTCCTTCTTGGAAGTCACGCACGTTCCTGTTTTGTCTAGCACGTTCCCTCAGGAGTTTACGCGGATCCCAACGAGATTGCTCAGTATTTGACCCTGAAGCTGACGGAGTACGAGAAGCTGGAGCTTCCACAGACGCAGCCTCAAAATGACCTGGAAGAAACCATCCAGTGACCACCCCTCCATGACGTTTCCACTCATGTCTGATCATGTTTCAGCTATTCATATATGTGTACAGGGATACCTTATACAAATAACTCTGTTGAGGAACTCTGAAACTCACTAACATGCTTGTAGTTGAGTGGAACATTCTGTTTGTGTACAGCTAGTTGATTCTGGAAGAAAATCTCTGTAAATACGGCTTCTGTTTTTCAGGTAGAGTGAACACACTTTTCCATTTCTTTTATCGTCGTCTGTCTTTAAATGTTTGTAAATGTCAAACGCATAACCGCAAACATATCATTTGGGTTTTTGTGTGTTTGATAGATTTTTAACTTCTTGTTATAAACAGTCATGTTTTTTTTTGGCTGTAAAAAAATATTTGCTATTATTAAAACTATCGTAGATTTTGAATGACATGTAAATCCCTTATTTTGTATTGTATGAGTGGCATTCTTCTGCCAGCTTTTATTAGTAAAAGAGAAAGTAGTGAAAAAGAGAACAGTTTTCTTTACTTCTTAAGAAAAAGTATAGATTAATATTTCATTGAAGTGTTTTACAATCTATGTGTGAAAAAGATGTACAGGATGTAGCAAAATATTGAGGCTTATTTATAAGCAAATATTTAACAATGTTCAAAAAATCAGCCGGCCAGGGTATTGAAAATTTTGTTGAATCCATCTATTGATCCATCGCAATAAAAACACCTTAACCCTTGTGCTATCCTAGGCACTTAAACGTTGAGAGTCGGGTCATCTAGACCCACTAGACAGAGCTCTGAACCTTTTTTCTTCAATGATCTGTGATCTTCACTGGTGTCCATGGATTACATGAAATCTTTCCACCTTAATCCATCTTTATCATGGTAGGGAGAACACGTCAATGTAAGGGTGGGGTCATCTAAGATAGCACAAGGGTTAGAAATTCACACATTCCAGCTCTAATCCAATCAAGAAACATTGAATCAAACACCATAAATATTTTGAACCTGAGTTTTATTCTATTTTATTGAACAATTGGAACATTACAAAACCTTCAGCATTTACTCAGGATACCTGTCAGTCACATTTATTAGATGAAGCAATGCATCTGGGAAGTCTGTTTGTGGTTAACAAATGTATCAAAAAGAGTCTTATCCGGGAGAGTCTGTCCACGTCGCTGCTCAGCATCACATCCTTCTTGCTCTGTTGAGAACAGATCCACTCCTGAGGAAGATACCCGGGTACGCGGCCCCAGTTTCTGCTCCAACATGCTTGCAGCTTCCTCTGCACTGGACTCCAGCTCCACTGAAAACAATGACAGAAAACTATCAGCTGCTGCTGGTCTTTCATTCAGGAAGAAGTCAAGTTCATCAAAATGAGGACAAAACAGCTTATACCAGAAAATCCTTAGGGAGAATTCAAATGACCAAACTCAGATTAACCCTTGTGCTATCTATCCTAGGCACTTTAACATTGGGAGTTGGGTCATCTAGACCCACTAGACAGTCTGCTGAACCTTTTCTCTTCAATGATTTGTGATCTTCACTGGTGTCCATGGATTACATGAAATCTTTCCACCTTTATCCACCTTTGTCATGGTAGGAATAACATGTCAATGGAAGGGTGGGGGCATCTAAGATATCACAAGGTTTAAATACAAACGTCTTTCAGTCTTAAAAAAATGCTATATATAAATATTTGGTATTCCTCCTGTGCCTGAAACTCTGAAATGTTTTTAGTACTTTAGTATGCTGCATATCAGAACCTACAGACCCTTCCGACCATTACTGACACATCTGGACACGTCTGGTGATGTTCACATCCTGTCATTTACTGTCATGTTTAAGTGCAATGAAACACTCTAAAGTCACAGATCTTGATAGGTTTGAATAAGAAGCATTCATCAATGTAATTAGTATTTCTGAGACACAAACTGCTGCAGTTTAACTGACACATTCCATTTTGTTTTCGGAAATGTTTTAATTTTTTTATATTTCCTTTTTGTTTTCCAAAATGTAATGCTGCTTTTTATCATTTCCTTTTTTTTTTTTTTTTTAATTGTCGTTGTGATCTTTAAAATGTTTTTTTTATCGAGTTGAATTTGTTTAATGATTTGCACTTTAGGGGCCACCGTAGTCTGAGGTCAAATCAAATCGACCAATTCCATTAAAAATAATTTCAAAATGCAATAAATTAAAAATCCAATTAAAATAGGGCTGCACAATATGAGGAAAACTCACGATATTAGTGATCATTATTGACGATGACAATATAACCTTCGGAATGAACACATAAAACAACCAAAAACATCATTTCCATTTCACTGCAATAGTTTAATTTAAATAAGAGTCAACGTAACTTAAATTATACTCCAAATGACCCTCGTCTACATAGGAGGTGAGCTTTTAACATAAATGGGCTCCATCTGATTGGTCGAATGCATAAAGAGATTGATTTGATTCATTAAATACTTTAAGATTGTTTTAGCACATTTAAGGTTACCATTTTTTTGCAATTTTCATTCTTTTGTGACATGCAAATTGCACAGCTTGATCCTGTGATAACGATATACTCGCGCAGGCCTTGATTGAGGCATGGTATATATTTTTTTTAACTATAATGTAAAAACAACCAAGTGTATCACAGCGGACACATGTGATGTCAGCAAAAATGATCATGCCATCATTAAAGTCCAATGTGTGGAAACACTTTGAATTTAGCAAAGACATGACCATACAGTGTGGTAGAATATTCTAACAATGTTCCCTTTGGATTATTTTCAACAAACTGAACTTTATGAACCTAAAATGTGAATGAATTTAAGTTTTTCCTTTTTTACTTGTTTTTTTTTATACTCATATCTATTTTACTCTTAATTATCTTGCAAGAAATACAAGGAATCTGGAAAACCTCACCTGCACTCTAGCACCAGCTTGGCTTAAGATCTTTTAAAATGAACAAACACGGAGAATCGAATTGAATCAAATAGTTGTTAAAATGAATCATTACACCCCACAATATTATGGAAGCGATTATGTAGCATAAATAAAAAGCAAAGTCAAAACCAGAAATGCTTTTTAATTTTCAAAATGAAGCTGCATTTTTTGACTCAAAAATAAAATGAAAAAGCAAACCACCAAAATGCTTTTTCATTTCCTTCCTCAACACAGCTTATTCTGTCATTTAATTAAAATTAAAATGAAAATGGTATTTGACATTTCATTTTCAAGACGTTCCATGGTAAATGTGTAGCATAATTCATTTAGAAATGTCTAATTTGACAATTAAAATGGATTAATAGAAATGCTTTTTAATTTTCAAGATGAATTTGCATTTTTTGACTCAAAATTAAAAAGAAAAAGCAATACTTCAAAATGCTTTATCATTTTATACTTCAACACAGCTTTTTCTGTCACTTAATTAAAATGATAAAGAAAATGGTATTTGACATTTCATTTTCAAAAAGGTCCCTGGTAGATGTGTAGCATAATTCATTTAGAAATGTCTAATTTGACAATTAAAATGGATTAACAGAAATGCTTTTTAATTTTCAAAATGAAGCTGCATCAAATGACTCAAAATTAAAAAGAAAAAGCAATATTTCAAAATGCGATTCGGACTTCCGGCCTCAATAACTCTTCCGATAAACGTGCAAATGTGCCAGCAAGTATCTAATTCCTTTTGTATTAACACAGAGAGTGAACTACAAATGCACTTCAAAAGAAAAAAGATCGTTTTTTCACCTTTTGATCAAAATTGTTCTCTTCGAGGTGTAAATGCAGACACGCAGCGAGCCGGCAGTCAAGGGACCGTCAACAAAGTGCAACCTCTGTGAAGCACCATTTTATAATATTCAATACTCTTTTGAAAAGTGAATACATCTCTACATTTATATGAACTGGTAATGAATATCTGTCAGCATATTCTTGCTAAAATAAATATTTTGTGTGTCTTTCTTTATTATATTTTATTGCTCATATTTTTCACATTAGAGACACGAATCATAATTAAAGTGATCAATAGCTCTGAAAATACTGAAGCTACAGTCACCAAACTTTCTGTAGTGACTAATCATGACCTTATTGTCCGACTACAACAAAGACTTGGTCAGAAATTAGCTTTGTTTATGTTTTTCTATTAGTCATATAGAAATATGGATCATATTCTGTCAAAAATCCTCAATAGCTCTGAAGATACTGAAGCTACAGTCACCAAACTTTCTGTACTGACTAATAATGACCTTATAGTCCGACTACAATAAAGACTTGGTCAGAAATTAGCTTTGTTTATGTTTTGATGTTTTCATATAGAATTATGGATCATATTCTGTCAAAAATCCTCAATAGCTCTGAAAATACTGAAGCTACAGTCACCAAACTTTGTTTGAATACTAGTCTAAGGACAGGTTTTTTTTTAATTTATTGGTCTACATTGCATTAAAATCTTTCATAATAAAACATTTCTAACAGCTATAGAAAGTTATTTTCTTTCAACATTTTCTTTAGTGGTATGGTATAAATGAATGTGGAAGAGTTGTCATTGTACAGAGTTTGTTTACTGTGGTTTGACTATAAGCAGAACTAATTAAATGTCATGGGCCAATGATGATCAATATTTGAATAATTGATATACCATAAAAAATAAACAAACCAACAGGTTAAGGTAGTAAGATGGTATAGTAAAATTAGTAAAAGGTTGAAGACTGCATTAATTGTATTTTATGAGCAAAAAAGTGTAATTGACAAATTATTTTTCATCCTTAAAAAATAAAAAATAAAATTTCTGACCAAATCTCTATTGTAGTCGGACAATAGGGAAATGATTATTTTGTACAGGAAGTTTGGGGACAGTAGCTTTCGTATTTGCAGAGCTACTAAACATTTTAGACAAAATATGATCCATATTTCAATATGAAAACATCAAACCTTAAACAAAGTTCATTTCTGACCGAGTCTTTGTTGTAGTCGGACAATAAGGTCATGATTAATCAGAACAGAAAGTTTGGTGACTGTAGCTTCAGTATCTTCAGAGCTATTAAGGATTTTTGACCGAATATGATCCATATTTCTATATGACTAATAGAAAAACATAAACAAAGTTAATTTCTGACCAAGTCTTTGTTGTAGTCGGACAATAAGGTCATGATTAGTCACTACAGAAAGTTTGGTGACTGTAGCTTCAGTATCTTCAGAGCTATTGAGGATTTTTGACAGAATATGATCCATATTTCTATATGACTAATAGAAAAACAAAAACAAAGCTAATTTCTGACCAAGTCTTTGTTGTAGTCGGACAATAAGGTCATTATTAATCAGAACAGAAAGTTTGGTGACTGTAGCTTCAGTATTTTTAAAAGCTATTGATCACTTTAATTATGATTCGTGTCTCTAATAAATGTGAAAAATTTGAGAAATAAAATATAATAAAGAAAGACACACAAAACATTTATTTTAGCAAGAATATGCTGACAGATATTCATTACCAGTTCATATAAATGTAGAGATGTATTCACTTTTCAAAAGAGTATTGAATATTATAAAATGGTGCTTCACAGAGGTTGCACTTTGTTGACGGTCCCTTGACTGCCGGCTCGCTGCGTGTCTGCATTTACACCTCGAAGAGAACAATTTTGATCAAAAGGTGAAAAAACGATCTTTTTTCTTTTGAAGTGCATTTGTAGTTCACTCTCTGTGTTAATACAAAAGGAATTAGATACTTGCTGGCACATTTTCACGTTTATCGGAAGAGTTATTGAGGCCGGAAGTCCGAATCTGTGAATATCTTTCTAACTTTACCGAACTTGGTTTCTCAGATCGCAGCAGCATTTCCGCCTTCAGCGATCGTCGGGAGCTTCGCGCCCCGCTGTGCGACGGCAGCTGGCGGTCCGCAGAACAAAAGCTTGTCCGCAGTGCGTCCGGAGGAGGACCGCAAAAGGCGGACATGCAGCTACTTAGTCCTGAGAAGCTGTGGAAACTCATCAGAAGTTCACAACCATCACAAAACCCTCGTCTCTGCCGCTAACACAGTCTGCTCTTGGTGCGTGTGTGCGTCAGTCAGCAGCCCGACACACGGAGAAAGCAGTGACGTCATCGCCCCGCCTCCCCTCTGCTATTGCATTTTCGAATTGAATATTGTGACAAGTTGCGCGGGGTGGATGTTAAAATGCAACTGCAATCCCCTCTTTGCATTTTCGTTTTAATTATGACACAGAATAAGCGGTTTTAGGTATAAAATGAAAAAGCATTTTGAAATATTGCTTTTTCTTTTTAATTTTGAGTCAAAAAATGCAGCTTCATTTTGAAAATTAAAAAGCATTTCTGTTAATCCATTTTAATTGTCAAATTAGACATTTCTAAATGAATTATGCTACACATCTACCAGGGACCTTTTTGAAAATGAAATGTCAAATACCATTTTCTTTATCATTTTAATTAAGTGACAGAAAAAGCTGTGTTGAAGTATAAAATGATAAAGCATTTTGAAGTATTGCTTTTTCTTTTTAATTTTGAGTCAAAAAATGCAGCTTCATCTTGAAAATTAAAAAGCATTTCTATTAATCCATTTTAATTGTCAAATTAGACATTTCTAAATGAATTATGCTACACATTTACCATGGAACGTCTTGAAAATGAAATGTCAAATACCATTTTCATTTTAATTTTAATTAAGTGACAGAATAAGCTGTGTTGAGGAAGGAAATGAAAAAGCATTTTGGTGGATTGCTTTTTCATTTTAATTTTGAGTCAAAAAATGCAGCTTCATTTTGAAAATTAAAAAGCATTTCTGGTTTTGACTTTGCTTTTTATTTATGCTACATAATCGCTTCCATATAATATAACTTTCACCTGTTGTTCCACAGGGTAAGGGAATGTGGTGAAAAATTACAAACAATGTTCTCCGAGCTCATTTTCCTGACAAGAGTTTAAGAATTCCGACTTTTCACTTGGCCCTTAATGCAACTCATTACATTCTGTAACCTGTTAAGTCCTCTTGAGCTGCCCAATCAGCTGTTCTCTTTCTTAACAAGTATCCAATCACAGACCTTGTATCTAATAAAACTATTCAACATGGAGCCGACGGTTGAAAAGCTAGAAGCTATGGTAAGTACAGCGAAAGATGTCTTTTTCTCGGTAGTATGTGTGTTTTAAAATGCACGATGCTTAGATTTTTATATTGGGAATCGTACTGGGACACGGATTTTATCAATGGAAACCACAACAAAGGCTTTTTGTTTATGTTAGCAAAGAATTTAAACTCTTTAGTACAAATCTGCAGGCCTCCTCCGAGTCCTACAAGTTCCAGCACCGCTGTGTCGTTAGATGCTTACTTTTCGTGTTATTGTTTAAATAAACAATCACGTGATCAGTACTAATACATCTTTGTTACTGCGTGTTATGCGAATTTATGCCTCAGCGAAAATACATTTTAAGAAGCAAGAATGCAGTCAGCAGGGCCGGTCAAAGCTTATGCTGGGACCAGGGGGCCACATTTACTTAACCAACAATTATACAGACATTAAATCGAAATGACTTGCAAAAGGGCTATTAGCCCTTAGTGGGCAATTTTGTCTTAGTTTTGTTACTTAATTATTAGTTTTACCAATTCTTCTTTTGAAACAGTTTATGTGGCGATGCTTGGTTTACTCTTCTTATTTTCCTTATTTCATAGAACAGCCCCAACTTTTTTTAAACAGATCGTTTTTCACCATCCTACACAAATAACCTGAAACTGTAAAAAAATAAATAAAAAGAAAATATTTCAAGTAGTACATTTTGTCTTTTTGTACTGTAAAAATTAAGAATAAAGTATCTTTACGTTGTATGACAAAGATCTAAACTGTACAAATAAATTATAAATTTATAAATCTTAAAAATAAAGAAAAGGTTAGGTCAAATAGTATGAAAAATGCATTTGAAAAAATGCTACATAACAATTTAAAATGTTCCAATGATTTATTATTCCAAATAGTATCACAATTATGTGCCATAACTTTTATGTTTGTTTTTAATCCAAAAATTTCTAAGATAAAAGCCTTTTTGAAAATTTCATGTTAAATTTCGGATAAATTGGATCATTCCTAAATCTTTGAACAACTTTGGTGATTCGCACACGCACTGGTGCATGCAGGGGACTAATGGGTTAAAATGCAGCAATTGCTTTTAAAATAGATCCTTTACCTTGTCTCTTCTAAAACAATTCTGCAAGTTCTACGTGCGATGAACAGTTTTTAACTAACATTTGGTTGTTTATACCTTCAGGCACCCTGTAAATGCAAGAACAAACCTCTTTGTTAGATAAATACTTTGTTAAGACTTGTACAAAAAATATTTTGTACAAGTTTGTCACCCCAAAAAGAATAAATTTTTCGTTCTTATATAACTGCTATTCGTTATTTTGCTTTTTCATTTAATTTCCCAACTAATGGTTAATCTGCGATGATCCAGTATAAACTGAGGGAAGTGACTTTAACAAAAAAAGTAACAAACAAAATAGAAAAGAAGTTTCCGCTAGCGGAGTGGACCGGCGGAGTGCGGATTTACAGCTTTGTGTTCGATGGGAAGGGGGGGGGGTACATGAGCGGTATGTGAGGGAGATTTAAGACTGCGATCCGTCCCGCAGCTCTAGGGGTACAAGCAACCGAACTCAGAACCGGGTCTAAAAGTGTGTGTCTGAGCACAGCTCGCATCGTCGGCAGACACACAGCGGTTTGAGCTTCAAAGCAGAAATGTCGCTCAGTCCTTAGAAAACATTCAAACAATCACATGGATTTGTGTTTCCAGTCGTGTCCCGACTAAATAAAGGCTAATGTTATTCACAGGATGCAGCGCCACCCAAAGCTAATGTTGTTAGCCCGTGTTAGCATACTGCTAATCCTGGCTTCGTTGACGGATGAAAATGATCAGAAGTTTGCTTCGTTCATGATGGGGAGGTCAAGAGTGGCACCGCTCAAGTTGGTTACCATTCCCAGGATGGACTTAACAGCAGCCGTAGTAGCTGTAAAAATTGACAAGATGCTGCAAAATGAATTGCAGTTAGAGCTGACTGAATCCACCTTCTAGACAGACAGTATCAAGTATATAGAAAACGATGCTGCACGATCATCAAAGAGGCTACAAACCTTTCCCAATGGAAGTACGTGAATATGGCAGACAACCCTGCTGATCCAGCTTCCACAGGTTTAAGCGCAGAAGGCCTTCTTCAGAGAAAAAACTGGATTCAGGGACCTCGCTTCCTGTTGAAACCAAATGGCGAATGGCCAGGACGCCCAGATCAGTTGATTCCTGACACAGAAGATCCAGAGGTCAAAAGATCAGCCCAAGTGTCAGTTATACAAGCTGATGAGAAACTGGATGTAGTGACCCAGTTTGGGACCCACTTCTCAAGTTGGTATCAGCTCAAGAAGTCAGTTGCATGGCCAATGCGCTTTAAGGAGACGTTGCTAAACTTGAGACAAAAAAGGAAGGAGCTTCAAAAATCGCTCCATGTTCATGAAGCTGGGACATCTAAAACAGAATCATGTCTCCAACAGAAGATGCTTGAGTACAAGCAAAGCTACAAAAACAAGCGCTTACAACAGAAGACCTTGCCGAGGCAGAGTTGGAGTTAATTCGTCTAAGTCAGAAAGAGAAATATGCAGAGGAGCTTAAAGCGTTGCAAGTTGGATCCCTATTTGAAAGATGGCCCAATAAGAGTGGCTGGTCGGTTGAGTCGAGCTGCAATGCCACTGGATGCCAAACATCCAGCTGTCCTGCATAATGATGATTGAATTTCCAAGCTCATACTTCATCACATACATGAAGAGACAGGACACTCAGGAGGAAATTACATTCTCGCGAGACTGAGATAGAAATTTTGGATACCCAAAGCCTGCTCAGCAGAGAGTTCTTTGGACCATTTGAGGTCAGCAGAGGTCATTGCAGAGTGAAATACAAGACCTGAACCAGTCAAAGATCCAAGGATCTATGCTGAAACGAGGAGTACGGTGGATATTTAACACCCTTGCCGCATCCCATCATGGAGGTGTTTGAGAACGCCAAATACGGTCAGTCGGGAAGGTTTTGAATTCCCTGTTAAAACAGCAGATTATGGATGATGAAGGACTGCAGACACTTTTATGTGAAGTACAAAGCATCATCAACAGCAGACCCATAACGACAACCTCTAATGACTCCAATGATCTGAAAGCCTTGACACAGTCATCTGCTGACAATGAGAATGCAACCAAATATTTCCCCAGGCATCTTCTCTAAGGATGACATCTATGCGCGCCGACAATGGAAACAGATTCAGTACTTGGCAGATTTGTTCTGGCGCAGATGGACACAGGAAGAGCAAAAATGGAGCCTATCAAGAAGAAGCTACAGCGTGGGAGATGTTGTCCTCATTGTAGACTCCTCTGCACCACGGAATTCCTGGTTGATAGGAAAAATAGTCAAGACCATGCCTGACTCAAAAGGGGCAGTTCGGAGCGTCATCGTCCAGACAAAGACAGGCACGTTGGAGAGACCGATCACCAAGATATGTCTCTTGGAGGAGGCATCACAAGGGTTTATGTACTGAACGAGTAGAGGACATTTATATTGTGACTCATGCAAATACCTATAAGTTTGGTAAAGTTGAGTTATTGTAGACAGTATAATTGCTCTTTGTAGGGCTGCACGATATGAGGAAAACTCGCGATATGCGATATTGGTGATTAATATTGCGATAACGATAAAATTTGCGGTGTGTATATATATATATATATATATATATATAGATAGATAGATAGATAGTATGAAGAACTGGACAGCACCGGGCCCTGACATGATACATGCCTACTGGCTAAAGAGGCTCACAGCACTCCACGAGCGCCTGGCAGCACAAATGAACCAGCTGCTAAGAGATGGGACTCATCCCGAATGGCTAACAGAAGGACGAACGATCCTGATCCAGAAGGATCCCTCAAAGGGTGCAGTCCCATCCAACTACCGGCCAATAACCTGTCTCTCCACAACATGGAAGCTCATGTCAGGCATCATTGCAACCAAGATAAATAGGCACATGGATCAATTCATGAGTAACACACAGAAAGGCATTGGTAGAGACTCCAGAGGAGCAAAACACCAACTCCTGGTTGACAGAACAGTCGCTCAAGACTGCAAGTCACGACAGACCAACCTGTGCACAGCCTGGATTGATTACAAGAAAGCCTATGACTCAATGCCACACACGTGGATCACTGAATGCTTGGAGCTGTACAACATAAACAGGACTCTAAGAGCCTTCATAGGAAACTCAATGAAGCTGTGGAAAACCACCCTTGAAGCCAATGGGAAGCCACTTGCACAAGTGTCCATCAAATGTGGGATATACCAAGGTGATGCTCTGTCCCCACTGCTGTTCTGCATAGGTCTGAACCCCCTCAGCCAAATAATCAACAAGACTGGCTATGGATACCGACTCAGAAATGGGGCCAACATCAGTCACCTCCTCTACATGGATGACATCAAGCTATATGCTAAGAGCGAGCGTGACATTGACTCCCTGATCCACACCACCAGGATCTACAGTACTGACATTGGGATGTCATTCGGGCTCGAGAAATGCAGCCGGATGGTGACAAAGAGAGGCAAGGTAGTCCACACAGAAGGGGTCTCACTCCCAGAAGGAACAATAGCAGACATCGAGGACAGTTACAAGTACCTCGGAATTCCACAGGCAAATGGCAACCTGGAGCAGGCAACAAGGAAAGCTGCAACAGCTAAATACCTCCAACGGGTAAG